>VZQC01000348.1:671748-846619 GCA_009823505.1 Rhizomys pruinosus
CATCTCTAATTCCTCACTTGTGAAGTCTCTGTTCAGTTCTTTGCTCCATCTATTGAGTGGGTCATTTGTTTTCTTTCTTCTTTGTTTTTTGAGTAGTTTATATATTCTGGAAATCAATGCTTTGTCAGATGTATCTGCGGTGAAGGTTTCCTCCCACTCTGTGGGATTTCTCTTCACTTCCTTGATTGTTTCTTTTGATGTAGAGAAGCTTTTGAGTTTAATGAGGTCCCATTTGTCAATTGTCGACCTTAATTCTTGTGCAGCTGCTGTCTGATTTAGGAAGTCTTTTCCTACACCTATGTCTTGTAGTCTGCTGCTAACTTTTTCTTCTATCACCTTCAGAGTTTGGGGTTTCACGTTGAGGTCTTTGATCCATCTGGAGTTGAATTTTGTACAGGGTGAGAGGTAGGAGTTTAATTTCATTCTTCTGTTAAGTGGTGATCCAGTTTTGCCAACACCACTTGCTGAAGATGCTGTCTTTTCTCCATTGTGTCTTCCTGACCCCCTTGTCAAATATGAGATGGCTGAAATTGTATATGCTCAGGTTTGGATCTTTGGTTTTGTTCCATTGGTCAACAGGTCTATGTTTGTACCAGCACCAGGCTATTTTCATGACTATAGCCCTGTAGTATAGTTTAATAGAGATCCCCCCTGTGTAGCTCTTTTTGCTCAGGGTTGTTTTGGCTATTCGGTGTCTTTTGTTTTTCAAAATGAATTTAAGGACTTTTTTTTTTCAAGCCCGTGAAGAAACTCTTGGGGATTTTGAGTAGGATTGTGTTAAGTCTATACAATACTTTCAGTAGAATGGACATTTTTACAACGTTAATTGTCCCAATCCATGAGCATGGGAAGGTTTTCCATCTTCTGATGTCTTTGTCGTAGTTTGTCTTCCATTGTTGTGAAAAAACACTCTGACCGACACCAACTTAGGGAGGAAAGGGTTTATTCAGCTTACATCTCCTGGGTCACAGTTCATCACTCTGGGAGCCCAAGGCAAGAACTCAGGGCAGGAACCTGGAGGCAGGAGCTGAAGCACAGGCCATGGAGGAATGCTGTTCACTGGCTTGCTCCCCTGGCCCATGTCCAGCCTGACCTCTTATACAGTACACAACAACCTGCCAAGGGTGGCACACCCATAGTGGGCTGGGCCCTCCCACATTGCTCAACAATCAAGACAATACTCCACAGACATGGCCACAGGCCAATCCAATGGAGCCAACTCCCCAATTGAGTCTCCGTGAACCCAGGTGTGTCAAGTTGACACTAAAGCTATCCAGCACAGTCTTCTTCAATTTCTTTCTTTAAAGGTTTAAAATTTTTGTTGTAGAGATCTTTGGTGTCTTTGTTTATGTTTGTTCCTAGGTATTTTATTGTTTTTGAGGCTATTGTGAGTGGGAAGATCTCTTTGAATTCTTTCTCCAGATGCTTGTTCTTGGTGTAAAGAAAGGCCATATTGGGCCTGATTTCTGAGCCATGGGCCCACAAGTAATCTCTTGAGCCTTCCCTAAAGTTTGATGACTTGTCTATAAGTTTTAAAAGTAAGTCAAATTCTGCATAGGAATGACTCAGCATAGCCCAACCTGAAAAAATGGCTTTGCCTGGGCATACTGGAAAGGCTGGTTGCCTAGACGTGACCCAGATGTGCTCTCGGTTGCCTAACATGTAGCTAAGAAGCCTGGTTACCTGGACGACGCTGCTGGTTGCTAGGACGTGGCTGCAAAACCCAGTTATCATTGGCCCAGGATCCCAGTCACTTTCACTTCCTGCCCTGCTTGCCAAAGAGATATAAACCGCTAACTGGATACATTAAAATGAGCTTTGCCAAGACGCACTCCAGGTCTCATGTGGTTTTTGTTCAGGATCACCGGCACTCACTCCCTCGCTCAACACCATACCAATAAGTGGCCAGTACGTACTTCTCTCCCAAGCCCTCTCCATGGAGCATCAGCGGTAGCCAGGGTAATTAGCCCCAGCAAGGCAATTGATTTTTTTTTATTGTATTTTTTTCATATAAATTTATTTATATTTTTTTAACAAATCTAGACCCGTGTTCCTGCCCATTCCCCCACCCTGCAAGAGCTCATGCATTCTGCCAAAGATGCTTTTCATCTCTTTCTCAGTCTTTCTCAATATTCTCCTTGAGGAAGTTGACTGTTTTGAGCAAAAGTTCACTGTTCCAGTCAGTTCTTTGATGCAGTCCTTTCTGTTGTTGTTTCCAATTGTTTTTTATTGTTTCCAATTGATTTTTTTAGGTTAATTTTGTATCCTGCCACTTTGATGAAGCTCTTGATCGTTTCTAGGAGTTTTCTGGTGGAGTTTTTAGCATCCCTTAAGTAAACAATCATATCATTAGCAAATAGGGATAGCTTGACTTCCTCTTTTCCAAATAGTACTCCTTTAATTTCCTTTTCTTGCCTTATTGCCCTAGCAAGTGATTCACCACCATATTGAAGAGGAGTGGTGACAGGGGGCAGCCTTGCCGAGTTCCTACCTTTAAAGGGAATGTTTCTGTCATTTCCCCATTTAGGATGATATTGGCTGTGGGTTTCCTGTATATGGCTTTGATTACATTGAGGAATGATCCCTCCAATCCAATTCCTTCTAGGACTTTAAGCATGAAGGGATGCTGGATTTTGTCAAAGGCTTTTTCAGTATCAATTTAGATGATGGTGTGGTTTTTGTCTTTCATTCCGTTTATGTGTTTGATGATGTTTATTGATTTTTGTATGTTGAACCATCCCTGCACCTCTGGTATGAATCCAACTTGGTCATGATGAATGATCTTCTTGATGTGGGTCTGTATGCAATTTGCCAGTATCCTGTTTAGAATTTTGGCATCTGTATTCATGAGGGAGATGGGTCTATAATTCTCCTTTTTAGTTGTATCTTTGCCTGGCTTTGGTAATAGAGTGATGCTGGCTTCATAGAAAGAATTTGGGAGAATTCCGTCTGTATCCTTCTAAACAGTTTCAGTAATAATGGTTGTAGGTCTTTTTGAAATGTTTTATAGAATTCTGCCATGAAACCATATGGGCATGGGCTTTTTTTAGTTGGGAGGTTTCTTATTACATCTTCAATTTCTTCAGGTATTATGGGTCTGTTAAGCTGTCGATCTCTTCTTGGTTGAGCTTTGGTGATTCCCAGGATTTAAGATATTCATCCATTTCTTCTAGGTTTTCAAACTTGGTAGAGTATAGGTTTTTGAAGTATTCCTGTATGATTTTCTGGATCTTTTCCTTGTCTGTTGTGATATTTCCCTTTTCATTATGGATTGTATTGATTTGGAGTTGTTCCTTTCTTTTGGTCAACTGGGCTAGATGTCTGTCTATCTTGTTTATTCTCTCAAATAACCAACTTTTGGATTCATTGATTTTTTCTATTGTTTTCTTTGTTTCTATCTCATTGATTTCTGCTCTGATTTTTGTTATTTTTTCCTGTCTGTTGCGTTTAGGGTTCATCGGTTCTTGCCTCTCAAGTGCTTTTAGCTGAAGTGTTAGATCATTCACTTGTGCTCTTTCTGTTTTTCTAATGTAGGCACCCAGGGCTATAAACTTCCCTCTTAGGACTGCTTTTAATGTATCCCATAGGTTTTGTTGTGTTGTATTGTCATTGTCACTCAGTTCCAGGAGTGCTTTCATTTCTTTCTTTATCTCTTCCTTGACCCATTCATTATTCAAGAGTGTGTTGTTTAGTCTCCATGTGTTCTTGTAGGCAGTTGGGCTTATCCTGGTGTTGATGTTAAGCTTTATTTCACTGTGGTCTGGGCTTGCTTCAGCTGGTCTTGGGATATCTCCCATTTATTTTTTAGTTATCTGCTCAGAGTATAATTTAGCTTCCCATGAAAATTCGTTCGCTGGGAGAAAGCTGTTTGGATCTATTTATGTCTTAATGCTAAGCAATGAAGGCTGTTCTAAAGCAGCACATTCCAAAGCTACAACTGGTTGAAAGCAGCTTTTAATTAATGAGCTTTAAGATGGGGGGGGAAGACAAACTATATAAACACATGCTTAAATTTATAATCTTAAGAGAGAAAACAATCCTCATTAGTGACTAAATTGTTTGGGTTTGAGTCAAAAGAGAGTACCAACCTAAGGTAATTTAAATGTGAAAATATATTGCTTTGATTGCAACGACTACCTAGGTTTGCATAAAAACCTTTGAGAAATATGTATTATGTACTTGCATATGTGAAAGGGGAAAAAGAATAATGTCAATACTGTAAGACACAAAGATATTTCACTTTTAATTTATAGTTGTCATAAATTTGTAAAATTCTAATCTTAGATTTCATCTTGTGCCAGTACTCTCTGGAATCTATTCTTTAAGGTTCCTGTAAGTGCAGTCTGGGTGAACTGAAATCATCTTGCACATGAAGAAATGGTATATTTATTTTTAACTGTTTTTGGTCAGGTACGGATTTTCACCAATAACAATGCAAATGACACAATTCCTCTGTTTTTTTTTTTTATTTTTTAAATTTTGGGGAGGACAGGGTCTCCCTACAGTCCCAGCTGGTCTGGAACTCATTCTGTAGACCAGGCTGGCCTTGAACTCACAGAGATCAACCTACCTCTGCCTCCATAGTGTGAAGATTAAAGTCCTGCACCACCACGCCCTGCTTAAAGATGGTTCTTAGCCACCATGTGGGTGCTGGGAATCTAGCCCATGTCCTCTGCAAGAGCAGTTGGTGCTCTTAACTGCTGAGTCATCTCTCCAGCCCAATTCCTCTGTTTTGTCTCTGTAGAATATTAATAAAGATAGGATTTTACAAGTAGGTGTCAGGAGTATTCTTCCTAAGTCCCTGGGAATATGGAAGAACATGTTCCATATCAGAATTCAAAAAGAATGAGAAGGAAGGAAGTGCAAAGTGAGAAACTGTGGAGGATTCACTGAAGGTGCCTAGCAGCCTGAACTTACTCCAATAGATGGGCAAGGAATTTAAGGTACAGACAGATAGAAAAGCAAAACTCAGAGCAAAGGCACAAGCAGGAGTTCTTCTATTTAGCAAGCAGAACAACATGCCTCCCAGAAGGGGGAAAGATCTCAGAACCATGAATCCCTTAATTATATTTCAATATGCCTTTTTATTCTGTCTTGGGGTGACACTCCCAGGCTCTCCCCTTATTCTAGATTTATCCCATTAAACCAAAAATGGGGAGCTGATAAGCCACCAAATATCCTGAGTCCAGACATGTCCAACATTCCAAGACCCTATCAGTGCTAAAGTTAAAAACTTTCAACATCTTGTGAAACAAAGCCTCTTGTCAGCATTTTTACCTACACTGAAAATAAAACTCTGCCAGGCACCCTGTCAACCTGTCTCCCATCTTCAGCTACCTCTCTTTCTTTTAAGGTGTCTTTCTACTTTCCTGACCCAGAAAAGGCAAAGGAGGTTCACAGCAAACATCAGAAGGTGAGAGACTAGATAAAATATAGAAATAGTGTTGTTTGACCTATAGAGGGAATAATAGACTTTAACTTGGAATGCCAATACATAGTGACAGGCAAAAGGGAGAATTCTCCCTATTCTGAATCCATAAATCAAAAAGAAATGGAAGATCTCTGTAAGTAAAGACAGCAAAAACAGAACACTGAATGTCAGACCACTGAACTGCATGAAGCAGATGTCAGAAAATTATCCCCTGGTATCTTTGAAGACTACCTATATGCTGTGGTGAGGACCAAATAGTCTGAGAGAAGCTCAGAATCTCTTCCAGGAAGAGCAGAAAAGTGCTGTAAGGACAGACGTTACTTCAAATCTGGAATCTGCCCCCTCCACCTACTGAGAGTCAGAGAGGAGTATCAGGGAATCCGTGCTCCCTCTGTGGGAGTGATCTGTGCTGAAACTCAATGGGAAAAGCATAATTACAAGAAGAATGTGGGCACCCCAACCTGGGGAAGACCATTCCATCCCCCAAAGCAAAACAAATCAGGGGAAGAACTTTCTTGCTTAAGCATTTTCCAGCCCTCAGCATGATGTGCTAGTGTCACACAGGGACAGCAACTGTGTCCCAAATGTACTCCCCTCACCACTCCACTGTGTGGATTTCAGTGCCTGAAAACAAAAATACTACTACAATGCAAATTGTAAAACACTGAACAAAGGAGTTAAGGATCTATGCTCATAGACTGACAAAATTAAATTGGGAATAAAACCAAAACAATGTATAGTTTCAATGAAATGCCCAGCAAAATTCAAATGTCTTTTTTATTTATTTATTTTTGTGTATGAATGTACTGTCTGCATGTAGGTTTTTGCACCCGTGTCCTGCAGAGCCACGGATGTCAGAAGAGGGTGTCAAACTGGAGTTTGACTTGAACTGGAGTTCTCCTGGAATTGGAGTTACGGATGGTTCTCAGCCACCATGTGGGTGCTGGGGATCGAACCCGGGTCCTCTGCAAGAGCAGCCGGTGCTCTTAACCACTAGGCCATCTCTCCAGCCCCTCAAATATCATATTTATCAAACAATAAAGAATAACAAAAGAGATATTAACAAGTAGCTACGGATAGCCTGAACAACCCTGAGCACAAAGAATAAAGCTTGAGATATCACAATACTTGAGATAAGTTATATACTAGGAAGATGTAGGAATGAAACTTTGTCTGGCTTGAGGCAGGACCTGCAAGTTCTGTCCCGGAACTTCTGAGAATTATCTGATATCTCCATGGGCATTCAAGTTGCCTCTGTGAGTTATCTGTAGCTCTGTGAGGTTGGGATATTGCGGTATATCCTGCCTCACCTGTCACACCCTTCTGCCTCCCACTACTTTTCCCAAAGCACAGTAGCTTTAGTATACAAGCACATTGCTAGCATGAATAAAACTGAGTCCCTGTTCTCTCACACTTTCTCTTTGAGTCTGTTTCATTTCTCATTGGGTGACTTCTTGAGGTTCCCTCCCCACTCCTTGCCAGAAGCTCAGCCTAGAAACTGTTAGCCTGCCAACAGGAGACAGCTCTGAGGATTGTATCTTTGTGAAGCTGCAAGCCTGTTTCTAGGAGGGAAGAACATCCTGTCAATTGTGGCCAGGTATATGTATGATGACAACCCACAGGGAGACATTGTAACAGCAACAAAAACGTGCAAGCAGATCAATGGAAGAGTAAAGAAGCCAGAACTTAACTCCCACAGCCATAGCCACATGATTTTCCACAATATTTAAAAATATATTTTAGGGAAAAATCCTCTTAAAAAAGAGTCAGGCATTTTGATGCATGTCATTAATCCCAGCACTTGGGAAGCAAATCTCTGTCCAGTCTGGTCCACATAGTTATGTTCCAGAAGAGGGCTAGAGGGACATCATGTTGAGAGAGAGAGAGAGAGAGAGAGAGAGAGAGAGAGAATGAATTGGAAATTCAATGTAAAACCTGAAACATCAAAAGTAATTTGGAAAAATATAAGCAAAATACTTTGGACTATAGGTTTTGGTAATATGTCATGATCCCATGCCTAAACACCTGCTTTTGATACTTTAGACCCACATGGTCAAAGAACAGAACCAACCCCTGCAAGTTGTCCTTTGACCTTTCCATTCATGTCATGGTATACACACACACACACACACAGACACACACACACAGACACACACACACACATAAATATGTAAAAATAATATTTAAAAAGAGTAAAAAATAACTGATGTTTGGGATTACCTTTAATTAAAAATATTTGTCACAAGAAAGGGAACATTTAATTGAAAGAAGAGACAGCTTACAGAGTGAGGATACCTGCTGCCTACATAGTGAACATAGGTTGGCTAATATCTAGACTATATGAACAACTCATAAAACTAAATATAAAAAAGTCAAGTGTACTAATTACATTTCTGTTGCTGTGGTAAAACACTGTGACCAGGAAAACTTATAGAAGGATGAGTTTATTTGATGTATGTTTCAGAGTGTTAGGGCCATGGTGGCAGAGTTGGCTGGGGTAGAAGCTAAAGGCATCTGCTCTTCAGTCAAGCACAGGAAGCACAAACGGCCTGAAATCTTGCAAAGCTTAAGAAATATTAAAGTCATCTTCGGTGACCTGCTTCCTGCAACAAGGCCACATATCTTAAAACCTCCCAAAATGGCACAAATAACTGGAGAAAAAAAATATACAAACACCTGAAAACTATGGGAAACATTCTCATTCTAAACACAGCAGTCCTGGTATGCAGAGCCCAGGCTTTCTCTCTTCATTTACATACAGATCTTATGCCACATTACCATCAAGAGTGCATGGTGAGGTCCTGAACAAGAACTCATTATGCATTTATAGGTGGCAATGTAACTTAGTCTAGCCACAACAGAAATCAGCATGGAAGAGAAAAATAGCATAAAGACTGGGTCAAAGAACTAACAGGCTCACACCTTTAAAACTAGCACTTGAGAGGCAGAGGCAGGTGGATCTTTGTGAGTTCAAGGCCAGCCTGGTCTACAGAACAAGTTCCAGGACAGCTGGGGCTACAGGGAGAAACTGTCATGAAAAGACCAAAAAAAAAAAGTTAAATTCTGTCCAAAACATTAAATCTCTGCAGAGAAAGCTTTAAAAAGACTGAGTGGTGGCACACACCTTTATTCCTAACACTTGGGAAGCAGAGGCAGGCACATCTTTGTGAGTTCAAGGCCAGCCTGGTCTACAGAGCGAGTTCCAGGACAGCTGGGGCTACATGGAGACCCTCTCTCCAAAAGACCAAAAAATAAATAAATAAATAAATAAAGACTGAGAAAAATATGCAAGACATGTAGGGGAGAATATATGAACGGGGGTGGGGTGGGAATCAGGGAAAGGGGAACATGTCTAAATTGGACTGAAAAATGATGTATGAAAGACACAAAACATCAATAAATGTATTTTATTTTAAAAAATTAAAATGTTGAAAATAGGGGCTGAAGAGAAGAGTCAACAGTTATGAGTACTTACTGCTCTTGCTGCTACTTGGGTTCAGTACAACATACCCAGATGGTGGCTAATAAATGCCTGTAACTTGAGTTCTGGGGATTTGACACACTCCCGTGACCTCTGGGGGCTGCAGGCATACATATCTTGCACATACATATTTGCCAATAGGCATGTGCACATACACAATTTAAACTTAAAAAAATATATAACCCTTGGAAGACTTGGAATAAACTTACCACCCAACCCAGCCATACCACTCCTGGGCATGTACTCTCAAGACTCACCCCACCACAGAGATACATGCACTGCCATGTTTATTTCAGCTCTCTTCACAATAGCAAGGAGCTGGAACCAACCCAAATACCCCTCAACTAATGAGTGGATAGAGAAAATGTGGTACATCTACACAATGGAGTTCTATGCAGCACTAAAGAAAGATGACATCATGAGCTTTGCAGGAAAATGGCTGGAGCTAGAGGACATCATGCTGAGTGAAGTAACACAGTCCCAGAAAAAAAAAATAAAAACGACGAATGGTATCCTTCATCTGTGGTTGGTAGTTCCAATTACCTAGTTGTAAGCATTTCTTGTGCACAGCCCCTTGAGCTTTTGTCCAAAGCAGTTGGGAGTGATGCATATTGGAAACAACAACAACAACAGAAAGGACTGCAACGAAGAACTGACTGAAACAGTGAACTTCTGCTCAAAACAGTCAACTTCCTCATGGATATTGAGAAAGACTGAGAAAGAGATGAAAAGCATGTTTGGCAGAATGCATGAGCTCTGGTGGGGTGGGGGAATGGCGGAGTACACGGGTCTANGCCAGGGGTGGTGGCACACACCTTTAATCCCAGCACTTGGGGGGGTGGAGGCAGGCAGATCTCTGTGAGTTCAAGGCCAGCCTGGTCTACATAGAGAGTTCCAGGCCAGCTGTGGCTGCAGGGAAGCCCTGTCCCCAAATGATAAATAAATAAATAAAATAAATAAATAATCTAAAGATAAAATTCCCAGTGTCCCACTCATGCCACCTTTGAATATACCTAACAACATAGCACAGACTATTCTATTCACTATGACCAGTGGAACCAGCTTCCTGCCTAGCAAGTGATGGACAGATAATGGAGGTGGAGTACAAATACAATGGGCTCTTATTAGGTCATTAACAAAGAACAAAGTTCTGTCACTTGCATGAACATTTTAACATGGATAAAATTTGTCATAATGAGATAAACAAATCAGACTCAGAAACACAAATCTTATATTTTATTTTGTGGATCTTTTGGTTTCTATAGACATATAAAACCATACATGTTCATAGGAAATGGAACTGGAAGTGAGATTGTGGTGATGAGTATAAATGACATGGAAGTGGAATATACTTGTATGCAAATTTATTTTTAAGGGAATGACTGGAGAAAGATTGACTAGAGTCCAGAGGAGGAACTTGCACTTAAGGACATTAGGATACAAATGTTTGACCAGATAGTACTTAATATATATGACATAATCTGATGTGGGATCAAATGGCGTGTGATGGAGAAGATCTAAATTTTATTAATATGTATTATATGAAATGCACAAATCTCAGTAAAAGTGTATTTGATACTCATCATACATACAATGAACACGTGTCATTAAAAACTTACATAAAAATGGAAAGCATTTTCTGTTTTATAACCAGAATCTAAAAGTATCGATGACATTGTATTTTCTTGAGTACTGATAATATGATTAAAACTGAACATAGAAACAAAATTCTAATTTGATAGACAAAAATATATAAATCCTAATCATCTTATAACTTTAAATTATATACAAACTGCTACAGAGACTCCATTCATTTTATAATTCTATGTCATAATACAGAACGGCAAACCTGCTGTGCTGATTTCCTGTGAAGTTGGTTGCACTTTCAAACATATGAATAAAGAGTGCAATTGTCCTTTGCCAGAGGGACAAAGAGTGTCTAAAGATTGATTTCCTTTAAGGAATTTATGCATCCTGTGGTTTGTTCTCTAGCTTTCCATATTGTACACCAGAACACAGGTTATTTCTTGGTATGTTCCTGGAGTACCAATAAGGAAACTCTTAGGAATGAAGTTAAGCAGTCTCATTCAATAGGGCTTGCATATCATTTCTTTCTATTCACAGTGAAAGCTACCAGCTTGTGTCAGTCCACGCATTGTATTCATTGTTATATCAGGAGTAAGTCTTCATAACATTTTTTTTTTTTTGTCTTTTCGAGACAGGGTCTCCCTGTAGTCCCAGCTGTCCTGGAACTCACTCTGTAGACCAGGCTGGCCTTGAACTCACAAAGATCCGCCTGCCTCTGCCTCCCAAGTGCTAGGATTAAAGGTGTGCGCCATCACACCCGGCTGGTCTTCATAACATTTTTATATGAGACTCCTGTCCCATATTTCATTTTAATAGACTTATTTTTTATGCAGAACAGCAAAAATAGTTGACTCATTTTTGGTTCACAGTAATTGAGGGTAAAGTACATGCCCATGTTCCTTATGCTGACACATTCATTCTATGAGAGATGTACATTTGTTTTAATCAATGGAGCAGCAGGGACAAATAATATTTGTTCAAAGTCCATAGCTCATATGAGGATGCATTCTAGATCTCTATTCCACGAGTTTTGACAGTGATGTGTATCTCTCATTGGAATATCATACATAACATTTTTACTGCTCTAGAAGTACTCAGTTCTTCAATAGCTCATCCCTCAATCCTTCTTGAACCCAGATACACTTGCATTTACACTATATTTATAGTTTTGACTTTAAAAACACAATATTGGCACAATCATGCAAAAGGTCTTACTTTTAACTCAAACTGGCCCTATTCCCTTATATGCATTTACATTTCATTTTCATTTCACAAAGGGTGAATAGCTTAATTCAATTTAGTATCACATGAGACAAGCAATGCTGGGAATGGAGGCATGGCTCAGCAGTTAAGAGCTGGTATTGCTCTTCTGGTGCATAGGAATTCATTTACAGCACAAATACAATGCAGGTAACAACCATCTATTAACTCAAGTTCCCATGGATCTGACACTCCCACAATTTTTAATTAAAAATGTTACATTTTAATAAATTGTTTTTATTTATGTGTTGTGTAACGTTACTTTTTATTTAATCCTTATGGTTGGTTTGCCTGCAAGTATATTTGTGTGTCTCACTCATGCTTGGTGGCTGTGGATGCCAGAAGAGAGCATTCAATCCCTTGGAACTGGTACTGTAGACAGTTTGGAAGGCCATGTGAGTGCTGGGAACTGAACTTGGGTCCTCGGCAATAATAGCAAGTACTCTTAAGCATTAATAGTAAGTATTCTCCCCAGTTCCCAAAATAGAAGTCTTTAATAAAAAATGCACTGCATTTCCATGTACTAAATTTATTTATGTTTACTTATTGAAGGTTTTATCATATGTTCTGGTAATTAGGAGTGAAACATAGATATGCAGGTCTTTGGGAGGTGCCTCCAAATGCTTGAAATTCATTTTTATGAGTAAAATTTACCCGGATTAATTAAGGAATATTTAGTAAAATAATTACCCTCCAACCAAAATGTTGAAACAACATCATCAAGCTATTTGCATTTAAATTTCTTCCCTTATTTGTATTTCAAGTAATAAAAATACCTTTTATAAAAAAGACAGAATCTAGTCATCTTCAGCAAATTCTGTACAGATTTTTAAGGAGATACTGGTTTCTGAACAGATTTTTTTTTAGCTCCAGTGTTCTATGCATTAGCTTGATTGAATTAGCATAATATTTTATAAAGGTGCCTTACCGATATTGGCTTCAAAATGGCATTGCCCTAATGTAGTAGTACTATTCACAGGACATAGTTAATTAAGCTTTATCAAAAGCTTGAAGCAATTCAATTGATCACATATAATTCTTCCAAATTATAATTAAATCAGTAAAGTTGATTACTGCTCCGGTGTCCACAGGAATTAACTTATACCAAAATTTTAAATCATCAATTATAATTATGTAACTAAGTTAGTATATTGTATCAGAATGTGTCACACAACTGGAATGAGGAACAGAAAACAGGTGCCATTGTGAATCGGGCTTAGGCCTTATGCATGGTGTGAAGCGCCTTTACTCACACAGAGCTACTGTGTATACACAAGCAGGATCATACCAATAATTTAATTAGTTTAGTAAAATACACTACTTAAATAGGAATAAAAATTACATTATTACCACAATTTCTTTTTTTTTCAAATTATCTTTCTTTAATGGTCTATATTCATTTAACTTTGGAAATGTATGTGCATTCATAAGAATATTACAGGGTTTAATTACTACATAGCGAAAATCATCTGGGGCTGGAGAAATGGTTCACCATTAACAGCCATCATGGTGGCTAACAACCATCCATAACTTCAGTTCCAATGCTCCTCTGACTCCAAGGGCATTGCCGAACATAGGTGCACTTATACACATGTAGGCGATACACTCGTACACATAAAGTAAAAATAAGGAATAAAACTTAAAATCTTTCCTTTTCATGAACGTGTGCCTGAAACTAATGCAAACCGTGTGTTTGGAGTCTCTCTAGATTTATGAAATCAGAAGGACATAGTAGTCTGATTATTGTAGCTTGGAAAAGTTACTTGGGGGCTGGAGAGATGGTTCAGCAGTTAAGAGTGCTGACTGATATTGCAGAAGACCTGGGTTTGATTTCCAGCACCCACGTGGCAGCTAAGAACCGTCTTTAACTCCAGTTCCAGGGAATCTGACGCCCTCTTCTGACCTCCACGGCATTGCACGAAACGGGTGCACCAACCTACATGAAGACGGTACACTCATACACATAAAAATAAATAAATAAATAAATAAATAAATAAATAAATAAATAAATAAATAAATAATAAAAAGTAAAAGTTACTTGGAATTATGATATAAAGTATTATACCACAGGAAAAAGTATAACAATTAATATTTAGAGTACCTAAGATTAGCTTTATTTCCTAACAACCCTTTATTCTAAGATCATTTCTTAATCTATTGCAAGAGTGTTAATTACTAAAACATTAATTAGTTATATGGATATATTATATTCTACAATACTTTCCTATTTATTATTAAATAAGTTGATCTATAAAAGAAAGAATGTTCATAATTTATGGATGTTTATTTGAGTTGAGAGTGCCTGGAATGTCTGAGACAGTCTGTTAAAAAAAAATAGAGTGGCAACTAAATAAAACAAGAAAAAAAAAGCATATTGCTCTAGTTTCTCTTCAATTGCTATGACAAAAACACTCTGACTGATACCAACTTGGGGAGGAATGGGTTTATTCAGCTCACATCTCCTGGGTCACAGTTCATCACTCAGGGAGCCCAAGGTAGAACTTGGGGCAGGACCCTGGAGGCAGGAGCTGGAGCACAGGCCATGGAGGAATGCTGCTTCCTGGATTGCTACCCTGGCCTATGCCCAGCCTGCTTTCTTATACCATACACAACAACCTGCCCAGGGGTGGCACCACCCATAGTAGGCTGGGCCCTCCCACACTGCTCAATAATCAAGAGAATACTCCACATAAGTGGCCACGAGCCAGTCCAATAGAGACAGTTCTCCAATTGAGGTTCCCTCAACCCAGGTGTGTCAAGATAACACTAAAGTTATTCAGCACACATATTAAATATTGAGTGGAACATAGTCAAATATTGAGTAAATCATTGACATAAAATATTTCCTAATCAGTAGTTGGGATCACAAACAACTACATGTGCCATGGCTACCATAAAATTTGTTGAAATTACTTTTTTTGCCAAGATGTCACTTCATATTAAGAATAGACACACTGAGAAATTATAGTAAATTTACAAAAGCAGTGGAACTCTAACAAATAGCTGTCATTGACCTTTAAAATAAGTTGCTTGAACATATAATCGAAAATATCATATTCATCTGTTTGATGTCTAGTTTGGAGAAAGCATATGCTGAAACTGATACATTCCATTTTCAAGTAGTGTGAGCATCTTATGAATTAGGCCTTTTTTTTTTTTTTTTTTTTTTTTTTGGTTTTCGAGACAGGGTCTCCCTGTAGCTGAATTAGGCTTTTAAATATGATCAACACTTCCACTAAAGAGACATATCAGAAATACAAATAATACATATCTCTTAAATATGCTTCATAGATTTTATCAAGATAAACAATATATGTGCTTTTTGTACATTTCTTTTTTTTATTGATGCTTTGTGTATTTCATACATCATTTTCCAATTCAGTTCAGGCATATTTCCCTTTCCCTTCCCCGCACCCCACCCCAACCCATCCCAGATCATGCATTCTGCCATAATTGTCCTGCATCTTTCTCTCAGTTTTTTTTTTAATTTTTTAGCAATAAGTGATAATTTATGAGTACAAGCATCCTTCACGTAAAACAAATTTGCAAGCAGTTGTGCCCAAACCCACACAGCCCCTTGGTCCCACCATCCAGCAGGGGGGGCTTGTATGTTCAATAAAGTTGATCCAGTGAGTGTCTAGGCTATATTGTTGTAGTTTCACCATTCACCCCAATCGCAGCCCTTACATTCTACCACGCCCCCTCTTCTGCGGATTGTTCCCTAGGATTAGAAAAGGGGCACAGGTGGGTGAGAAGCAAAACAGGCTACTTTCTCTGGAGCTGTTGTCTTGGACTCTGGTCAATTCTGGCTGTTTCCTTTCATGGGCTGACAGTTTGTCCAGGAATAACCTTTCGATCCTACTAATGAAGCACAAGCAATTAGATATATTGGTATTTAAACAGTACTAATTGTTATCTTAGGTTACTTTGGTATAGACACAGATGTTTGGATGGTATGTTAATCCATGAATTACATTTTTTTCTGTTAAATATGACAGGGTCTTACTGTGGTTTATAACATCTCCTAAACATTTCTTAATCAAATTTAGACCTGTTACCCCATCCATGACCCCCTCACCAGAGTTCATGCATTCTGTCATACATGTTAAGTCCCATCTTGTATCTTTTTCTCTCAATAAAAATTAAGAAAAAATTAAAAATTAAAATAATAAAAATATATATACTATTAAATGCCTCTCCATGGCATCTGGGGAAATCTCTTTTGATATAGTTTTTTCTCATACTACTATTTACTTTTAAATCATTCTTTTACTTTAAAATTTTACTCTTTATCAATTTTATAGATGTAGATAATATATTTTAACATATTCTTCCTTCATTCCCCTCTCATCTCTCTATCACTCAGTGCCCATTTTTTAAAGTTTTCTAATCTAACCTAATTTTTATTTTCAAAATTAAAACTTTTATAAGTTAAAAAGAAGTCAAACATTATTTGGATGTTAGCATCACCATCAGGCAGAGTAAACCATCAAAACTGGCAGGGGCATGACAGGTCAGTTGAATTTGTTTAAAAATGCCATCTTTCTATCAGGAGAAAGTGAAGACAATTATTTGACAACCCGTAGACCTAAACAAATTTATGAGAGCCACACCCACATATGAATTTCCTTTTCTAGTTTTTCCTAGGTTTGTAATTCTTCTACCTTTTTTGAGTTGATAAGCTTTTTTGTTTTTGTTGTTGTTATTGTTTTTTTTGTTGTTGTTTTATTTTGTTTTTTGGTTTTTTTTTTGGTCCTTTTCTTTTGAGACAGGGTCTCCCTGTAGCCACGGTTTTTAGACATCTAGTTGCAAACCTTCAGAAGAGTCACAGATTCAAACACCTATTTTGGCAGCAAACTCTAGAACTTAAATATTGTTTGAGTCTAATGTTTTTCATTTTTCATGATCTGTGACTGACAACTTTTTTTCTTATTGCATCTTTGTTTTCTTACTAAAATCATCTCAAATTTTTTCATGACCAATTTCTTTATAAACTTCTATAACTTATAAATGAATTTAAAGACAACCTCCAATTGTTTTCTTTCTATGCTTTTAATGACGAATTGTGTATTTCATTCACTATCTTTCAGTCCAATTTAGACACATTCCCCTCTCCCTGCCCCTACCCTACCCCTGTTCATGCCTCTGCCATACATGCCTTGCATCTTTCTCTCAGTCTTTCCAAAGTATTTCCCTGCAGAGGTTGTTGTTTTGGGCAGAGTTTAACTGCATCATTCAGTTCCTTAACCCAGGCTTTATGTTGTTTTCCCTCCCCTTTGTATTGCTCCAACATATGCCTGTAAAATCATCACATATGCATCAAGATTATGACCTCTGAGAACAAACTGTATGTTAATTCCAAAATATGTCTAATAATTCACATTTTCCCCCTTAATTTTATATTATTCTAAAATATGAAGACATACCTCCCACCCGTATTTAGTAATTGCAGAGTCTGAAAATAAGTGGTAGGTCAATTCTAGAGCCCTTTAAGAGATTTACATTATAACAACACAGTTACTTTCCAAATAAAAAGAAATATAACAATAATGTTGTTCAGCTTGGCTTTCAACTGGAGATTTGGTGTTATCATCCACAAATGAGGGAAACCATTTGCCACTTGTTTTTCTGGGACTGTGTTATTTCACTTAGCATAATGGCTTTGAGTTCCATCCATTTACCTGCCAAGTTCGTGATGTCATCTTTCTTTAAATTACTGCTGAATAGAACTCCATTGTGTAGATGTACCACATTTTGGTCATCCACTTGTCTTTTGAGGGACATACATTCCTACAATTGTTTTCTTAAGGTCTATAAATACGTACTGTAAATACAGCTGTACTAATTGGAATTCATAAGCATGTCAAAATAAAACCACGAAAATGTGTGGTTTCCATTTTTTTTAAGAAAGAAATTTGTAGCTTATCAAAGGTAAAGGGACAAAAGAAAAACAAAGCTGAAGAGTGCTTACTGCACAAGCATGAAAGGAAAGTCAAGGTTTGGATGTCTACAGAATAAGTGGTTATCTTCCTAACTTGTAAAATATGTACTTCCCAACTTGTAAAATTTTCCTGAATTCTACCTGTTAAGTCTTGTCTTCTTCCTGTTTTTAGTAACTAACTGGACACTCATTACAAGAACATTAACTTATAAAACAGATTGAATAGTAAATCTGTAAAGCATCTGACAATATTTGTTTTCCTTTAAATAGATGCATCTCAACTAGAACATAATAAATACTTATAAATTTCTGTAGCTTGCCATAATGTATCCTTATTTTCTAATGTTTTAAAGTTACAAAGTGCTGACATTGTTTCATAATAAATTGATTCAGTAATGCTTTATGAAGAGCAGTGATTTCACAAGATGAAGATAACCACTTATTCTGTAGACATCCAAACCTTGACTTTCCTTTCATGCTTCTGCAGTAAGCACCCTTCAGCTTTTTCTTTTGTGCCTTTACCTTTGATAAGGTACAAATTTCTCACTTAAATAAAAAACAGTGGAAACCACACATTTTTGTGGTTTTATTTTGACATGCTTATGAATTCCAATTAGTACAGCTGTATGCAACTGCTCATGCAAAATCTTCACCAGGCACTTCCACACACGAACCAATCAATGTACGCTCTCCTTCTCCCCCAAAATATATCAATCCTTCTCCCACTCGCTCATTAATAAAATATTTGAAAGGAATCATTTATCACTTATTATGGATTAAATTTTATTTGAGTAAAATAAAATTTTAATCAAGATATTGAAATGTACTAATATTTTAGAAAGTAGAGATGGCGGAAGCAAGGAGATCGTTTGGCATCCAAGAAAATATTTTAATCAAAGTGTATTTCTGCATATGGATATTTTGACTTTGATTTGTGCCTTTGTTAATTATTTATTTTAAGCTAGTAATATCTGTACAACCCATCAATTCCTAAGTTGAAGAAGCAGACTCTAAACACTGGTGGATATATTCAAAGTCCAGTTTCTTGTACAGGTTATTAATTCTGAAGTGATTTTATTCTGAAAACTGCATTTCAATATTGTGAGGGAATCAGGAAGTGAAAAAACGTAATTCCAATTTCACAAACATTGTCTTTAGCTTTCTTGGAAAACATTGCATTATTCAAAGTTTAGATGTTCAGATGTGGAATGTAGCTTTCAAGTTTTTTCTATGAGGTCCAATTTTCTAGAAATTACTGGATGTGATTTGATCGTCTTTGTTCAATGTTCAAAAAGGAGAAGGATTTATTCCTTTAATATGTCAAAGAGATTTCTTGAAACACACTTAACTAAACATGATGCCTCAGATTCTGTTTTAGTGGTCAGGTGAGGCACACTTATCTATTTACAAGCTCTTCAAATCTTTGCAGTAGGGGTTGCAGTCTGGTCGCAGATCTCATTGGCTCCTCTCAGTACCCTATATTGAAACCTATCCCTTTAGGTCATGCTAAATTAAGGGTTTAGATTAAAGAATAAACAGTTCTCATCTGTTAGCTAACAAGAACAGCTACATCCAAACCTTGGATGGAAGTAAAGTCATTTGGGGAATATGAAAATGTAAAAGAGCTACGTAATGAAAAATAAATTAATAAAAGCTGATATTTATCACAAGCTCAACATTCAATGGTAATTTTTGAACTACTTTTCCATTTGTTGGTCAGTCACAACAAGGTATGAGGTATTTTCTTGATTACTGAGTGATGTGGGAGGGCCCAGCCCACTGCAGGTGGTACCACCACTGGGAAGGGTGTCATGTATTGTATAGGAAGGCAAGTTGTGGGGCTGGAGAGATAGCCTAGCGGTTAAGAGCACCACTGGAGAGATGGCCTAGCGGTTAAGAGCGCCGACCGCTCTTACAGAGGACCCGGGTTCGATCCCCAGAACCCACATGGCGGCTGAGAGCCGTCTGAAACTCCAATTCCAGGAGAATTCCAGTTCCAGGGGAATCCGACACCCTCTTCTGACCTCCGCGGCATTGCACAACACGGGTGCACAAACCTGCATGCAGACAGTACATTCATACACATAAGAAATAAATAAAAAAAAAATTAAAAAAAATAAATAAATAAAATTAAAAAAAAAAGAAAGCAAGTTGTTGCCCAGTGTGGTGGCTCATGCATGGAATCCCAGCACTTGTCAGAGGAAGGCAGATCTCTGTGAGTTCAAGGCTAGCTTGGTCTACAAAGCAAGTTCCAGGGCAGTTGGGGCTGCAGGGAGACCCTGCCTCAAAAACACACACAAAAAAAGCAACAACAACAACAGCAATATAATTGAGTATGGCCTGGGAGAGCAAGCCAGTAAGCAGCATTCAACCAAGGCTAGTGTTTAAAACCCTGAATTTGCCTCCAAGATTCTTCCCTGAGGTTCTACCTTGAGGTCCCTAAGTGATGAACTATGACCCAGGACATGTAAGACAAATCTTTTCCTCACTAAGTTGGAAATTGATCATAGTGTTTTGTCACAGCAATTGAAGAGAAACTAGAACATATGTAGCCAACATTGTATTTGATGGAGTGTGATTATTACAGAAATTGGGTTAATCTAAAACAAATCATACAGAATGGTAAAGAAATTTCAATCCCTGAACTTGACAGACTCACATATTAATGATACTTGCTGACAATAGAGCAGATAGTTTCCAGAGAAACAAGTAGTTTACCTATTAAATCCTTTCTTGCTCCAGGACCTCATGAATAGAGAAAAAATAAATGAAGCTTTTTTGTGGACATTTACTATCCTAATGTGCACAAAGCACAGGTATTTGTTTAGCAAGGGGATAATCATGATATCCTGACTTTGGAAAAAAAAGTGAAATTATTGGAAAGAAAAGGAATGTTTAAGTGAAATACAGAAATTAGGAGGAAGAAAGACAGCACAGAATTTCACTTGCCTTGTTGCTGATTCTATTAAAATAAGGTAGAGATAAAAGCAGCAACAGTATCACTTGAGATAGTCCAATGAATAATTTTCTTTCTTCTGCCTATATCCGAGTTTGTATATTAGTCATATATATGTGTGTGTGTGTGTGTGTGTGTGTGTGTGTGTGTGTTTGTGTGTGGTGTGTGTGTGTATTTATCCCAAATAATTAAGTTGCCTTATTCATAGAATGAGAACAAGAAATACACAAAAAATATATATTGGCTCTTATAGATTGGAAACAAAGTCATTCCTTTCATGGCAGCATGTACTGATTCAATGAAAATTACTTCGTTATTCAGTAACACATAAGTATGACTACGCTAGGGACAGTAAATTAAAGAAAGATGCTCAAGAATTTAGGATATTTGTAAAATATACATAAGAAAAGGAATGTTAAATGAATGTTAGAATGTTCTACGCTTATACACACACACACACATATATATATATATATATATATATATATATATATATTCTATTACATTTATACATGCATATAACAAACATATATTTTAGATATTGGTAATATATATCAGGTTTTTAGCATTATTATATCACTATTTTTTGAGACAGTATCATTCTGTAGCTTCAGCATTCTGGAGCTCACTATATAGCCTAGACTGGCCTTGATCTTTCAGTGTTACCCCTGTCTGTTCCTCCTGAGTGCTTAGATTAAGGGTGTGTGCCACCATGCCCAATTCATTTTTTTAAATATTAATTATTGGGGCTGGAGAGATAGCATAGCGGTTAAGAGCACTGACTACTCTTGCAGAGAACCCGGGTTCGATCCCCAGGACCCACATGGCGGCTGAGAACCGTCCATAACTCCAATTCCAGGAGAACTCCAGTTCCAGGGGAATCTGAGACCCTCTTCTGAACTCCGTGGCATTGCACAACACGGGTGCACAGACCTGCATGCAGACAGTACATTCACACATACAAAAATAAATAAAATTAAACAAAATAAATATTAATTATTATTTTATTTTTTTTTAATTTTCATTATTTATTGATGCTTTGTGTATTTCATACATCATTTTCCAATTCAGTTCAGGCATATTTCCCTTTCCCTTCCCCCCACCCCACCCCAACCCATCCCAGATCATGCATTCTGCCATAAATTTCCTGCATCTTTTTTTTTTTTCATTTTTTAACAATAAGTGATAATTTGTGAGTACAACCATCCTTCATGTAAAACCAATTTGCAAGCAGTTGTGCCCAAACCCACACAGCCCATGGGTCCCACCATCCAGCAGGGGGCAGCTTGTATGTTCAATCAAGTTGATCAAATGAGTGTCCAGACTATATTTTGTAGTTTCACCATTCACCCCAATCACAGCCCTTACATTCTACCACGCCCCCTATTCCACAGATTGTTTCCTAGGCTTAGAAAAGGGGCACAGGTGGGTGAGAAGCAAAACAGTCTACTTTCTCTGGAGCTGTTGTCTTGGACTCTGGTCAATTCTGGCTGCTTCCTTTCATGGGCTGACAGTTTGTCCAGGAATAACCTTTTGATCCTATTAATGAAGCACAAGCACTTAGATATATAGGTATTTAAACAGTACTAATTGTTATCATAGGTTGCTTTGGTATAGACACAGATGTTTGGATGGTATGTTAATCCATGAATTACATTTTTTTTTTCTGTTAAATATGACAGGGTCTTACTGCGGCTTATAACATCTCCTAACCATTAGAGGATGTAAGCTTGTGGCATCAGCTGTAGGTTATTCCTCCAAGGAGAGAGCTAATAGCCAATTAGATTTGGGATATATGGGCATATGGCTGCCACTGCTGCACAGTATTTCCAGGCAGGTGAGGTGTAGCTGATGCAGAAATGCCTAAAAGATCCATAGAAATAAGCAACTATAAGAAATATAACAGAAAATGTACCTTTATCAGGAACTGGGAAGATGGAGAATAATACTCAAAGATTTGGCTTCAATAGTTTGTCCATGCTTGAACAATCATCTACAACTTTGGAATCTTTCCTTTCTCTAATACCTAAGCAAGAAAGTTCTGTACTGTCAAATGTCAAATATATATAAAGAGGGACTGAAGAGCTGGCTTGGGGTTAAAGAGCACTTGGTGTTCTTGCAGGGGTCCCAGGTTCAACTCCTATAATTATTCTAATAGATCTGTCACCCTCTTCTGTCCTCCTTTGACATCAAACATGCACATTTACAGTTAACACATATGCAGGCACTAACACACACACACACACATACACACACACACACACACACACACATATATATATATATATATATATATATATCTACATATATATATATGAATATAAGTGTTTCTCTAAATAAATATATAATGTGCATTATTTTTAGAGTGCTTTTGTGGTTATCACCCTGTCTGCAGGATCAAAGGAAACAAAAGGGAGGCAGGGAAAAAGAATCTGCCCATGGCTTCCTCATGGGAGCTGATGCAAAGGATGCAGCAGGTCAGTGGACATGGGGAATCTACCCCAAAGCCCACTCTGGCCAAGCCATTCGCCTAACTCAGACCCTTGGCCTTTGGGCATCGGCAGCTGCCCTGCTATGTCCACATAGATTCTACCTGCTGGGGACTCAACACAACCTGAGACAGGATTCACAGAATGCTGGCTAATCTGTAAGACTCTGTCCAGTCTAAACCCAGCAGGCTAATGGATACACACTTCCCAGGCTGGTGGTCTGGCAGATCGACACTTTTTCCAACCAATACCCACTAGCAGTCACCACAAGCTCAAGCTTACACATGCATGGAATTAATGGACCATGGACACTCATATGATGGTCAAGAAGAATCTGTTCACCACACTTTGTTTATTTAAGCAGAGTGACATCATCTCTCAGGGCCTGCTTTCAGACCCCCTGCCTCATGCTCTGTATATATCATGAGTTCTTTTCATCTGGACTTTAATTCCAGGGGTTTGTCTCACACAGTTTGTTGATACAAGCAAATCTCACCTAGGGGCGGGTTCTGGTGTAAACCACAGGCAGGCAATTAACAACAAGGCAGCCACAGTTGGCCTCTCTCTACCTTCACACTTTAGATACACAGGAAGATAGGGTGGAAATTCCAGAAAGTTCTCATACTTTCACACTCTTATACAGGCACACCTCAGCCATAACCAACAAGGTCCATGAATATGTCCTATGTATTTGTTAATAAACCTATACTGACATACTGTCACCCACAGTCTATTCTATATACATCAGGACTCAATCTTGCTGTTGCAGATTCTATGAGCTTTGATAAATGCATGATACTTCTCTCCACCATTTAATTATTTTAACAGTATTTCACTCTGGTAAAGACTCTGAACAGAGTCTTACCCTTAAACTCTGTCCACTACTGAGAATTTCACTGTTTCTTTTGCCTTACCCCCCATTGGAAGTTCTGAGGTGAGTAGCCCTATGGTATCACTTAGCTCTGTGTATGTCTTTCCTTCATATTCCCTCATGTCTTGGTAGTTTAGTTTGTAGCTCTAAATTACACACTTTCTTAGATTTAACACTATTTATTCACTTAGTGAAGTATATTGGATTCTCCTAATGCTGACAATCATGGATAAGATTACTGTTAAAACATCCATGCTCAGGTTTTAATAAGGACATAAGTTTTCAATTCACTGGGTAGATGCTACCAATTTTAACTGCTAGATCATAAGATAACAGTATTTAATTTCGTGAAAAAAAACGCATTCCTAAACTGACTTCCAAAGTGTTCTGGCTATTTTGCACTCACACAAACAATTTTCTGTTCTACAACAGCTTCAGAATTTATAATTTGTTTAAAAAGTTGTCTCTAATTATATTTTATACTGAAATTTCCAAATGACAGGCTATGAATTCCTGTATATATTTACTTACCAAGACGAAACAAATCCAAAATCAATAAAAATAAAACTAACCAAAACCAGGAATAATCACAATGACTACAAAAGGTAATTATGAATATAAGGAAATAATGGGAACAATAGGATTTTTCTCTTAAGAAAAACTGAAGTAATTTAGCTTGGATATTTCCCACGTTTAAAAAAAATCATTGTTACAGTATTATAATCAATAATACACAAGCTAATATGTCACCATATTATTGAAGAAAAACATAATCCCATTACTGAGATCATTATACAAGCATAGTCACTACACTATTTTTACCAAATTATAAGTATACATTACCATATATTAAGAACAAGTCACCCAAATCAAACAACCAAAACATGTAAAACATTTTGCAGACTGTGAGAAGCAAGATGCTAGCTGACTTCTTCAGAATTGCTAATTAATGATTAATGGAGCTATGAGGTGTTATCTAAGAGCTAGCTAGCCTACTAACAGCAACAGCTTTGTGTGTAAGGGAAATGGCATTGTTCCAAGAAAAACTTTATATGAGAAGTAAAGAAATAAAAGCAGAGAAAACTTCAATCTTAATTGGAAATATCACAAAGAAAGTTTGAAACCCAGAGGAAGGAAGCAAAACAAGCAAATAGAAATGATAAAAAAGAACACGGTCATTTAAGAAATAAAATCCCTTAGGAAAAAAGTTGAAAGTTGCTCACAACGTGTTGCTCATAAAGAAATCTCAGTGGAGAGTTTCTAATTTACATTTCAAAGTAATATTTTCTGGTCATAGATGTCTAAAAATCTTAACAGTGATTTCAATTTCAAACTACAGTGATAAAAACAAAGTGTCTGTGGCTAGAGAGCAAACATTGAGTGCAGTGTCTCATGTTAAGGTTTTTAAGAAAGAAATCTTTCATCAAGGCCTTAATTAAAAAGTATTAACCCCCGCCCCCAAAAAAAGCTTCATGGTGGTGGCGCACACTTTTAATCCTAGCACTTAGGAGGCAGAGGCAGGTGGATCTTTGTGAGTTCAAGGCTGGCCTAGTGTACAGAGTGAGTTCCAGGACAGCTGGGCTACAGGAAGACCCTGTCTTGGGAAAAAAATAGTATTAAATTGATTTTTTAAATTCCATGTAAACCGTTGGTCATATTCAGGTCCCATCCACTATCTGCACCCCCTTTAATACACTCTCACTCAATTTCATGTCCTTTGTTATTATTTATTAAAGCTTAGCAAGTCTAATCTTTGTCCCCAAATGCCATTCAATGCTGAGTCCTTCTCCTGGGATGTACACAGCACCATATCCTTAAATAAAACTGAGTCTGCCTTTCCCAGCAGATACCAGATCTCCATAGTTCACAAACTACTGCTAGAGTTTCTTACTCACATCTCTCCCACTATGCTGGACATTTCTTGTGGAAGCTTAAGAATCCACAGGTCTTATGCATGCTGAAACAAGTGCTATGAATGAGTTCATATGAGCAACTTTTTTTGATGTCTGGAAAAGAGTGTTTCCTTGTAGTCATCCACCATCTCTAACTCTTAATGTCTTTCTGCCCCCTTTTCCACAATGATCTTTGAGCCATGGGAGGCAAGAGTTTTTTATAGTAGTAGCTTCCATATGACTTTTTAAAAATGACTTTAGTATTAATTATTTTTCACCATAATCATTCCTCTGATCTCGAATTTTTTACATGAAGAATTAAATCACTAAACTACATTGGTGAAGAACAAAAGGCTGTGTATTTACATTTTGATGTGTAAATTCATATTTGTACAACTACAGCTCTAATCCTGTTTGTTATTTAATTTTATTATTTATGTTATTTACCACTTTTAAGCAGACACTCTTTTATTAGAATGAGTGACCAAAAGGTGAATATAAAAATGTTAATTTATGAGTTCACATTTTTCCCTTTAATTTTCTTTAATATGTGAATACATACCCTCCATGCATATACCACAATTACAAAGTCTGAAAATAAGTGGACAGTTAATTCTAGAGCCCATTAAGGAATTCACATTATAATAGTATAGTTGCCTTTAGATAAAAAGAAATATAACATTAACTTTTCTCAGCTTGCCTTTCAACTAGCATCCACAAATGAGGGATACCATTCCTTGTTGTTTGTTTTTCTCAGACTGTGTTACTTCACTTAGCATAATGGCTTCAAGTTCCATCCATTTACCTGAAATGTGAACTCCTAAACATAAAATAAAAGAAAATGTCAATGCCTCTTATCCAAAGAATACCATTTTCTTTTTTTTTTTTTTTTTTTTTTTTTTTTTTTTTTTTTTTTTTTTTTTGTAGTGTATGAATGTATTGTCTGCATGCAGGTCTGGCACCCGTGTTCGTGCAATGCTGCGGGTCTCGGATTCCCCTGGAACTGGAGTTCTCCTGGAATTGGAGTTACAGACGGTTCTTAGCCGCCATGTGGGCGCTGGGGATCGAACCCGGGTCCTCTGTAAGAGCGTCGGTGCTCTTAACCGCTAGGCTATCTCTCCAGCCCCAAGAATACCATTTTCAATGTTTTTCTTAAATATATGTTTTCCTCAACCTGAAAAAACAAAAACACTGCAAAGAAAAAAGAAGTTAAGTTATGTAATTGAGATATAAACAATTAATAGTATTTATTGAGAAGGAAATAAAGATGGAGAGTTACATAAAATCAAGGAACTTGTCAATTTCAAAATGCTCTAGAACTCATCAAGCTAAGCTATTTTAATTCATCTATCACAAAACTGCAAACAGGAGAGAATTGCCTTGACTGTGTCTGCGTTGGAGCACACCTAAGGAGCCAAACTAGAGCTCCAAAGCAACCTTAGCCTTATTTTGCCATATTATATTTATTCTTAATATTACCTTCTTGCTAAAATTCCTTCTGGGAGGTAATGTGAGGACTGGGAGACTGGTCTCCCCCTTCTGTGCTCCCAAGAGCAAAACGAGAAAAACTTCCCAAATCACAGTTTGGAAGAGTCTATCAAGTTTTAGTGGACTTTTACAGAGCAAATGGGTGACAAGTTACTTACAGGACTGTCAAAAGGCTCTCTCCTTCATGGCCACACAGAGTCCTAGCCTGGGCCCTTTGACCCCTGCCCAAGATGTCCATAGGGAGAGAGAACCTGACCTCAAGGCATTCTCTAGCATATACCTTTAGCCCTTCCCCATCACATGACCAAGGCCTGCTGGATGATTGCCAGGGCCAGCTGACCCTCTGGCTCCTCCTTTTCCTTTGGAAGGTATTTAATATCCAAAGTCAGTCTTTCTTTTGGAGGACTGACCATGCTACATACCCTGAGATACTTGATTGTAATAATCACATTCTTTGTTTCTGCACAAAATACCTGAAAAGAACAAATTAAGAAGAAGCACTTGCTTAGAGTCACAGTAAGAAACTGTAAGAAAGCATATCAGCCGGGCGTGGTGGCGCACGCCTTTAATCCTAGCACTTGTGAGGCAGAGACAGGTGGATCTTTGTGAGTTCAAGGCCAGCCTGGTCTACAGAGTGAGTTCCAGGACAGCTGGGGCTACAGGGAGACCCTGTCTCGAAAAGACCAATAAATAAATAAATAAATAAATAAATAAATAAATAAATAAATAGAAAGCATATCAACAGGACTATGAAACAATTAGTCACATTGTTATCTACAATTATGGAGCAGAGAGAAGAAAACGAGTGTTCAGCTTACCTCCTTTTTAATCAGTACAATAATCTGGCCTGTGGACTTGTGTTGTTCAAATTTATTGTGAGTCTTCATATTCAATTAACTCAATATAAAAAATTCTTGACAAATATGTGCAAGATTATTTTCCATGGTGATACTAAATCTCAGCACATTGGCAATCAAGATTAGGTCCTGTGAAGTAATGCTTTGAAATTTTTATGGGTTGCATTAAATCTGTAGATTGCTTTGTGTAGAATGGCCATTTCACAATATTAGTACTACAGATCCATTAACATAGGAGGTGATTTCATCTTCTAGTTTCTTCTTCAGTTTTGTTCTTTGGTGTCTTAAAATATATATTATACAATCAACATCCTTGGTTTGATGTACTCTGAGGGGTGTGTGGGGGGTGCTTCTGTGTGTGGGTGTGTGTATGTGTTTCTGTCCGTGTTTGTATGTGTTGTGTGTTTAATGTTAATGAGATCACTTTCCTGATTTCTTCCCTGGTATGTTTCTTATTTGTACCTGGGAAAGCTACTCATTTTATATGTTGATTTTGTGTTTTTTACTTTGTTGAATCCATTTATTAGCCCTAAGTATTTTCTGATGGTTTCTTTGGGTTTGTATGTAGAGAATCATACCATCTATTAATGATAGTTTGGTTGTTTTCCCCTTTCCTGTCTTCATTCCCTTTATCTGTTTAACTTGTTTAATTGCTGTACCTAAGACATCCAGCACTATGTTGAACACAAGTAAAGATTGTCCTCCTTGTCTTGTTCTTGATCTCAGTTGGTCTGATTTGAGTATTCAGTATGATGTTTACCATGGGTTTATTTTATATTCGCTATATTATGTTGGTACATGCTACTTGTATCCCTAGATTTTACATGACTTTTTATCATGAAAGGATGTTGGACTTTCCCTAAGATCTTTTCTGCATCATCTAATGAGAAATTGTAAAAGTCATGTTAAGCATGCGGAAAAACAGAACATGAGATAGTTGAAACAAGAGTGGGCAATTAGTGAACTGCAGGAGGTATCATCATGCCTGATTTCAAGAGACACTGCATACTATAGTAATAAAAACAGCATGGCATCTGTATAAAAACATGAACGTTGATCAATGGACTTGAATTGAGGAAAGGGATATAGTAAGCTCAGTGTCCTACAGCCATGCCATTTTGGACAAAGAGTCTAAAATGCAATTTGAGAAAAGAGAGTGTTGTCAAAAAAATGGTGGTTGTCAAACTGGATAGGCACATTTCAAAGAATGAAATAGATGCTAATCTCTCACCCTGTGCAAAACTCAACTCCAAATTAAGGAAGGACCTCAACTTAAATCTGATATTCTGAATCAGGTAGAGGAGGAAGTAGGGAATAGCCCTGACTTTGTGGTCACATGAAAGGACTTTATGAAGAGGAACTTAATAGGGAAGGGATCAAGGTAAAAAACTGGCAAATAGTACATTGCGAAACTAAAAGGTTTCTGTACAGAAAGGACACTACCATTTGTGTGAAAGAGAGCCTACAGCCCACACAATAACAAGTAATCTTTACTAGTTATACCTCTGACAAACACTATCTAGAATATACAAAGAATGATTACTAAGAAATTAGCATCCTATTTAAAAACTCGAAGCAAATAACTCAATAGAGAGTTCCAAGGATGAAATCCATTTGGTGTTGGAGAAATGGCTCAGCAGTTAAGAGAACTGGCTGGTCTTGCAGAGGACATGGTTCAAGTCTAACATCCACGTGGTAGTGAACAACAGTCCAAAACTCAGTTCAAGGGGAACCAACTCCCTCTCTTGGTCTTTATGGGGAATGTACAATATGGGTGCACTTACATATATGCAGGTAAAACTCCCCAAATAAATATATTTTTTGAATAATAAAATACAAATGACTGAAAACTATTTTTAGTGTTGAATATAGTCACCAAGAAATTACAAATCACAAATACCTTCAGACTTCATATTACCTAAGTCAGAATGGCTAAAAGCAAAAGAACAACAAAACAAAATAAAATAAATGGAAATAAGTGCTGGCTTGGATATGTAGATAGGATATGCTGCCATACTATAGGAAAAAGAGACTATTTATTCACTGTTGGTGGGGGAGTAACTGGTACAGCCACTGTGGAAATCAATATGGAGGTTCTGCAAAAAGCAAGAAATGATCTACCACATGACTAAGCTATATTACTCTTGGATATATATATATATATATATATATTATATATTATATATATATACATATATATATAAAAGACAACATATCCTACATCAGAGATACTTGCTGTAGATGGAAACTATGTGTGAATGGAAATAATCAGACACATAGAAACATACATCACGTACTTCTATCCTCTCTGTTTAAAATATTTTTGTACTTTTATTTCATGTGTATGAGTGCATTGCCTTATGTAAGTCCACCCATGTTATGCAATGCCTGCAGTAATCAAAAGGCTGTGTGAGATCTCTTGGAACTGGAATTAATAGACAGTTTTTAGCCACCAGGGTGCTGGGAATCAAACCCTGGTCCTTTGCAGGAACAGCCAATGCTCTTAACCACTGAGCAATCTCTCCAGTTTTAATCTTTAGATGTTTATGTTCATTTGGAACATCCACAGAGGCCAAGACTAATTGTAAGGAGCCAGTGGTGGATGTGTTCAAGACAGGAGAGGTTGCAGTGATATAAAGGGAGAAACCAGAATAAGGAAAGAGGAAGGGTTAAATGGGGTGATGGGTGGGGGCAGGGTGGAGGAGGGAGGAAGGGGAGTGGTACCTAACATAAAAAGCCCTTGAAAAATTCTTATGGAAACTTATTACTGTAAAGGCTTCTTAAAAATCGACATATATAGGGGGCTTAAATGGAATGATCCCATTTAATGCCCCAAATTGATACCACAAGCTAACAAATGAAATGACTTGTAGTGGGAATGGAGTACCTCACTTAGAGTTACTAGACAGTGGAGTACCTCTGACCTCCAAACACTTCGGGCTACAGCCATTGCTCTTGGATACTGCCCAGAATTTGATGGTAAGACCTTGTGTCAGAAGAAACCGAGTTTGTGTCATATAACAGAGAAATCAAGCTGATAGTGGATTCACAAGTACATCTCTACTGGCAATCTCCCATAGTCCTAGAAGGTGCTTTGAATACCACAGGAAGAGAAAAGTTGCCATCAGTCTTACTCATCTGTGAACCCTGAAAAGGACCCACAATAATGTTTGTCCTGACATGATATAACCACTGGTGGAACTGGAATTTGAATGGTATGGAAATAAACAACTATTTTTTATTAGACTTAAGACCTCCCCACAAGAGATGTCTAATAACTGGCACTATTATTGTGGCCATAACCTGTGGCCAGACAGGTCCTCGACTTTAGGATATGCTAGCACAGGATAGTTGGGAATATAACCTCAGTGTTTGTCCCAATATGTGCAAAACCTGCACGTGCCCAAGCCACACAAAATCACAGCCTAGACTAGGGAACTGAACATGTGGCAACACACAGCAGCTGAGAGAAGGAGAGTCAGTTTTCTTTAAGTGTGTATCCCAGGTAGACTGATCACACTCCAGAGAATGCAACCTTTAGGCAGCACAAATTGGAAACAAATAAAGAGCACAGTAAGTTAAATGTGTAGGGAGTAGCTTGTGAATACAGAAGCATCTGGAGCTGAATTTGAACAAAACCCATTCCCTGAAATCCTCAAATAACTAATTAAAATATTATATAAAATAATCACCACACTGTTGAAGACACTGTCATTTTCCTTCCTTGAAGAACCACTACATGTGACAGCACCCTGAAATCACAGCACACTCAATTCCTATTTGAGATGTCACTTTCTCACTGGCTCTCTCTGCCTATTTTTATCAAAAGGTAGGGCAATATATTCTCCTTTTCTTTTTTCTCTGGGCATTTGTTTTAATTACTTGGTGTTGCAGGATTCCATTTTAGCATGTTTTCCCCTAAGCCTGGTGTAGAGCACTGTTTTATTTTTCAGATATCTTCTCTTGTCTCTCTATATTTTTATTTCTCTCTCTTGCTGTCAGGAACTTCATGCTCTTCTTAAGCCCTCACTCATATTTATTTTCCTTTCTCTCAATTATATTGGCAATGATACATTAAAGAAAGTCTACAGATATCACAGGGAAATGAATTATCTCTTTGGATATTTGCCTTGAATTCTTTGTAAAGCTGTGTACTGAATTTAAATATGAATACAATTCTAGATCCTGCAGTAAAACATGTTATAGACAGAAAAATAACTGGCACTTTAGAATACAGAATTATTTACAAAGGTCAAGTTTATCATAAATCATCTGTTATAAAATATTGGCCTAGGGGCTGGAGAGATGGCCTAGCGGTTAAGAGCGCCGACCGCTCTTACAGAGGACCCAGGTTCGATCCCCAGCACCCACATGGCGGCCGAGAGCCGTCTGAAACTCCAATTCCAGGAGAACTCCAGCTCCAGGGGAATCCGAGACCCTCTTCTGACCTCCGCGGCATTGCACGACACGGGTGCACAAACTTGCATGCAGACAGTACATTCATACACATATAAAAATAAATAAAATAAAAAAAATTAAAAAAAAAAAATATTGGCCAATTATTTACTTCTGTGTTGTTTGGGCTTTCGCCATTTTAACTTCTGGTCCTGGCTAAGATCAATCTGAATTCAGAGACTGATTGTGCTATGTAAGTGGTTTCTGCACAGCAAAGCTAAACTGGCCCAGTATGACTCTTTAAATGTAGTAAATGAACTGGTCTATTTGCTTGAAGCCAAAGACTGTTTCCAGCTGATAAATTTGATTGCTCTGTTTTAGTCAAAGCAAAAACCTGAAGGGGAAATTGCTGCAGTCTCCTTCTTAGATGCTAAGCCTGTTATGCAAAGCCTGTTATGCAAAGCCATGACAAGAGTCAACAAATTAAAAGATTTGCTGAATGATTTTAAATTCTAAACTAAATTATTTTAGGTAACAGAAATAATACACTAAGTCACCAGAAAACAACAAAAAAAGATGGATAAATCATGCTGTGTGAAAGGGGAAAACCCATCCTGGAGGTTCAGCTTCAGGTAACATGTGAAAACAAAGCAGGCAATAATTGTTCTAGTACACTTGAATTGTTTTATTGCTCCAAATCTAAAATCTTATATCTTTGCTTTTCATAAGTGCAACTTAAATACACTACTTTTCAATTAAAATAACTATTTTAAATCTGTAGCACAGTATTTGCTCTTTCAAGAAGTAACGTTACCACAATGTGGCTTGCCTAAGTATCTTCAATTAGGTGAATTATCCCAGTGGCATTTTAGATAGGAACAGATAATTGTAAGTCTGATTAATAATTAGCAAAAACTTATTTTCTCATCATTTCATATTATGAGTTTTCAAATATTCAGAGCTCTGTTTATCCAGAAAGGCACATGGAGGTTTTAGCATGTTTTCTTGCATTAAACAGAATATTTTACATCTGCAAGAATTCTCTTCATGTTACATCAAAGAAAACCTACCTCTTACTTCTTAAAGATTATAGAAAAAAATAACACAGCACACAAATCTGGAGTTTGCTTTTATTGTCCATCCATCATTGGCTTAAAATTGACACTAGTTACAGACTGCTGGGGTCTGGACACTGCATTAGAAACTGGAAAGTGGTTGTTATATATGATGCTCATAAGTCTGAGAAGACAAATATTGTGCTGAAAAGCTGTCACATTTCTTCTTTGAAGCAAGTTGGATTATTATATTATTATTACTATTAGTCTTTTTGAGACAGGGTCTCCTTGTAGCCCCAGCTATCCTGAAACTCACTATATAGACCAGTTGGGCCTTGAACTCTCAGAGATCATCCTGCTTTTGCCTCCTTAGTGGCATATAATTTTTTTAGTAGTCTTGTCTATTTTTGATATTTTCATATATTTGTACAATATGTTTTGACCATATCCAGCCAACACCACTTCCTTCCAACCCCTGTAGTGTTCAGTATCCCATCTTCCTCCAAACTTCATATCTTCTTTTAAGTTCCTATTAATAATTCCTTGGGGTCAATCAGTGGTCTCTTATAAGTGCCTTGTGTGGAGTTACCAAAGTGCATGGACATCCTAACTGTGGACATATTCCCAGTGGAGAATGACTCACTCTCTCAGCAGCTATCAATTTCCAGTACCTTCTCTACCAAGAGTGGTACTGGAGGCCCCTCTTGGGGGCCCCTCCTCTGTCCGTGTTGAAATTTAACTGGTTTGATGTTTTGTGGGACTTGTGCAACTAGCCTGGCTGCTCTGAGATGATGTGAACAACCATCTCCTCTTTCCCAAAGTTAGCATTTCGCTGCTTTTATCCCCATCTTCCAGCTATGTCCTTTCTAAACCCTTTTTCATGGTTCCCTGAGCCTTGGAAGGGGTGAGGTGGGAGTTGAAGTAGATTCACCCAGAGCTGAGTACCTACCATTGCGTGTAATCAGCACTTTGACCAATTAGGATTCCCTTCATTAACTACTACCAGATCAGGACTACTGAGATATCCAGATTGTGGACTGAACTACTGGGATTTCAGCCTCTTCAGAGTATAGACTGCCATTGTTGGACTTCCCAGGCTGTATCATGGAGACCAGTACAGGAATATCAAGAGGAGACATTTGCTTACTGGACCTCATTTGGGTGACCATAGGAAGGAAAGACCCCAGTGTGTAGCACAAGGACAAGATTGATAGTTGTTTGGGGTTACCAAGGAGGAACCTTCAGACACTTCCTTATGGAAAACATGATATCTTTTAGCAAAAAAAAAAAAAAAAAANGGAAGACCAAGACAGGATGTGTGCTTAGTGGACCTCATTTGGGTGACCATGGGAGGGAAAGACCCCAGTGTGGAGCACAAGGGCAAAATTGATGGTTGTTTGGGCTTGCCAAGGAGGAAACTTCAAGCACAAGGAAAACATGACATCTTTTAGCCAAAAAAAAAGAAAATCCTCCAACTCAGGTGATATGTGTATGTACGTATGTATGTATGTATTTACGCATATATATTATATATATATAAGCAATACAAGTTGGAGAGAACCAACAACAAAACAAAATAACTGGGAAAAGAAAACAAGACTAAAATAGTAAAGTTCTCCCAAAAATAGAACTCTGCTAAAAAAAAAAAAAACCCTTTGGAAAGACTCAGAAAAAGATACAAAACATGTATGACAGAGTGCAGGACTTCAGGTGGGGTGGGGGCATGGAAAGGGAAATGACTCTACATTCCATTGAGAAATGATGTATGATGTATGGGAATAGTTTAATAACAATAATAAATTAAAAATAAAATAAAATAAAAATTAAATATTAAAAAAAGATGAAAGAACCAATGCTGAGAGCAATGTGCATATCCGGGTATAAACATAAGGACTTCCAAGGTCATTCTGCAGCTCAAAAAGGACCAGAGTCATGAAAAATTTAAGAGACCGATACTTTCAATTATAACTAAAAAATTTAATGGGTACGTTCTTGAATTTGACTAAATTTTGTTCTAAACCATGTGTTTTCTTTGGAGTGTGAATTGCTCTTTAAAAGATAAAGGGAATTTGGAGTGCACAGAGCTTAGATTGGGGGATTTCCCAGGACTACCCAAAGCACAGTAAATGGATGGAACTAGAAGGTATTATGTTAAGTGAGGTAGCAGACTCTTTGAAAAACAAGCAATGAATGGTATCTTGCACCTGTGGATGCTAGCACAAAGTACCTAGTTGTAAGGCAAACTGAACAACATTAATGTTGTATTCCTCATGATCTGAAAACAACTGTGCTCTTATATTGTGAATCCATTTCTAGAACTAAGCTACCATTTATTTTCAGAATGAGGAACTTTGGTATATGGGTGGAGGGTATATATGCATATTTTAGAGTAATATAAGTCAACAGAATAAGGGAAAAACTAGTTTGTCATGACATCATGTCTAACCACAGTATTTATTTTATGGGAGTGCTTCTGAGTATTTCTTATAAAAGGTTACTTGAGCTTTTGTCCAAGCATTTTCTGAAATATTCCACAGTAGTTAAACATATCAGGCTTGTGTAACTTAGCCTTACTGGATGCTTAGGGATCATACTTAATGCCAATACAAATTTGGCCCAGGGTCTTAAGGGATAACTGTGTTCCTTGCCCCCAGAGGTCAACTAAGTCAGCAGAGGAACACAGTTATGCATTGGGACATCTCTTGAAATGTCCTACAAATGAGAGTCACCAGTCTTCTTGTGCAGGGAGTTCTTGGAGATCCACTAATGGGACTTCAGCCAGTGTCCAGTCTATAAAGAGGAAAGTCTGCTCATACTTCAAAAAAGGGAAGCCTGGTATAACAAGACCTGACTTTGACCTTGAATGGATGGAACTGATAAATGAAAAACCAAAAGGAGACAGGGGCTCCTCCCAAACACCCCCACCCCCAGAAAAAGAAATAAATAATTAGTAAGGCCTGAAAAATTGTAATCTCTTATAAAAAAAAAAAAAAAAAAAAAAAAAAAAAAAAAAAAAAAAAAAAAAAAAAAAAAAGAGCACAATTGATTTGCCAGCAAAAATGTCAGTTATACTTGAAGGAGAAAGAAAAATCTTTCATGACATGAACAAGATGAAAGAATACATGTCTAAGAACCCAACGCGTCAGAAAATCCTTGAAGCAATTCAAAGAACAGAGGAAAGGAGCAACTATCCCTAAGCAATTAAAGAGAGAAATCACCAAAAGCATAACAGAGCAAACACAAAACTAGACCGAGAATGCAAAGAAAAAATAAGGTTAAAGGAAGCAACACACATCTCTCAATAATAACCTTAAATTCTAAGGGTCTAAAGTCCCCAATCAAAAGACACAGACTGGAAGAATGGATTAGGAGACAGACTACTTCTATGCGCTGTCTACAAGAAATCCATCTCACCCTCAAAGATAGACACCACCTTAGAGTGAAAGGATGGAAAAAATATCCCAAGTGAATGGTTCCAAAAAAGAAGCCAGACTGGCTATTCTAATATCAGACAAAATATATCTCAAAGTAAAACTAATCAGAAGAGAAAAAGAGGGCCATTACATCCTTGTCAAAGGAACAATTAGCTATGAAGACTTCACAATCCTAAATGTCTATGCACCAAACTATGGTGCACCTAACTTTATAAACACTACTTTGCAGGACCTCAAGACACAGATTAATCATAACATGCTACATAGTGGAAGATTTCAACACCCCACTGAGCCACTTGGATAGATCAACTGTACAAAAAATAAACAGAGCCAGGCTTGGTGGTGCACGCCTTTAATCCTAGCACTTGGGAGGCAGAGGCAGGTGGATCTTTGTGAGTTCAAGGCCAACCTGGTCTACAGAGTGAGTTCCATGACAGTTGGGGCTACAGGGAGACTCTGTCTCAAAAAAAATTAAAAAATAAACAGAGAGACATCAGAACTGAATAATATACTACACCAAATGGACCTCACAGACTTCTATAGAATATTCCACCCAAACAACAGAGAATATACTTTCTACTCAGCATCTCATGGAACATTCTCCAAAATAGACCACATACTGGGGCACAAAAGAAATCTCAACAAATACAAAAGGATTGAAATTATTCCATGCATTCTATCAGACCACAGTGCAATAAAGCTCAATATGAACACAAGAATAAGCCCAACTCACTACAAGAACACATGGAGACTAAACAACTCAACCCTGAATAATGAGTGGGTCAGGGAGGAAATAAACAGTGAAATGAAAGTATTCATGGAACTGAAAGAAAAAGACAATACAACAGAACAAAACTTGTGGGATACTTTAAAAACAGTCTTGAGAGGGAAATTTATAGCCCTAAGTGCCCACATCAAAAAAAAGGGGGGGGAACAAATAAAACGATCTAACACTGCAGCCAAAAGCACTTGAGAGACAACAAAAATAACAAAAATAAGAGCAGAAATCAATGAAATAGAAACAAAGAAAACAATACATAGAATCAATGAATCCAAAAGCTGGTTCTTTAAGAAGATAAACAAAACATACAGACCTCTAGCCTGGTTAACATTAACAAAAAAGAGCAACTCCAAATCAATAGTATTCATGATTAAAGGGGAAACATCACAATAGACAAAGTAAAGTTCCAGACAATCATACAGGAATACTTCAAAAACCTGTACTCCACTAAATTTGTAAACCTAAGAAAAATGGATGAATATTTGAAATCCTGGTAACCAACAAAGCTTAACCAAGAAGAGATTGATAGTTTAAACAGACCCACAATATTTGAGGAAATTGAGGATGAAAAAAAAACAAAAAAAAAACAAAAAAAAACCTCCCAACTAAAAACAGCTCGGGCCCAGATGGATTCACAGCAGAATTTTATAAAATATTTAAAGAGGTCCTACAACCTTTACTATACAGCCATTACTACTCATTCTATTCAGAGGGATACAAACAGAGGTGTTTTTCCCAAATTCCTTTTATGAAGCCAGCATCACTCTAATACCAAAACCAGGCAAAGGTATGACCAAAAAAGAAAGCTACAGACCAATCTCATTAATGAACGTATTTGCAAAGATTCTCAACAAATACTTGCAAATTGCATACAGACCCACATAAAAAAAATCATCCATCACGATCAAGTTGTATTCATACTAGATATGTAGGGATGGTTCAACATCAGTAAATCAATAAATATTATAAAACACATAAATGGACTGAAAGACAAAAAAAAAAACAAAAACAAAAAACAAGACAATCTCAATTGATGCAGAAAAAGCCTTTGATAAGATCCACCATCCCTTCATGTTTACAGTCCTAGAGGGAATCAGACTGAAAGGAAGATTCCTCATAATGATCAAAGCCATGTATAGCAAACCCACTTCCAACATCATTCTAAATGGAGAAAAATTGGAACAATTTTCCTTAAAGGTGGGATCCTGGAAAGGCTGTCCCTTATTGCCACTCCTCTTCAAAGATAGTACTTGAAATGATTGCTTGAGCAATAAGACAAGAGAAGGAAATTAAAGGAATACTAATCAGAAAAGAAGTTAAGCTATCCCTTTTTGCAGATGATATGATAGTTTACCTAAGGGATGCTACAAACTCCACCAGAAAACTTCTACAAATGATTAAGAGTTTCAGTAAATTGGCAGGATAAAAAATTAACCTGGAAAAATCAGTAGCCTTTCTTTAAACCAACAATAAATCAGCAGAGAAGGAATATAAAAAGACCTTCCCACTCACGGTAGCCTCAAAAATAATAAAATACTTGGGAACAAACCTAACCAAAGATAACAAAGATCTCTGCAAGAAAAATTTTAAACTGCTGAAGGAGATTGACAATGACATCAAAAGATAGGAAGATCTCCCATTTCACCCAAATTGATATACCAATTCAATGCAATCTCAATCAAAATACCCATAAGCTTCTTCACAGACTTGGAAGAAAACAATCCTTAAATACATATGGAAAGAAAAAAGACCCCGATTAGCTAAAGCAACCCTGAGTGAAAAATGTAATGCAGGGGCTATTGCTGTATCGGACTTCAAGCTATATTACAGGGCCATAGTCATAAAGACAGCCTGGTACTGGCACAAAAACAGGCCAATTGACCAATGGAACAAAATTGAATATCCAAACTTGAGCTCATACAATTTCAGCCACCTCCTATTTGACAAAGGGGTAAAAAAAAAACCTCATTGGAGGAAGGAAATCATCTTCAGCAAATGGTTCTGGCAAAACTGGATCACCATTTGTAGAAGAACAAAATTAAACCCCTACCTGTCACCCTGTTCAAAAATCAACTCCAAGTGGGTCAAAGATCTCAACATGAAACCTGAAACCCTGAAGGTGATAGAAGAAAAAGTTGGCAACAACCTATAAGAAATAGGCGTAGGAAAAGACTGTCTAAATCAGACAGCAACTGCACAGAAAATAAGGTCAACAGTTGACAAATGGGACCTCAACAAACTCAAAAGCTTCTATACAGCCAAAGAAACATTCAAAAAAGTGAAGAGAAAACCCACTGAGTGGGAGGGAATCTTCACCAGAGATTCATCTGACAGAGCATTAACGTCAAGAATATATAGATTATTCAGGGCTGGAGAGATGGCTCAGTGGTTAAGAGCACTGACTGCTCCTCCAGAGGACCTGGGTTTGATTCCCAGCACCCACATGGTGGCTAAGAACCACCTTTAAGCCAGGCGTGGTGGTGTATGCCTTTAATCCTAGCACTTGGGAGGCAAGAGGCAGGTGGATCTCTGTGAGTTCAAGGGCATCCTGGTCTATAGAATTCCAGGCCAGCTGGGGCTATATGAAGACCCTGTCTCAAAAAGACAAAAAAGGAATATATAGACTACTTAAAAAACAAGTAAGAAAACAAATGACCTGCTCAAAAGACAGAATAAAGAGATGAACAGATACTTCACCAGTAAGGAAGGAAAGATTGTTGAGAAACATCTTAAAAAGTGTTCAAAATCATTAATAATTAAGGAAATGCAAATTAAAACCACTCTCAGTTATCATCTCTCTCCTGGCTAAGATCAAGGAAACAAAAGACACCAAATGCTGGAGAGGTTGTGGGGAAAAGGGAACACTCATCCACTGCAGGTGGGGATGTAAACTTGTACAAACATGGAAAACAGTGTGGAGAACCCTTCAAAAACTCAAAATGAGCCTACCAACTGACCCAGTCATAGAACTCCTGGGTATATACCCGCAAGACTCATCCTACCATAAAGATACATGCACATCCATGTTTATTGCAGCTCTTTTCACAATAGTGAAGGGCTGGAACCAACCCAAATGCCCCCGTGACAGATGAGTAGATGACAAAATTGTGGTACAGCTACACAATGGAGTACTATTCAGCTGGAAAAAAAGAAGAAATCATGAACTTTGCAGGTAAATGGATGGAACTCAAAGCCTTTATGCTAAGTGGAGTAACAGTCCCAGAAAAACAAGCTGTGAATGCTTTCCCTCATTTGTGGATGCTAACACCAAATCCCCAGTTGAAAGGCAAGATGAACAACATTATTGTTATATTTCTATTTATCTGAAAACAACTATGTTGTTATAATGTAAATCTCTTAACTTAATGGGCTCTAGAATCCACCACTTACTTTCAGACTCTGCAGTTACTGTATATGAATGGAAAACATGTATTCACATTTTAGAGTAATATAAAATTAATGGAGGAAAATGTGAATTCTTAAACATAAAAAAGACTGAGAGAAAGATACAGGATAGTTATGGCAGAGTGCACGATCTGGGGTGGGTTGAGTGGAAGGGAAAGGGGAATATGCCTAAACTGAACTGAGAAATGATGTCTGAAATACACAAAACATCAATAAAAAATTAAAAGTGGGCTGATAGAAAAAATATACAAGCAAGGTAAAATCTGAACCAAAAATAAAGTCACTTTAAAATATAAGGTTTCAGGTTAATGGATGGAACTAGGAGATATTATGCTTAGTGAAGTAACATAGTGCCAGAAAAGCAAAGGACAAATGGTATCCCTCATTTGTGGATGCTTCCAGCAAGCACTGTGTTGCAAGGCAAACTGAGCAACATCAATGTTATATAACACTTTCCCTGAAAGCAACTGTTGCTCTTATAATGAAAATCCATCGACAGACTCTAGAATTAACCCAACACTTAGTGAACCCTGAAATATGATATGGAAATGACAGTTTGTGTACAGATGATATAATTTTAGTATAGGTGATTTATATATATATATATATATATATAGCAGCAGAGGTATCGGGACATGGAACCAACTGAAACAGTAAAGTTTCCCCAAGGACTATAATCCTCTGCTTTGAAAAATTTTGAAAAGAATCAGAAAAGGATACAGGGCAGAAATGGCAGGGTGCATGAACTTGGGTGGCATGTGGGGCATGGAAGAGGAGATGAGTCTAGATTGGACTGAGAAACGAGGTATGAAATGCACATAACTTCAATAAAAATGTTAAAAAATTTTAAAATAGAGCACAGTTGTTTTGCCTGTCTTACTAGCAAGTGTGGCTACCCTGTGGCTGCCACTGCTTCTGCCATCCTTCAAAGACATGAGACACAGCTTTTCAACCTTCCAGTATAGAATGAAGATTCATGTCTCTTCAAGAATCATCCAAACCTTCAGTGCCAGATTGGGACTGCTGAGACATCCAGCTTGTGGACTGAGTTACTACTGGGATTTCAGCCTCTTCAGAGTATAGGCTGCCATTGTCGGACTACTCAGACTGTATCATGGACACCAGTACAGGAAGATCAAGACAGGACATGATGCTTATTGGACCTCATTTGGTGACCATAGGAAGGGAAAACCCCAGTGTGGAGCAAAAAGACAGAACTGATGGTGGTTTAGGCTTGCCAAGGAGAAGCCTTCAAACATGACATCTTTCAGCCTAATAAAGGATCTTCATAAGCCGAAGATGCTAAAACCTATGATATATGTGACATGCATATATGCATATTTTGGAGTGATGCAAATTGGAAGAAACAACAACAAAAAGACAGGGTCAAAGAACTGACTGAAACAGTGAACTTTTGCTCGAAACAGTAAACTTCTGCATCAAAAAAAATTTTTTTTGGTCTTTTTGAGACAGGATCTCCCTTTAGTCTCAGGTGGCCTGGAACTTGCTCTGTAGACCAGGCTGGACTTGAACTCGTAGAAATCCACCTGCCTCTGTCTCCCAAGTGCTAGGACTAAAGGTGTGTGCCACCACACCTGGCTTGCATCAGAATTAAAAAAAAATATTTCTTTATTTATTTCTGTATGTGTATGAATGTACTGACTGCATGCAAGTCTACACCCGTGTCGTGCAATGCGGTGCCGCGACTGCGTCACGGAGGTCAGAAGAGGGTGTCGGATTCCCCTGGAACTGGAGTTCTCCTGGAATTGGAGTTTCAGATGGTTCTCGGCTGCCATGTGGGTGCAGAAATTTTTAAAGAGACAAAAAAAGATGAAAAAATAGTTGGCAGAATGGATGAGCTCTGGTGGGGTGGAAGGTGCCAAGAAAGGGGGCACAGGTCTAGATTTGATTGGAAATTTTGTATGAAATGCACAAAGCTTCAAAAAAATTGGCTTTGAAAAAAGATAGAATTTAACACGAAAATTTTGGCATGAATTGGAAGGGTTTTTTGTTGTTGTTGTTTTTGGTTTTTTTTTTTGGCCTTTCTGAAACATGGCCCCCCTTTAGCCCCAGCTGCCCTGGAACTCATTATGTAGACCAGACTGGCCTTGAACTCACAGAGAGAGATATGCCTGCCTCTGCCTCCTGAGTGCTGAGGTCACAGACTTTCGTTACCATGACTGGCCAATTAATTGAGATTTTTAACTGTGTGATGTGTTTGCTGAGATATCTGTGAAGAGAGCAGTAATTGAGTGAGCATAATGGCCATTGCCAGAGCTAATGGAAAATAGGGTAGATTTTGATGTTTTAATATACATTTATAGATTGTATAATATACACTTTAGATTGTATTGTATATATATATATGTATAAATATGCATCCATTAGTTCAAATATGTGCCAATTCATTTTGATTAAAATTGATTGTTCTTGTTCTTTTAAGTATAAAATTCAATATGTAGAATTATCATGTGTTTGATGATTAATTTTAATTATGAACTTTACTGGATTTTCCCTTTGGGAAAATAGCCCTCTAGATTTGACAGCTAATCTTTCACTGCAGAATGCAGACACATTTGTTATGTAAGTAGCACTGGTCTGAAGGCTGGATCTCAAATTCAGACTGAGGGAAAAGGAAATGGGAAGGAAGCAGCCACCTCCCTTTCTGTGCTTCCAGACTGAAGACACCATGTTTACAGCTGCCCTTGATGATACATTGTATTCTCAAAGTGTGAGCAATAGCTAACACTAATTCCTTAGTTTGCTTTTGTTGGGTATTTTGTCATCACAATGAGACAAGAATTGTAATGCCTTAATTCAAAACAAAAATTACACAAAAGTTCTAGATACTTAAATCACTTGTGGGTAAGAGGAACTTGACAATTTTTAGATATACAAACACTGAGTCACACACATTCACTGTTTATATATTCTGTTGTGCTGTGTTATGATTGATGCTACTTTAGTTAGTTTATTGTGATTTTATTTTATTTTCAAATACAAATATTTTAACTATTTGTTTTATAGTTTAAAACCATGATTTAAATTTTGTCATACCCTATGAAAATCTATTTAGTATCAATTTTGTAACATTTGTCATAGCCTGAAGTCCTGATGTTTAAAATATTAGTGCTTAAACTGGATGTGGTGGTGCAAGCCTTTAATTCCAGCACTTGGGAGGCAAATACAGGGGCAGATGTCTGTGAGATTGAAGCCAGTCTGTTCTTCAAAACAAGGTCCAGGCCAACTGTGACTACAGAGATCCTATCTTAAAAAAATACAGCAAAAAAAAGATATTAGTGATTTTCCCAAAATTTCACTTAAAATTACTTGAGAGAATAAAGAGTACTTAGTGAACACTAACTCTAATAAAGTAAACTCAGCAAAGGATGTGGCCAGATAACAGACTTTACTCTTTTAATTATTATTGTAAATATTATATCAATATTTAATATTATTATATTTTATTATGAACTATATTTTAAATAAACTTGAACAGTTTTCTATTAAATTATCTAAAAGAAATGAATCTGTTCATTTTTCCTAAAAACATATCTTAGGGATCAATTAAGCATGTTATCAACAAGGGTTTTAAAAGCAATATTTAATCTTTCAATAGCATTATATAAACCCATTATATTCCTTAAATTTCTGCTTGTGGTAGTTACAAGTCTTAAACCAACCTGCAATGGATCTTAACTCAGTTTTTGTTTGTTTGTGGAAATGTCAAGCATCAAATTTAGAGGACAACTCCATGACTAATGGATGGAGAATCCCTGTTATACACTTGCCTGGCTCAATTGATGTCAATATTTGCTCTACAATCCTTTCCAGAAAAATGAGTGCTGGGTCTGTAAGTGCTGACCCATCTAGCTTCATGTTGGAGCAACATCACCTTCAATAATCATATACAAGCCACAGAGATGGGAGGTTTACTTTGGAGCTTCGTCTATAATGTGGAAATCAACCACAGACTATTTATGCAAGGTCTTTAAAATATAAGCATGAAGCCTTAGAGATGATGTCATCTTATAAAAGGACTTCATTGAATCTGGAATTCAATTATACATCTTTTAATAGAATCTGGTGATTTATATATCATTTTTTTTGAAAATCACATTAAAGTGTTTAAAATGTTATTCATTAATAGGCTTCTAATAAATATCTCAACTATTTTAGAATTTATTAAGTAATTAGTATAATTTTTAGTCAGTGTTTTAAGCATTCACTATGCCATTTAACTTAATAATAGCTGAATAAAAAAGACATATTGACCATAACTTAAGCAAACAAATTTTGCTACCTTGATCATGCTCAGGGATAGAGGAAAGGAGAAACAATGACCATAAAATGGGTATGTAATGTAAGGTTTTGGAAATATATGAAAGTATGTCCCCAGTACTTATGAAAGGTTAGAAACTAATTCATCATAATATAGAGTTTCTGGGACTGGAGAGATGGCCTAGCGGTTAAGAGCACCGACGCTCTTGCAGAGGACCCGGGTTCGATCCCCAGCACCCACATGGTGGCTAAGAACCGTCTGTAACTCCAATTCCAGGAGAACTCCAGTTCCAGGGGAATCCGAGACCCTCTTCTGACCTCCGCCGTATTGCACGACACGGGTACACAGACCTGCATGCAGACAGTACATTCATACACTTAAAAAAAATAATAATATAGAGTTTCTATTTAATTTGCAGGTTATGGAGAGAAGATTTTATGTAGAATTTTCCTGGATGGTTCATGAATGTGCTATTTATTAATTAGACTACAGAACAAAATAAATGTTACTTAGTCATTCACAAAAAAACACTATTTTGCTATGTCATAAGTTATATTACTCTAAAGTAATAAATTCTGTATTTTCTACTGTGTCCCCAAAACAGTTCATCTATATTTCTCTGACATTATAGTCTGACAGGAAGTTAAATATTCTAACATTTTCGGATAGTCTGCATGATATCTATTCTGTCTCCAGAAACATACAAACCACAAACTTGGATATCTGTATGGTTTCTGCTGCCAATCTCATTATATTATGTAAAGCTCTGTTGTGTCTAATTTTAAAATATTGACTACTGTGGAAGCTAGGTTTATAGTCAGCTCTAAGCACTGATGCTTATTAAAAAATTATATTTCATCGAAAACCGCCTGCATAAATCCAGCCAGTAAACATCTTCTCTTGGTGTATTTTATAAGAAGGTTTACTAGTCTCAAAACAACAGAAATATGCTGAAAAAGTATATAGATGAAATGTCCTCACGTATCAGGGGATGAATCTTTTGTCTGAACAGAAAGATTAGAGACTATAAGAGTATACTTTGACATGTCTAAAATTTTAAAAACCCTTATTTTGTATGTATGAAACACAAGGGTTTCTACATCACCAGGATCTTAATGCTATTAATCCTTCGAGAATAGGATAAATCCACTCAATATAGAGCTATGCTTTTCATAGAGGAGGTATTTACCAGCATCAAAACAGGACCTAAACATACATTGCGTAAAATTTTAACTTTATTCTTTTGTAAGTCATTTATAACAACTAAAATGTACTTCCCATAAACATGCATAATATTTTATATTGAAAATTAATATTTACCACCAATTTATTTGTTTTTACATAGTAAATTTATGAACACTGCTTCAACGAGTATGTAAGTATAAGTATCTATTTAAGATCTTGATTTTAATCCTGTTATATAAGTACTCAGAAAGGAGATTCCTGAATTATATGGTACTTCAACTTTGCAATTTTTTTCAGAAACATCCAGACTGCTTACATAATGATGATATTTATCTTTCTTCCTGCCATTAGTAAACAGATTTTCTTCTCTCAGTGTCATATTGACACATTTTTATAACACACAGATTAACAGTTGTGAAAATGTAGTTCATTATTTTTCTTCAAAGAAAGAAAATGTTTTTTCTTTGAATATAGAGTACGTAAGGAATTAATTGATCAAACAAAATAATTGCTATAAAAGTGTATTTAGGGAAGGGAAATACATGTATTCATATTCATTAAATAGTATGTGCATTCATATTACTTATTTAGTCAATAAAATTACCTGACAATATATAGAACTAGAAAACTTAAGTATTAATTTTCTGGGCTAATATGTTTACACTTGGAACCATTTACTGCTATTTAGTTTTATCCAGACATTTTTGGCATACTAAAACTTTGGCAATTAAATCTAGTCTTTGTTTAAAGATTTTAAACTGTATTTTATTTTTTCAACTCTTAAAATACTGTATACCTAGAAAATTACATGAGATCATATAACTAATAGTTTCTAGTGTGAAGGAATATTGTTATTCAATTTTTTTTGGAATTTTTCTTTGATACACAGAATTCTAGGTTCTATGAATGAAATGAATTGATGTAACAGGGACCTTTATCATGAAACAACTGAGTCCTATTCCAACCTTCTACGTGATCAAATCACAGAGCCTCTTTTCACAGCTCTTTCCAGGAACAGAAGCAACTCTACATTGGACTATATTTCTTTCTTTTTTTTTTTTTTTTTGGTCTTTTTCGAGACAGGGTCTCCCTGTAAACCCAGCTGTCCTGGAACTCACTCTGTAGACCAGGCTGGCCTTGAACTCACAAAGGTCCACCTGCCTCTGCCTCCCAAATGCTAGGATTAAAGGCACTTGCCACCACACCCAGCTTGTACTATATTTCTGATGATAAGAAATAATGTGGGATAATTTTATGAAATTATCTTTAGTATAAGTCTTGAATATATTGTTGATGTTTAACAAACATATTACAAAGATAATTATTTAGATCTGGGAATATTAAATCTTGCTATAAAAGAATGAAAAAAAGTGGAAGGTGCCAGGTGTGACCCTCTTTCAATTCAGATTTTATTGCTACAGATGCTACTTTAGAAGTTAGAAAGTGATTTTTATGTCTGTGTGCCTTCCATATATAATGAAGCTAATTACTCTAAAAATAATTGAGCTGACATTTCTGTGATAATACCATCAAACCTGACTGCCATAATCTTTGAAAAGAGAAGGTTGAAGTTTAAATGATTATTTTTTTATTTATAGTACAATAATTTAGCAGAGCCTAGAGATTAGTTTGTAGGATTAGACTAGATTTTAATAAAATATAAACAAGATATGAGAGAAATAATTAGAGTTTAGGGTGCAGGATTAATTAAGAGGTGTTTAAGAGCTTCCCTAACCTATTTCTTTATGTAAAGTACACACACAATGACCTTTTTTAGAAATTTTTTATAACAAGAGTATGACATTAAGATTATCTTCTTGGATTTCCAGATAAATTCGAAAATCACCTAAAAAATAAAAAAGATGCATGATATTATTTTCTTATGTATATGTAGCTAGTAGAATACTGAATCTCCACCAGAGACAAACAACACTTGGGTTGGAAAAAGATGTTTCATAAGTTGATCAGTGCAACACCTGATTAATATTTGACTGGGATATGAAAATTAAAATTTATTTTTCCAGAATTACAGAAGATTCCATAGATCACTGATATTTGAGAATCCCAGATGAAATAATTAACAAAAATTAAGCATTTAAATGTATTGTATTATGTAGCCAGCTAAGATTTATTTTAGATTGAACATATATAATACCCAATGTTTCTGTTCACAGATAAAAGGGAACCCTAACAAGGTAGACATGTAACTATTTCATAGGGAGTTTTATAAAGCAAGGATAAAATGTAATTTATATTTTAACAGATATAAAATACTATTTGTTTCTTTAACTTACTTTCAAGTGTGAAATAGAGCATTAAAATGTGTAATACAAGAAACACTATGTATTGCTTCCTCAGGAATCTACAGTTAGAGAGATGGCTCAGCATATAAGAACACTACTGCTCTCGCAGAAGACCAAGGTTTGATCCACAGCACCCACATGGCACCTAACAACCATCCATCACTCCTGTCCCAGAGGCTTCAAGGCCTCTTCTGACTTCTTGGGCATTGTGGGTACATAGGTACACTTATATACGTGCTGCAGTATGAGTTTGCACATAAAATAAAAAAAGAGTAAATGAAACTTAAATAGAATATATCATACAACAACATTTTGGTTTTTTTATTGAATATGTGCGTATTTCAAGCAGAATATCTTAATCATCTTACAGCTCCTTCCCCATTTTCACCATCCCATACCCCCCCCCACTGGAATTCAGACATTATACCATTTCAGTTAAAGCCCATTGTGTCAAGTTAGTATCTGTTCAGTGCAAGTTCACCCACTGGGATGGATAAACTAGTAAGCCTACCTAACATCCCCCACTTTAAGATCAACTCTTCCTCACCCAGCAGTAATCAGCTGCCAGTGATTATTTGTCTAAGATGCTAACCATTCCCACAGATCTGTGCTGGGATTTTGTCTGCTTGAATTCACATGGGTCTTGCACTTACTGACACCGTTGCTGTAGGTTCATATGAGGAAGGTCTCAGGAGTTTTTGGAATCTATTTCCACATGGATCCTTATATTTACAGAGAAGATTCCCAGTCAACAATCATCAAATAAGCTTCTTTTTGCAATAGATGGAGATTATTACAGAGTTCCACAGCTGGTCACACACAGTCACTGACTGTGAATTACCCAAGCTTAACTGGCCTTTAAGTTACCCAAACTCCAGTAAATAATTCCCTTAAAGTTTATTGGTTCATCAAGATAGTTTGGGCAAAAAAATCTTCCTTTAGTCTATAGGGAGGCATGGGTCAAGGGCCAAGGACAGAGTGCCGTGAAAAGCCAAGAGATTAAAAGTTTCGTGAAAACACTGGCAAACGAGACAGTTTTATTTTCTACAGGCCAAGGCAAACAGGATGCTGGGCAGATAGGTCCCAGGCAAAAACAAACGCCCTTGGTCCCAAGGACGTTTTATAAGAAATCACAAAAAGGTGGCTTCTGCCAAACTAGTTCTATAAACCCTCCTTATATTACTGTTTACTTTATGGGTCCTCAGACATGCATTGTGAACCATTTTGTGCTGACTCATAGCCCTCTGGATGTTTAGCATTAGTTATGTTCCTGAAATTATGGGAATTATAGGGCATGATTTTGTGAGATTCCAAGTCATTAGACCTGCTCACATACTTAGAAAGGGAAATGGCTGATGTTAACAAGGAATAGTATTTAATTAATAAACCGATGCTGATAAGGCAAGAGTAATCAAATGTTTGAGTTCTATTTGGGAGTGTTCCGGCATGAGAGGCAACAATCTGTGAAAGAAACATGGCAGGGCATAGACATAGACATAGGGAAGCAGTCTTGGGCAACCTATGGTCTACTTGAACATGATCTTGGTTCTGGTTACACAGCTTTTACTTGCTGTTATAGGAATTGACTGCTCAGAGACGGCCTTCTACATTTGATGCAGAGGAAATGAATGGTTATCAGGGGATAATCAGGGGATAATCTCCATTTATTTTTCAAGATGAGGATGTTAGATTTGTGGTCCTGAAAATAAGCATTGGAAATAATTCAGTTCATATAAAAATCTTAGGGGGCAGCCATAGTTCATGTTATGGAGTTGCAGGGAATTCATTTAAAGTTAGAATAATGCCTAGAGGCTGTAAGAATTTTGCTGAGGATCTTTCTGCAGCTGGACTCTAGGAATATGGCAAATTGACAGCATGTTAAAAATAGCTTAACTAGGGGCTGGAGAGATGGCCTAGCGGTTAGGAGCGCCGACGCTCTCTCAGAGGACCCGGGTTCGATCCCCAGCACCCACATGGCGGCCGAGAGCTGTCTGAAACTCCAATTCCAGGAGAACTCCAGTTCCAGGGGAATCCGAGACCCTCTTCTGACCTCCGCGGCATTGCATGACACGGGTGCACAGACTTGCATGCAGACAGTACATTCATACACATACAGAAATAAATAAAATTAATAAAAAAAAATTAAAAAAAAATAGCTTAGCTCGCCTTACATTGACGTCTTCCCCACTGAAGCAGTTTAAATTGTCAGTTTTATATGAACACACCTTTAAGAGTTAGCATGCTCACATACCAAACTGAAGAAGAATGTGACTCAAAGTCTAGGGGAAAGAAGAGGAGATGTGTTCTAATGCATTCAGAAGTTACAGGAACTTACCATGCTTTTGCCTCCCAATGCATTTGCCCGGCTACTTGGAGACTCAGTGCATTTTAACTAATGCTGGTTCCCTATCCTTGTGGTAGTTAAGACAGAAGTACATGTGTATGTGGGTATTTACATATTTAATAAATGTATGTTTCCAGTCACTTTCTGATTACATTAAAATGTTAACTCCATAACTATTAGTGCTGCTTAAATACCTATATATCTAATTGCCTGTTGCTTCATTAGTAGGATCGAAAGTTATTTCTGGACAAACTGTCCCCCATGAAAGGAAACAGCCAGAATTGACCAGAGTCCAAGTTAACAGCTCCAGAGAGAGTGGACTGTTTTACCTCTATCCACTGCTTGCCCCTTTCTAAGCCTAGGGAACAACCTGCGGAAGAGGGGGCATGGTAGAATGTAAGGGCTGCGATTGGGGTGAATGGTGAAACTACAGCAATGTAGTCTGGACACTCATTTGATCAACTTGATTGAACAAACAACCTGTCACCCCCCACTGGATGTGGGGCTGTAGGGTTTGGGCACAACACCTGCAGATAGGTTTTGCATGAAGGATGCTTGTACTCATGGATTATCACTTATAGCTAAAAATGAAAAAAAAAAAAAAAAAACAGAGAAAGATGCAGGACAGTTATGGCAGAATGCATGATCTGGGATGGGGGTGGGGGTGGGGGGGGAGGGAAAGGGAAATAAGCGCTGAACTGAATGGAAAAATGTTATGAAATGCACAAAGCATCAATAAAAACTAATTTAGGGCCGGAGTGATGGCCTAGCAGTTAAGAGCGCCGACCGCTCTTACAGAGGACCCGGGTTCGATCCCCAGCAACCACATGGCGGCCGAGAACCGTCTGAAACTCCAGTTCCAGGAGAACTCCAGTTCCAGGGGAATCCGACACCCTCTTCTGACCTCCGCGGCATTGCACGACACGGGTGCACAAACTTGCATGCAGGCAGTACATTCATACACATACAGAAATAAATAAAATTAAAAAAAAAATAAAAACTAATTTAAAAAAAATGTTAACTCCACTAATTATACTTTAAAATTTATATAAAAATATATTCCAACTCCTTCTGCACGGTATAAACAGTGAATTGTCATTTCAGTTAAGAAAATTAAGTTACAACCAATTAGATATTAACCCATTGTATATGAATGTCCTTTATAAGAGAGTCTACAATGTTACTTTATGTCGTTCAGCAAAAATAGTATCATTATTGCTTACTGTCTCTTCATTCTGTCATCACTAATGTGAACGTATTGATTGCACCATAAATGTGAGGTAATTTTGGATAATAGCAACTGTTTTTGAAGGGGAGAAATGATGAGTTCTCTGTGCCAGCATAATGATGCCATTTCTCTTGGTATTTACCTGCTCTTCCCTTTCTCTATCTCTCTCTGTTTCTGTCTTCCTCTCTCTGTCTCTCAGAAGATACACATACCAACTCTCATCAATACCTTAAACAATCAACTCATTTTCTATTACGAATGAGAAGTAAAATAAGTAATATCTCAAAAGTGACAGTTAAGTGACTAACCTATAGTTCAAATCAATAATTATCATTAATTTATATCTTATATCCTAAAATATTTAAATTTAAATGTTATGAAATGGTTTATATTTTTAATAAAATTAGAATATGAAAAATCAAAAAAAAATTGCCCCAGGTTGAACAGTCATAAAGGAACTAACAGCAATGAAAATTAAAACATTCTTAATGGGAGCCAATGAGATGGGTCAGTGGACAAAAGTGTTTGGTGCTAAACATGAGGAGTTCAATCAACAGAGTACAAAGAACAAAGACTCCAGTAAGCTGTAGTGTAACCTGCATTCACAAGCCATGAGATGTATGTACTTAGATACAAAATAAGTAAATAAATAAATAGTGTAATAAAATGCTAAAAATTCTAAATGAAGTTAAGGAAAATAAATCTTTTGACAAAATATAATTAAAAAAAATTTTCTTGCTCAAAGAATCCTTCCACAAATAAAAGAGACAAAACAATTGTAGTGTTTATTTTCAAACTCAAAGTGGTGTGCATCACAGGCAATCAGTAAAAAAGATACTGAAAGGAATCTCAGCATTCTCTACAGCAAAGTGGACAGAGCACATGGCTTGGTTGACCTCAAGATAAACTCTAGGCAGTTGTCCAAGAAGAGGTTTGCCAGCATGATTTGACATGCATATAAACTAATATAATTAGGGTATTCATTATTTAATTGGCTTTATCAAAAGGAGAAATCAGTTCAAAAGGTTATGACAGTAGATTATTTTGCAGCATGGCAACGAGTTTCCACTGAACCAGGTTCTTACTTTTCAATGAAACATCTAAGAGAAGGCCACTATCTTTCTTAAAGAGTAAATTGGATACGATTGTTTCCAAGGTCTTAAAAAATATGATTATGGGTTGTAAAGCTTTTGGAAAAGTCCATGTTCATTCCAAAGAATATAGGAACATATTACTGAAAGAAGCATATCTTCCTTGAATTTACTTCATTGACTTATTATACTTTTGCTTGATTTATTGTTTTTATCCCTAGATATCATTTCAACTATAGGGCAATGGATAGGGCAAAGTCATCAAATTTGTGACTAATTTATCTTTAGGAAGAAAGAAAATGGACAAAATAAATAAAATCTGTTGTGGAAAACTGGTATATAAACAAATTCAAAGCACCATATGAATTATTGAAATGAAAGATAATAAAAGTAATCAATAATATTAAAACCTAGGTTAAATATAGAGGAAACTCACAAAAATGAAAAAAAAATGCTTCTTTGTATTGATCAAGAAAATGGAGATACGTTTATGAAGGCAGATTAGAAAAGAAAAGGAAAAGAAAAGAAAGAAAATAATGGAAGGAAAAATAGATAGAAGTTTATAAATACATACACATCTCTATATATATATATGTATTTATATATAAAAGGAAAAGAAAAGAAAGAAAATAATGGAAGGAAAAATAGATAGAAGTTTATAAATACATACACATCTCTATATATATATGTATTTATATATAAACTTATAAGTGTTTTTATGTATCTGTACAAAATTATTTGATATAATGAATAAACACAAATTTTCAAGATGTGATAGTAATAGAGGATATTCTAAGCTTTCTGATTTTTGTAAAAGCAATTTATTTCTTAAATTATGATAATCTCAGATCATCAAACTCATTATGAATACACTTGAAAAGTAAAATAAAGTAACATACCAAAACTTAACCATAATGCAGTACCAAAATGTATTTCTGTCCTCCATCTGTTAAAGATTAGAATAATTTCAGAATCTATATATTAAATAATAAATGCCAGTCTCACAAGTTTTCTTTGAATGCAAAGAACACTTTCCAACTTTATTTCATAATGAAAGATAAAACATGATTATTTTAATATGCTGAAAACACTTTGGAAAAGTGTGTCAATGACCAATTTTCTCAGTAAGTTAGGTTAGAGGGACTTCCAATATAAAAGGCCATTTCAAAATTTGTTGCTGAATCCTCACTCCCAGTCTTCTCCCCAGTAATGTGATACTGAAGCAAACTCACAAAACTCCCACACTGACTGTTGCTTTCCAAGTCCCCAGGATTCTCCTCCCTATTGCAGAACCTTTGTTCCATCACTGAATTAACTGTGCATGCATCTGCGTTAGAGCCATGTAGCTTTGAGGGCCCACTGCCTAGAACATTTTAGGGTCAGAACTCTATATTTTATGAGTTGTAAGTAGTATCTTTAAATTTGAAAAGTGATGCCAATTTTTACTGGACAGGAGAAAGCTGAAGGTGATTCTGGAAGTTGTATTTACATTTCATATAGTGAGCTATGGGGACTGAAGTTCTCATGTAGGTGATTATTTGGCAGTAAATCCGGTCTCTACACATATTTCCTCTTTCAAAGCTATATCCCTCCCAGAATTTCATTATTATCATTTAATTTTTTAAAACTCTCATGTGTATGAGTGTCATGCTTGCATGAGACTAAACGGACCAATGCCATGCATAGAGGAGGGCCTCAGTTCCCCTGGAAGTGGATTTAAGAACAGTTGTCAACCACCATGTGGATGCTGAGATTTGAACCTGGGTCTTCTGCAAGAATAGCCAATGCCCTTAACTACTGAGCCATCTCTCCAGCCCTTTATTATCTTTGTAAGAAATCATGTATATTGTTTCTCATAGTTTAAATCCAAAAGGAATTAAATCTATGAGTGCCCACTTAGATGGAGAATTTTAATATTTCAATCTGTACAAATAGAATGTCCACTTGGCGAATTCTAATATTTCAGTCTGTACAAATAAATTGCTTCCAAATAATGCATCTTTAAAATAATATGCATATTGTAATAATAATATGTATGTAGAGAAAAAGTCTTGAGATTTGTATTAGTGGATGTCTCTGAGAAGTTAAATAAAAAGATAGATAATAACAATGCAGAGAGAGCATTCAATATGTAAAAATAAGACTGCATTGAATTTCTAAAAGTCTGCAGTGAAAGAGGCCAAATCTCAACCTCTGTAGTATACTTGCTTTGAAATGATTTTACCCCTGACTTTCTGACCTGTGATATACAATCCTTGGCTTCCAGTTCCTTGTGATTGATCCAAATTTTCCCAGCACCTGAGCGGCTCATGAATTAATGAACTGGGGATCCAATTAGGTGGTGTAAATCATAAAGAATCTATTTATTGTATGCAGCAAATTACTTATATAAGCAGAATGATGCCACCTCCCAGTGGCCAATCCCAGACACCCTACATCATGTGTTGCTCTCACCTGTGGGGCAGGGGTCAGATAAAGACATGCAGACAAGCAACTGAGATAATGTTGGCAGGTGCCTGTGGCCCGCATTCCCCCACATGTGCCAATAACTTGTAATCAGAGCATACTGTAATTTTTGCTGTTAAAACTATATAATAGATTACCTATTCATTGTTAAATAGGAAATAAAAAAGGAATCCATGTATGTCTGCCTAAAACAAGTGATGGAGAGGCTGATAATCTCTGTTGGAAAGTTGTTCATGGGAATTTTTCACTCACTTTTGTTTCAATTGTCTTCATTTGTCTTTATCTTAAGAGGAGGAAGCTCTACAACCTCATTCTAATCTAGTGCATATAGATTTTACTGAGTCACTTAAATTATTTCCACCAAAGTCAAACATATTTGAAAGGATGAAGGCAAAATAATATAATAAAATCAATGAATCAGAATTGCAAATGGGCTTTATTACAGGATGACTGAAATTCTGACTTGTAGCTTGACTCAAATTAGCACAAAATTCATTTCAATAATATTTAATTAAATATTCAGTTACTTGAACATGACTCATATGGATAGAATCTTCCTTTTTTAATATCTACTTCATTCTCATTGAGTTACATTAAAAATACTAAAACTGATTTTCTGGAAATAACCTCAATCAAAATGAATGTTTAGATTTGTATTTTATTAGAAATGAGAAAACATTTTCTATATTTACAAGAACCATTGTTATATGTGTTCCATATTCTATTTACTAACTCATTTAATGTATATATCAGTTTTATTACCTTTGGAGAGCATCCTGCAATTTCAGAACTATGAAAGTAAACAGAAGCATAGCTGTGGATGATGCACTAATTAGAACTCCCATGATGGAGAAGTAGTCTTGTGTATAGAAAGAGTGAGGGAAAGAGATCAGATCTAGCATTAATGGAAAATTTAGATTTTAGAAAAAAGAATAAAAGATACTCATAAAAAAGAATTTGTGATATTTTCAGAATGTTTCAGGCTTATGGAAAATTATATATTCCAAACCAGAAATCCAGAAATTGACCTTTTCAGATTCAGATAGATTTGATTTTCATTTCTTTTTTCTTAAAACTCTTTATAATGAATCCAGTATTATTCATTTTATAAAACCAGATAGACACAATACAGATGAAAACATACTCAATAAAATACTTGGAACATAAGTACAAGAAATTATCAAAAAGATAATTCACCATAATCAAGTTGGCTTCATTACAAGATGCAAAAATGGCTGGACATACACAAATCAATAAAAATAATATGTTATATCAGTAGACTCCAGGACAGAAATCAAATGATCACTTCAATATGTGAGAAAAGGCTTTTGAGAAAATTCAATATCCTTTCATGAAAAAAACCCCAGAAAATATAGATATTAATAATACATATATGACAACACTTTATCCAACATTACACTAGATTGAGAAAACTTTCCATTAAAATTAGGAACAAGGTCAAGGTGTCTACTTTTCAACTTTTATTCAATGTAGTACTTCGAGTCTTTTTTTGGGGGGGTCTTTTTGAGACAGGGTCTCCCTGTAGCCCCAGCTGTCCTGGAACTCACTCTGTAGACCAGGCTGGCCTTGAGCTCACAAAGATCCACCTGCCTCTGCCTCCTCGAGTGCTGAGTGCTAGGATTAAAGGTGTGTGCCACCACGCTCGGCGATTTTAATTTCTATATGAATAAACTAGTCTTATGACCAAAATCCATAATTATCTTGTTATGCAAAAACATATCTTAAGTTTGAATATATTGCCATGTTCCCCTTATAATTACTTTTCAAATGATTTATTTAATATTTAATATTTTTAGTTATGTGCATGTGTGTATATGTGCATATGTGTATGTAAGGGTGGGTGTCAGTGAAGGGCACAAGAGGGCATCAGGTTCCCTGGAGCCATTGTTAGAGGCAGTTGTGAGCCCATAATGTGAGAATTAGTAAGCAATCTTCCGTCTTCTGAAAAAACAAAATGTGCTCTTCACTGTTGAACTTTCTCTACAGACCTCCCTTTCAAATTCTATGATTTAATTTGATGTGACAGATTTTGGAATTAAACCACATCACAGTTGTTAAGGCCACTTTTTCTCACTCTTAAAATATTTTTCTTTACATTTTTAAAATTAGTACATTTTTTAAAAAATCAATATATTTTTTTTTCTTTAAGAGTCTTCCAGGCTTCTGTTAACTTGCTTATGTGAATTTATAGCAATGGTGACAGCATGCACAAGGCCCATGTAAAGTCTATTAGACAAAACCAGCAAAGAACTGGTGAAATGGGCAGGAGGGCCCGACCTTAGCCAAGGCAGGTGATCACTGCTGAGTGTGGGAGAGTTGATCTTCTTTAAGGGAGTGATGCTAGATGGACTGAACAGCCTGCAGTGGATGAACTCACAGCAAGGGACATCTGGAGACACAAACTTGACTCCCTAGGCCTTAATATATATGGAAGAATGCATGAAATCCTGTGTCCAGCTTGAGGGGGTGTGAAGGTGCAGAAAGGGACTGTTCTAGTTTGTCTTCCATTGCTGTGACAAAGCACTCTGACCAACACCAACTTGGGGAGGAAAGGGTTTATTCAGCTTACATCTCCCGGGTCACAGTTCATCACTTAGGGAGCCCAAGGCAGGAACTCAGGGCAGGAACCTGGAGGCAGTAGCTGAAGCACAGGCCATGGAGGAATGCTGTTTACTGGCTTGCTCCCCTGGCTCATGCCCAGCTGGCCTTCTTATATGGTACACAACAACCTGCCCAGGGTGGCACTATTCATTGTGGGCTGGGCCCTCCACATTGCTTGACCATCAAGACAATACTCCACAGATGTGGCCACAGGCCAATCCAATGGAGCCAATTCCCCATTTGAGGCTCCCTCAACCCAGGTGTGTCAAGTTGACACTAAAGCTATCCAGCACAATTGACCCCTTGTCAACTTGACACCCAAAACACATCACTATTAAACCACCACCTTTCGAGTTCTTATCCCCAAAGTATGATGTTAACATTAATCACAACATAAGACAGTACAACCTTAAAAGCCCCACAGTCTTTAAAATGTCCAAATGCTTAAAAGTTCAGTCTATTAAAAGTCTCTTAACTGTGGGCGGCTATAAAATCCAAAACAAGTACTATCTTATTTCAAAGGGAAGAGTCAGGCACACTCAAACAAAACCTAAGTCCAGCAAAGAAACTCAACACTGGACACCTGGGACTCACATCTTCTGGGTTCCAAAGGGTCTCGGCAGCTCCCCCTCTCTGACTCTGCCATCCGTGGCACACACAGCTCAACTTGAAGGCCCAGGCCGACTCCATTTCACACCTGCCGCTGCTCTTGGTGGTCATCCCATGGTCCTGGCATCTCCAAAAAGCTAGGGTCGCCACTGAAACTGAGGCAGCACCTTCACCAATGGTCTCTTCTGACCTCTCCTGGTGCAAAGCCTCAGCTTCTCTCCATAACCCCTGCAATCCTGGGGTCTCCACTGCAACCGAGGTGCACTTCCACCAATGGTCTTTCCTGACCTCTCACAGTGCCAAGCCTCAGCTGCTCTCTGTGACCCCCTCAAATTTCAACACCAGAACCACATAGGAGACTCTTGCACACTACCAAGTCCTGCTTCTGGCTTGACATGGAGGCTCAGGCCCCTTCTGGACCACAGCTTCTGTGTGCTGCCCATGAAGATATTCTTCCCAGAAGATTTCACCACAGTGATGCTTGTTACTTACAGCTGATTCTTCAGCCCCAGCTAACCAGCATCATTTGTCCCAGTACAACAAAGATTTCACTTCAGGTTCTGGTCTCTTGTTACTTACAACTGATTCTTCAGCCCCAGCTGACCAGAACCCACAGATTACCGTCCTGATGATCTCTGTTCCCCTTTGAAACTAGAAACTTCACAAGCCAGGCCTCCATCTCCTACAAATCCTTCAGCAAAACTGCTCCAAGCTCCACAGCAACAAAACAATCTTTAGGCATTCAATGATCTTCCCAGCCCAAAGTTCCAAATGCCTCCACAATCCTTCCTCAAAACACCAAGGTCAGGTCTGTCACAGCAATAGCCCACTTTTCTGGTACCAATTTCTGTTCTAGTTTGTCTTCTATTGCTGTGACAAAACACTCTGACCGACACCAACTTGGGGAGGAAAGGGTTTATTCAGCTCACATCTCCCGGGTCACAGTTCATCACTCAGGGAACCCAAGGCAGGAACTCAGGGCAGGAACCTGGAGGCAGTAGCTGAAGCACAGGCCATGGAGGAATGCTGTTTACTGGCTTGCTCCCCTGGCTCATGCCCAGCTGGCCTTCTTATATGGTACACAACAACCTGCCCAGGGTGGCACTACTCATTGTGGGCTGGGCCCTCCCACACTGCTCAACAATCAAGACAATACTCCACAGGTGTGGCCACAGGCCAATCCAATGGAGCCAATTCCCCAATTGAGGCTCCCTCAACCCAGGTGTGTCAAGTTGACACTAAAGCTATCCAGCACAGGGACAGAGTCTAAATAGGGTTAAACTATATTACATGAAATATATAAAATTACAAATAATATAAATTAAAAAGTTTCATACATGTGTGCATGTATAGTGAGTGACCTTATTCATCCAGTATTAACTCCTTCCAAATCTGCCTAGGGTTCCTACCCTATTCCCATGCAAATTTTTCTTTCTATTTACTTTTTTTCTAGATTTTCTTTTTTTTATTTAATTTTATTTATTTTCTATGTGTATGAATGTACTGTCTGAATGTAGGTTTGTGCACCCGTGTAGTGCAATGCCACGTCGGTCAGAGGAGGGACTCAGATTCCCTTGGAACTGGAGTTCTCCTGGAATTGGAGTTACATATGGTTGTTAGCTGCCATGTGGGTGCTGGGGATCGAACCCAGGTCCTCTGCAAGAGCAGTCGGTGCTCTTAACCGCTAGTCCATCTCTCCAGCACATTTATGTTTTTATTGATGTTTTGTGCATTTCATACAGCATTTGCCAATCAAATTTAGATCGACTTCCCCTTCTAAGCACCACACCCCTCCAGAACTCATGCATTCCATCACTTGTTTCTTGCATCTTTTTTTTCTCATTTTTTTTAATTCTTTGATGGAGAAGTTTAACGTTTAGAACAGAAGTTTACTGTTTCTGAGAGTTCTTTAAACCAGTCATTTTTTTTTTTTTTTGAAGCAGTCCAATTTGAGCCGGGCATGGTGGCACATGCCTTTAATCCTAACACTTGGGAGGCAGAGGCAGGCAGATCTTTGTGAGTTTAAGGCCAGCCTGGTCTACAGAGTGAGTTCCAGGACAGCTTGGACTATAGGGAGACCCTGTTTTGAAAAGACCAAAAATAAAAATTAAAATAAAATAATAAAGCAGTCCAATTTTTATTGCTCCAAAATAGGCATATATACATGCCATACATATACAAAAATTATGATGTCTGCAAACCTCATGTTGTCATCTTTCTTTACCACTGCGTAGAAGTACCACATTTTGGGGGGTTGGAGAAATGGCCTAGAGACTAAGAGCACCAACTGCTCTTGCAGAGGACCCGGGTTCGATCCCCAGCACCCACATGGTGGCTGAGAACCGTCTGTGACTCCAATTCTAGGAGAACTCCAGTTCCAGAGGAATCCTACACCCTCTTCTGACCTCCATGGCATTGCAGACATATGACCTGGGTGCACAGACATGCATGCAGACATTACATTCATACACATAAATAAATTTTAAAAATTAAAAAAGAAGTACCACATTTTCTTTATCTACTCATCAGTTCAGGGACACTTGGGTTGCTTCAAGCTCTTCTCTGGAAGAGTTAAATGCAGACTTGGAGTCAAAGAACTTAAGTTTTTTTTTTTTTCAAGGCAATAGGACCTGTGGACAACATGGTGTAATTATCCTTCTATCTGTGGAGCATGGTTGCAGAATCAGGCATGAATTCCCACCAGTGGAGCAGTCTTTGATCCATTCAAGAGAGCATTTGGCTACCCCCTCTTTTTTAAATTTATTTTGGGTTACATACAGAGGCTACCCCCGCTCAAACAGTTTTGCCACTATTTCACCAGGTAGCACATCTAACTTGGCAGGTCTGTACTGTAGCACTGCAGGGTCTACTGTTAGACAAGATCACTGATGTCTGATAGCCCCCTTCTTTGTATTTTAAGGCCATTAATGGTTGTTCTTGCTCTTTTTAGTTTCTTGTCTTAGGCAGGATCTTCATTTCCTGGATCTTTTCCCTCTGGGTTTCTAAAGTTGTGTTAGAGTTTTTTCATAAAATATTGTTATTGATATTTTGTGTATTTCATTCATCATTTCTCAGTCCAACTTAGCCACATTCCCTTTTCATGACTCCAACCCACCCCACCCCAGTTCATGCATTCTGCCATACATGTCTTACATCTTTTTCTCAGTCTTTTTAAAGTTTTTCTCTGAAGAGGTTTATTGTTTGGGCAGAAGTTAACTGTTTCAGTCAGTTCTTTGACCCAGTCCTTTTGTCGTTGTTGTTCCCTCCCGTTTGTATTGCTCTAAAATATGTCTAAATATACATCACATATATACCAAAATTATGACATTTGAAAATAATCTGTATGTTAACTTCAAAATATGTTTAGGAATTCACATTTTCCCTTTAATTTTATATTATTCTATAATATGAAAACATCCCCTCCACCCATATACCATAATTAGAAAGTCTGAAAATAAATCGTAAATTAATTCTAGAACCCATTAAGGGATTTATATTACAACAGCACAGTTGTTTTTAAATAAAAAGAAATATAACATTAATGTTGCTCAACTTGCCTTTCAACAAGGGATTTGGTGCTGGCACCCACAAATGAGGGATACCATTTATCCTTTCTTTTTCTGAGAGTGTGTACGTCACAGCATAATAGCTTCTAGTTCCATCCATTTACCTGCGAAGTACATGATGTCATCTTCCTTTACCACTGCATAGAATTCCATTGTCTAGATGTACCACATTTTCTCTATCTACTCATCGGTTGAGGGACACTTGTGCTGCTTCCAGCTCTTCCCTACTGAGAACAGAGCTGCAATAAACATAGATGTGCATGTATCTCTGCAATAGGATGAGTAGTATGACTGGGTCAGGTGGTAGGCTCATTTTCAGTTCCTTGAGATTTCTCCACACTGCTTTCCATAGGGGTTGCATGAGTTTGCATTCCCACCAGCAGTGGATGAGTGTTCCTCTTTCCCCACAACCTCTCCAGCATTTGGTAGCCTGTGTTTTCTGGATCATAGCTAATCTTACTGGAGTAAGTTGATATCATAATTTTTTAATTTGCATTTCCTTAATTATTAGTGACATTTAGCACCTTTTTAACACTTTTTAAGATGCCACTCAATCATCTTTACTTCTTCATTTGTGAAGTCTCTGTTCAGCTCTTTACTCCATCTTTTGAGTGGGTCATTTGTTTTCTTCCTCCTTTGTTTTTTGAGTAGTTTATACACTCTGCATTCCAATGCTCTATCAGATGTATCAGTGGTGAAAGTTTCCTCCCACTCCCTGGATTTTCTCTTCACTTTTGATTATTTCTTTCACTTTATTGAAGCTCTTGAGTTTATTAAGTTCCCATTTGTAAATTGTTGACCTTATTTTTTGTGCAGCTGATATCTGATTCAGAAAGTTTTTTCCTATGCCTGTGTCTTATAGGTTACTAACAAGATTTTTTTTATCATTTTTTCATTTTCAGAATTTTAGGTTACACGCTGAGGTATTTGATCCATTTGGAGTTGATTTTTGTACATAGTGAGAGGTAGGGGTTTAGTTTTATTCTCCTACAAGTAGTGATCCAGTTATGACATCATTTGCTGAAGATCCTATCTTTCCTGGATTGAGTCTTCTTGGCCTCTTTGTCAAATATGAGGTGGCTGAAATTGGATATGCACAGGTTTGGATCCTCAATTTTGTTCTGTTGATCTATGAGTCTGGTTTTTTTTTTNTTTTTTGCCAATACCAGGCTGTTTTATGACTATAGCCCTATAATACAGTTAATGTCTGGTATGGTAATCCCCCTTTTATTGCTCTTTTTGCCAAGGGTTGCTTTGGCTATCTGGGGTCTTTTGTTTCTCCATATGAACTTTAGGGTGTTTTTTTTCTAGATCTTTGAAGAAGGTCATGGGGATTTTAATTGGGATTTCATTGAATTTGTATATTACTTTGAGCAGGATGGTCATTTTTACTATATTGATTCCTCTAATCCTTGAGCATGTTCTTACATCTTCTAGTATCTTCGTCAATCTCCTTCTTGAGGAGTTTAAATTTTTCATTGTAGAGATTTTTTTGGTGTGTTTGGTCAGGTTTGTTCCTAGATAACTTACTTTTTACTTTTTGGGGGGCTGTTGTGAGAGGTAAAGTCTTATTGTATTCCTTATCCAATTGCTTGTTATTGGCATAAATAAATTTTACAATTTCTCTAAGTTAATTTTGTATCCCACCAATTTACTGAACATGTTGATGGTTTCTAGGAGTTTTCTTTTGGAGTTTTTGGTGTCCCTTAAGTAAACTATCATGTCATCTGTAAAAAGGGATAGTTTGATGTCCTTGTTTCTAATTAGTAATCCTCTAACTTCCTTTTCTTGTTGCTCTTGCAAGCATTTCAAGCACTATATTGAAAAGGAGGGGGGATGGGGGCAGCCTTTCTGGGTTCCTGACTTTAAGGTGAACACTTCTAGTTTTCCCCATTTAGGATAATGCCGGCTGTGGGTTTGTTGTATATGGCTTTAGTTAAATTTTGAGGGGTGTTCTCTCCAGTCCAGTTCCCTCCAAGAGTTTAAACATAGAGGCATGCTGAATTTTTTCAAAGAGCTTTTCTGCATCGATTGAAATGACCATGTGTTTTTTGTCTGTCAGTCCATTTATGTGCTTTATGACATTATTGATTTATGTATGTTGAACCATGCCTGCATCTCTGGTATGAATCCAGCTTGGTCATGCTGGATGATGTTTTTGATATGTGTCTCTATGCAGTTTTCAAGGATTTTTTGTTGAGAATTTTTGCATCTATGTTCATTAATGAAATGAGTCTATAGTTTTGTTTTTTGGCTGTATCTTTGGCTAGTTTTGTTATTATAGTTATGTTGGCTTCATAGAAGGAGTTTTGGAGATTTCCTTCTGTTGCTATCCTCTTGAATGGTTTGAGTAGTAGTGGCTGTAAGTCTTCTTTAAATGTCTTATAGAATCCTGCAGTGAAGCCAACTGGGCCTGGGCATTTTTGTTTAGTTGGGAGGTTTTTAATCACATTTTCAATTTTCTCCTTTATTATGGGTCTAAACAAGCTGCTTATCTCTTCCTAGTTATGTCTTGTTAGATTCCATGATGTCAGGTGTTCATCCATTTCTCTTAGGTTTTCAAATTCAGTAGAGTATACATTTTTGAAGTATTCCCATAAAATTGTCTGAATCTTTTTGCTGTCTGTGGTGATGTTTCCCTTTTCATCTCTAATTTTGTTGATTTGAAGTTGTTCTTTCATTCTTTTAGTCAACTGGGGTAGAGGTCCATCTATTTTGTTTATCCTTTCAAAGAACCAGCTCTTGGATTCATTGATTTTTTTTTTTTGTATTGTTCTCTTTGTCTCTATTTCATTGATTTCTCCTTTGATTTTTGTTATTTCTTCCTGTCTGCCAGGTTTAGGATTCGTTTGTTGCTGCCTCTCAAATGATTTAGGTGCAATGTTAAGTCATTTATTTGTGCTCTTTCTGTTTTCTTAATGTAGGCACTTAGGGTAATGAATTTCCCTCTCAGGAGTGCTTTCAGGGTGTCCCATAGGTTTTGCTGTGTTGTATCATCCCTTTCATTTAGTGGTAGGCATGCTTTTCTTTCTTTCTTTTTTTTAAATTTTTTTAAATTTATTTCTGTATGTGTATGAATGTACTGTCTGCATGCAGGTTTGTGCACCCGTGTCGTGCAATGCCGCGGAGGTCAGAAGAGTGTGTCGGATTCCCCTGGAACTGGAGTTCTCCTGGAATTGGAATTTCAGACGGTTCTTGACCGCCATGTAGGTGCTGGGGATCGAACCCGGGTCCTCTGTAAGAGCAGTCAGTGCTCTTAACCGTAGGCCATCTCTCCAGCCCCTATTTCTTTCTTTATTTCTCCTTCGTCCCATTCATCATTCAGTAGTGTGTTGTTTAGTCTCTATGTGCTCTTGTAGCTAGTAGGGTTCTTTCTGGTGTTGATATTAAGTGTGATTGCACTGTGGTTTGATAGGATGCATGAAATTATTTCCAATTTTTTTATTTGCTGAGATTTGCTCTGTATCCCAATATATGGTCGATTTTGGAGAATGTTTCATGGGGGTGCTGAGTAAAAAGTCTATTCTTTGGGGTTTGGTGAATATTCTATAGATGTGAGTTAGGTCCATTTGGTATATAGTATTGTTCAGTTCAGATGTGTCTGTTTATACTTTGTCCAGTTCACCTCTCCAGTAGGGTCAGTGTGGTATTGAAGTCTCCGACTATTAGTGTTCTGGGATTGATCTGTGTCTGGACGTCCTTCAGGATTGTGATATGAAGTTTGGTGCACCAGTGTTTGGTACATATATATTTATGATTGTGAGATCTTCATGGTTGGTTGATCCTTTGATAAGACTGTGGTAACTCTCTTCATCTCTTCTGATTAATTTTACTTTGAAATCTATTTTGTCTGATATTAAAATAACAACTCCTCCTTGCTTTTTGGTAGCATTTGCTGGAATATTTTTTTCCATCCTTTCACCATAAGATGGTGCCTGTTATTGAAGGTGAGATGTTTTCTTGTAGACAGCAGAAAGATAGATTCAGTTTCTTAATCCATTCTCTCAGTCTGTGTCTCTTGATTGGGGAGTTTAGACCATTAATTCTTAGGGATAATATTGATATATGTATATTGCTTCCCTTGAGTTTATTTTCTGTTTGCATTTTGGGTCTGTTTGTATTCCTGGGTTTATACCTTCATTAGTTACTCTCTCTTGCTCTTGGGGATAGCTGCTCCTTTCCACTGTCCTCTGGATTTCTTTAAGGATTTCCTGGAGGGTTGATTTTTTAGACATGTATTATTTCATCTTGTTTATGTCATGAAAGATTTTCCTTTCTCTTTTGATTAAAAAGCCAGCTGTAATTCTGATGGGTTTTCCTTTATATGTAACTTGCTGTTTTTCTTGTGGCTTTCAGTATTCTGTCTTTGTTTTGAGCATCTAACACTTTGATTATGAGACAGCATGAGGAGTTTCTTTTCTGTTCTTGTCTATTTGGTGTTCTATGTGCTTTTTGTATTTGTATGGGTGTGTCTTTTTCAATTTGGGTAAATTTTCTTCTATAATTCTGTTGAAGATCTGGTCTATACCACTGTCCTGTGATTCTTTTCCTTCCTCTATATCTATGATGTGGAGGTTTGGTCTCTTCATGTTGAAGCACATTTCCTTGTTATTCCACTCTTTTTTTGTGTGTGTGTGTGTGTTTTCCCATCGTCTTTGGTTGAGCTCTTCATTTCTTCCACCTTATCTTCTAGGGTTGATGTTCTATTTTCTGCTTTGTCCATTCTGTTCTTGAGGCCTTCTCCTGCCCTCTCCTGTTGACTGGATGATCCCTTAGTGTTACTTATACTTGATACTTTGACCAGTTACATGTCTATTAACTACTATCCAATGTAAAAGAAGCTTCTCTGACCAAAGTTGAGATTAGCACAAATTTACATGTATAAGCATACATATTTAGAATTAAGTTTCATAGCATATCCACTTACCAAAACAGTAGTTAGTTCCTGCATATGACCTATGACCACAGTTATGGGTTGCTCACCAGGTAGGTCTGCAGTACCAGGCACAAAATCCCTACCCCTTCCTCCTTACATTCTAAAAGTCTACTTCTCCATTAATTATATTTTGAGTGATATACTTATATTCAATACAGAATAACTTATTAAGATTATACTTGCACATCTATGTTTATTGTAGCCTTCTTCACAATAGCAAGAAGCTGGAAGCAAACCATATGGCCCTCAATTGATGAGTAGATAACAAAAATGTGGTACATTTCACAATGGAGTTCTATGCAGCTGTAAAGAAAAAAAACAAAAAACAAAAAACAAAAAATGGTGAATGTTTTCCCTCATTTGTGGATGCTAGTACCAAATCCCCCAATTGAAAGACAAACGGAACAACGTTATTGCTAAACTTCTTTCTATCTGAAAGCAACTGTGATGTTATAATATGATAATATGAATCTCTTAATGAACCCTAGAATTAACTTACCACATACTTTCAGACATGGTAATTAATGTATATAGGTGGAAGGTATATATCCATATTTTAGAGTAATATAAAATTAAAGGGAAAAATGTGAACTCCTAAACATATACCAGAGTTAATATACAATTTATTCCTGGAGGACATAATTCTGGTACATATATGACTTTTATATAGGCATATTTGGGAGCAATACAATGGGGAAGGAACCACAACAACATAAAGACTGGGTCAAAGAATTGACTGATATATTTAAATTCTTCCTAAAGCAATAAACACTTACAGAGCAAAACTTTAAAAAGACTGAGAGAAAGATGCAGGACATGTATGGCAGAATGCATGATCTGGGGTGGGGTAGGAGGAAGGGAAAGGGGAATATGTTTAAAGTGAGATGAAAAATGATGTCTGAAATACACAATACATCAATAAAAGTATTATATTTAAAAAATTATATCTTCTTTATAAGAAAGCAAACAAAACATGTTTTCTGTATCCTTCAGAATATTAACTTAACAAATATACTTTATTAAATATTTGTGGATTTCATATTTACATACTATGAATTTGATCATATTATCTTGCCACTGCTCCCTCTAACCCTTCCCAGATCCACCCCATCACATCCTAGTTTCCTGTCCTCTTATTTTTATTTAACTGTTTCATTTTGTGAGCATTTTAGACATATGTATGATAAAATTATATTTACCCAATATTTCCCATTTTATTTAAGATAGTGACCAGTCCAAAATTAGATTCTCTGAATGACAGTCAAGTAAAATGATTTAAAAATGTTTCTTGATTCAGCCTTCTTAATTTAGACTCTTACAAAGGCAAGGACTTTTCACAAAACATTACTAAGCCCAAACAGTGTTCCTTAATGTGAATCTGATTAATACCAAGATGGAAATATGTTCCCAAGGACTCATTTTAAATTGCAGTCAGATAGATAATTGAAAACAATCTTAGAAACACAGGATTAGTGGACATTTTCAGAATGGATATAAGCCCATTAATTTTCTCTGAATTATTGTCCACTATTAATTATTCAATTTTAAAGCCATTTTCCATCCTAACATGAAGATCATAAAACAGGTTCACCATAAAAATCATGGGCGGTGGTGAGAGAGTTCCCATTGTGAGATCACATCACTTTCATTCTTTTCAGAATTCTGTTCCAAATAAAATGTTTCTCTTGTTGCTTTGGGAGAGTTCTGAGCCTTTTTCTGGATATATACCAAATGCTGAATGATTCTGTAGGTCATACAAGACTGAATGACAACATTATTTATTTCAATGAAATGTTATTGTCAATTGAATCTGCAAGAACTTTGTAGAAAATAATTTCATTACCTGAGCATATGTTTGAATTGCTGCTTGCCCTGAAGACAATATTTTTTCTGGACAGCCAAGTCTTTGTTCTGTGTAGAACTTGCTAATAGCAGGGCTTTCCAAGTTGCTGATAGAAAATCATTTGGTCAGAATTTTGTGGGAAAAATGTAACAGGTCTCTATCTCTTCTTATCCACCAAATTTCTACATTATCATTTTCTGGAATACTTAATTGATTTTTTTTATTTAAAGTCATTTTTACTACATTCTAGTAAGTGCTTCTTTCATATGTAGTCTAATATTAATGTTTTTGGAAATGTTTGCAACTTTCTGGATTTTTTAGTGTGTGTGTGTGTGTGTGTGTGTGTGTGTGTGTGTGTTTAGACAAAAACTCACTGTATAACCCAGGCTGTCTTGAAACTCATACCAGTTCTCAAGCTTCCACATCCCAAGCGATTAAACTACCACAGTGATTATCATATCCAGTTTCTACGCATTACTTAAAAAATTGCCTCATCCCAGGGAGACTTGAAAACCAGACTGGGCACAGATGATAGAAAAATATAAATGATTCTACGAAAGTCTAGCTTGATTTAGAGTTATTTACAGAATTATGATTTACCAGGAGCTTAATAATGGCAAGGCAGCTGTGTAATCACAAAGTCCTTCTCATCAGGTGGAGAGTCTGAACTTCCCAGTACACCTTACTGCTTAGATAAGCTTGAGGAGAAATTCCGTGAATATTGTTCATTTCATCTTTCCTGTACTTACTATGTTTGTATATTTCCCGAGATTCATGAGCTTCCCTTTGACCTCCAACAGGACATTTTAATTATGAAGCAATTGCCACACGACTCAAGGATTTTGAGAAAGCTGAATCTGTAAGCAAAGTCAGTGTTTATCTTGTTCATCTTTAAATCTCCAAGTTATCCTTTGAGTTTTCATACATATGTAGAATCAGTGTGTCAATTTAATAAAACTGAATCAAAAGTTTACTTATTATTTACTTACTTAGGTTTATTTTATATATTTTTTTCACTTTTGTGCATTTCATGCCGTAAAACTGAATCGTATTTAGAACCCATACCGCATCTACAACTTCACATAACCCACCCACCAATCTTATGCATTATGTTATATGTTTAAGGCCTATCAAGTCAAGTTTAATACCCAGATATCTCTCGATGCAACTTCATCCACTGGAATATAGTCAGCCAATCTAGAGTCGCTTCCTTAAAGAAGATCAACTCTTCCTCACCAAGCAGTAATCAGTGGCCAATAATTCCTTGGCTAAGTTTGTGAACATCTGCCAGTTTCCTCATTCCTATGCTGGGGTTTGTCTGAGTGAATTAATTGTGGGTCTTGTGTATACTGTCACCTTGCTGCAAGTTACATGTGAAGACTCAGTTTTCTTATGTTCACACAGGAAACATGGCTCTTACAATCTTTCTGCCCCTTCTTCCTACTGGTGGGTGAGGTTTAGTATAGGAGTCCTATCCAGGTTCACAGACTCTGTATTCCCTTATTTACATCTTAACAAGTTCTGGCCTTCTGTGTACATCACACTCTGTTGTATGAAGAAGCTTCATTGGTGAGAGTTGGGTGGTTCATTAGTATTCTCTCCACCTCTTGTTCTGAAATGTTCCAGATGTTCCATGAATCTTGGGTGTAAATGTTCCACTGTAGATGTGTCATTTAAGACTGGGAATCTCCCAAGACACATGTTCTCTATGAATAAATAGTTGTGGAACTCTGTAAGAGTCCCCATCTGTTGCAAAAAGAAGCCTCTTTGATGAATGATGAATGGTATGGTTAACTGTAAATAGAAGGAAGCATATTGATCACAAAGTAAGACATTTCTTTTTTTTTTGTTTTGTTTTTGTTTTTGTTTTTTCGAGACGTGGGTCTCCCTGTGCCCCAGATGACCTGGAACTCATTTTGTAGACCAGGCTGCCCTTGAACTCATAAAGATCCACCTGCTTCTGCCTCCCAAGTGCTAGGATCAAAGGCATGCACCACCATGCCCGGCGAGACATTTCATTTTTTTAGAATATGACAGAGATAGGATTTTCTCTATAATTTATAACCTCTCCACCCATATGTACTTGCCAGTATTTACAATACCATCCATGAGTTCACTCCCATTGAAAAGGCTTTAGTTCAATTCAATAGCTGTTGATTACCCCCTGGTTAAAAATGCCACTGCACTGCTGTTGTTTGTTGTGCTATTCATGGTTGGGGTTATATTTAAAGCTAGGGTTGGAACACGGATTGATTTTTCTCCTCTGGGTCCTTGCATAGTGTTCTCCAGAACTATAAGACTTGGTCTTCAGGGAAGGGGCTTTCAGGTGATTTCTAGTTCCATTGCTTCAAGTCCTGTGTTTAAGCAATAGTGCCTGACCTTAATGTTCTGGGATATAATCAAGGGGGTTGGCAATAGCCTGTATTATTTTGGGAGTCCCTGAACTGCCTTGACCAACAACTTCCCAAGAGAGGAGATAATAGGAAACAGGTGCTACCTAGAGGCAAAGGGTGAATGTGGGGATATTCAGCTGGGAAGGGAGGAGGGAAGGACATAGAAGTTACTGCGCAGGTTAAGGGAGGAAGGAGCTAAAGGCGGTGAGAGAAAAATAGGAGACATGTATCATCAAGGTGGAAATGAAGGAACTCCAACTGGGGAGGAAGGAGGAAGTTACACAGTGAGATGGAGAAGAGTGATAAATAAAGCTTGGGTGATTTGAAATAGCAGAGGGAAAAGTGTTAGCTCAAAAACCTACTGAAAAGTGTATGCATAATATCTCCACATGATTGCATGTGAATACCTGAAGGATATCTAACAAGAAACAAAATTTTATTTTTTTAAATTTTAGATTGCTTGACATTAAATATTTAGACCAATTTCCATCACCTATGACAGGTGTTTTGAACCCTTTGAATTCCTTCAATTCAAGAATGATTTATGTTCTTCTATGGGTTAAAGTTGTCTTCACTTAATATTCTAAGTTTGGCTGAGGGAGGCTGGAAAGATTGTTCACTTGTTAAGAGCACTGGCTGCTCTTGCAGAAGACCTGGGTTTGAATCCCAGCACCTACTTGGTAGCTAAAATCTGTCAGCAACTCCAGTTCCACAGGATATAACACTCTTCACTCCTCTTTAGGCAATACATTCATACACATAAAAGAAAAATAATAAAGCTCTTTAAAACAGTATTTTAAATAAAATAAATTTGAGGTATTTTTAAATTATTCTTAGTATTCTACTTTTTAAATTTTAGTCACCACATTTTATATATTTTTTATTAAAGTTAGTCCTCTAATATGATTTTTTTCATTTTTATTGATTTTTTGTTACTTTCATATAATATATATTGATCATACTTAGACCTCTTTCCCCTATCTTCACCTCATTTAACCACCCCTCCAATTATGAAAGCTGATAAATATATATATATTATATATATATTTATATATATATAATATATGTATATTTATCATATATATGATATCATATATATTATCTATATATATGATATATATAGATATATATATATATAGATAATATATAGATATATATAGATAATATATAGATATATATAGATAATATATATATTCATATATAAAATACTGGATAGCATGCCCAGTTTTACTCTGTAAAAGTAAATGGGGAGAGGTGGAGGCAAGCTCTTTTCTTCTTCCACCTCTCCATCTCCCATCATCTATCAGTTGCCAGTACGTCCTCAGCTAGGGTTCAGTCTTCTTCCCCACTTCAGCATTTCTATGGTAGGATTTTTTTCTGGCTTGAGTTTATGTGGGGCTGTGCATTTATAGGAGTAACCTTCCAGCTGTTTGGAGTACTGTTTCCTTGTGGTCTCCAACCTCATTTGGCTCTTACAATCTTTCTGCCTCCTCTTCTGAAAAGATCCCTGTGCCCTGGGACACAGAGTTTTAATATAGGTGTGCTATTCAGGGATAATTTTATATTTTATAACTGTTTGAATGCATTTTATGTAAGTTACGCATGTTTTTTTTATGCTGTTGTGGAATATTGATATTTGTACTCAGTGCATTCCTAGGCTTTTATTAATTCTGTTAGTTTATTTGTGTGTCTCAAGTGTCACCTACAACAGTACTGCATGATAACTGATTTGATTTGTTTGTTTGCTTGTTTTGTGTTAGCCAACACTGAGGAGGACTATTAATCCCTGGCAGTGTTTCCCCTGAGTCAGCACACTGTAACTGTTACAGCTGGGGCTCAAATGGGAGGTAGGCTCCATTCTGAGCTGTTGGCAGAACTTGGCTTGGCTGCATCATCACATAACTTTGATTTCGAAGACCTGGATACAAAATGGAAGGTATTATGCTGAGCCACTGAGACCAGGTTTCCCTGCAGAGAGGCCCTAGAGGGCCTGTTGTGAAACTGTGATCAGTTCTCAGTTACAGTGGAGTCTTCAAGATAATGGACCTGCCAGGAAATCCACAAGGAGAGAGTGTGTGTGTGCTCCTGTGTGCAAGAGCTGGAGATGCTGAGCTACTCAAGCAGTTTGGAGTCCAGGTGATTACTTCCAGAGTCCCAGAGTTCAGATGTAAATGTCCATCTGCCCTGCTAGATTTTGGTTATGTTGTAATCTATTTTTTTCTCAGCAATAATTTTTTCTTGTTTATTTCTTCTTTTCATGAATAAAAATATTTATGCTTAGCCACTATATGCCAAAATATATAATTTGTTTTTTAGTTTATAGGAGCTCACAGTTAACTGAATTTGGAATTTTAAAGTGTTGGACTTGTTAACGACTCTTAAAATTGGACTGAAATCACTTTATTTTATAACATAGCTATTAGTCCACGGGATGAAGAAGTGGAATATTACGACTTTTAAGTATTGTGTATAGATGTCAAGTTCATACGGGGTGGTTTGTAGGGTTCAGTGCTAATTGTTAACTTGAGAAAACATAGGAACACCTGGGAGTTAGGCCTCTGAGAAAGCCTGTGGGCAATTACCTTGTATCTTGTTCATCTGGAGGTGGAAAGATTCCCCCCACACACTCTAAGTGACAATATTCCTAACTAGAAGATCTTGAAGTTTGTATTTTTATGAGTGGAAAAAAAGTACAGTTTGTATTTATGAGTGGAAAAAAGTAGTTATTCATAGTCTTATTCTTTTCTTATTCAAACTCACTCAGTTTAGCAATACCTAATTTCAATGCAAAGCTACTCCAAATTATAATATCTAATTAAACATCTATGGAGAAAAAAATCCTTTTAAATCTTTTCTAATACTCTAATTATCAACCTACCTACATTCCTTTAAATGTGACATAGCCCCTGAAAACTTGTTTATTATGTTATCATAAATTTGTTTGATAATGGATCATCTGTTCAAAAGTTAACGTAGGAAATACTACATTCCCTTAATGATTAAATATTTTCTATATATAAACATAAATAACATAAAATATTAATATGGTGTATTGTATAACTCTATATTTGAGAAAAATTTTATAATGATAACAGTTTTCCTATGTATTTGTAATGAAGATTATGCAAAATAATATTATTTTGGTGAATTCAATGAAAAACATAGCACAAAGAAAACACTATTTTTTCTACGAGATGAGCACAGGACTCCATGGCATAACAGAAATTCTCATGGATGCATAATATCACAGAGGCTCACTTTTGAGAATACTGGATTATTGAAGGAAATGTGTAGGAATTCATTCCCAGATATAGAAAAAAATTATACACATCGAAATCCTATATCCATCACATTTTCATTATGTTATATTATAGGTAAAGGAAAATAAAGTAAAACTTCAACAATTGTCATGATCGCCAAATCACCACATTGGTTCTCTGTTCTTATGCGAGAAGAACAACTACATGGAGCTGCCTCCACCTTGAATAGTGTATAAACATCAATTACTTATCCTTACCTGAGCTACAAACTTAAGGAATTCTTAGTATAGTTGGACAGTGTTTACACTGACAAGCTCCCCACCAAATCAAGTTTTATTGAACTGCAAATTGAGGTGCATGAGAAAATAATAATGGCTTTAAGAAGAATACAACTATCTATCACAGAATCAGAGGATGTAAACTGCTAAGGAAGGAAACTAATCAGTGGTCCACTTCACCTGTAAATCCTTATAACCTCAACAACAACCAGTGCAAGAAACAATTGCTGTTGGTGCAGTAGTGGAAATTTTATCTTGGGGACAATCAATAGCTATGTAATTGGACTTGGGGACAATCAATAGCTATGTAATTGGACTTAAGACCATCTCAATGAGAGGAAACTCATGTATAGTACTATAGACATAGCCAAATACATATGGCTGGAGGAGTCATACATCATCGAGAAAACTCGCATCCATCACAATCCTAGACAAATTTAATTTCTTACTGCATGCTAAATATGTACTCTTATAATTACAAACAAGTTTACTTCTAAGGTTGATCATCAAAGAAGCTTCTTTCTGCCACAGTTGGAGACTATTACAGAGTTCCACAAATGGTCAAATACAGAGAATAAGTGTGAAATTCTCAGCCCAAAGTGACAAATCTATAATGCAACCTTTGCACCTAAAGTTCAGGGAACATAGCGAAATAGGGGGCAGATAGAATATTAATTCATCTCTTGGCTTCTAACAGTAAAATTTCCTCATGAACAGATGGTGATTAAAATAGGAAGCCACAGATGACCAAGGTGTATTGAGTAAGAGAATGCAGCTGCAGAGTGTGTGTCCTGGATAGGATTCCCATACTAAACCTCTGCCAGTCAGGGATCAGAGACCATTGCAAAGAAAGACTGTATGAGCTAGAGGTGGTAGATGAATACAGGAAACTGGGTTTTCCAGCTGGCTGGGAACTTGTTCATATGTACTTTGAGCAATGATGATAGCGTGCACGCACACGAGCGTGTGTACACACACACACACACACACACACACACACACACACACACACAACGTCCATGCAGATTCACAACAGAGAAAAACCCTTTTAAAAGTAGGGAAATAGGTGAGAAGCCCAAAACTTGGTTGAGAAACTCCTGGCGACTGATCACTGCTGGATGAGGGATAGCTGGTCTGCATTAAGAGAATTATGCTAGATAGGTTGACCAAGATCTGGTGGATGGAATCACACCAAAGGACATTTGGGAAGACAAATTTGATTTGATAGGCCTTAACATATGTGGCAGGATGCATGAAACCTGGTGGAAGGGTAGAGATTGGGGTGTTTACATAGGGGATCTATTCAAAAATTATTATATGAAATGCACAATAATTCAATATTTTTTCAAAGAAAAAAGATTTTATTACAAAGAGGTAAGCACAAAAATAAAAAACATTTTTTTCTGAACTTATCTTGAATTATATATTAGAAGATAAAACTTCAGTAATTATGGTAGCCATATCACCACATTGATTCTCTGTTCTATGGCAGATGTACAAGTACACGCAGCTGCTTCCAACTTGAAAATAGTATATGAAAATCAATTACTTTTTCTTTTTTTTTTTATTTTTTTTATTAATTTTATTTATTTCTGTATGTGTATGAATGTACTGTCTGCATGCAAGTTTGTGCACCCGTGTCGTGCAACGCCGCGGAGGTCAGAAGAGGGTCTCGGATTCCCCTGGAGCTGGGGTTCTCCTGGAATTGGAGCTTCAGACGGTTCTCAGCCGCCATGTGGGTGCTGGGGATCGAACCCGGGTCCTCTGTAAGAGCAGTCGGTGCTCTTAACCGCTAGGCCATCTCTCCAGCCCCAAATCAATTACTTTTTCAAAGGAGTGATGATAGATAGCTTTAACAGGATCTGTTGGATGGATTCACACCTTGGGACAGTTAAGAACACAAGCCTGACTCAACTCTCTAATTAATATAGTCTATCTCAGTTTCCTTTAGTCTAGCAGTGACAGCAATGTACTTTCAAGATCCTTCACCAGGGCAACCACTCTGTAAACTTGATAACCCTTCTTGGCCTTCAAAGTTCTATAGTTTCTTCCCAATCAAAGGACACCAACATATGGAATCACAATGATAATATCATTCTGACTGAAGTGAAAATTTACCTAAATGATAACATAGCACATTTTCAAGTGATTGGCAACTGTATGTCATAAAATATGAAGGGGATCCATTTTAGGGAATTTATTTGGCTATATGATCCTTTTCACTGCTGAAAAAAGAAAACAGTTGTATTTTTGGTGCTGTTTAATTTGCAACCTTAAAGACGGCCAGCTTTACATACAAGTCACAAGATGAGGAAGTTCCACATTCTTATCATGAAAACTAGCAAATCTCCATTAGTTGACAAAGAAACCATATATCATCCAAGGATCTGTCATCCTTCAAGTTGTAAGTCAAGCCACATGTTCATATTGACTATTCCTATGAAATGGCTGCCCTTTCACAACTTACTTTTCTCTTGAGGAATTTTCCTTGATTGTATGAGGAAGGAGATGGAAAATAAAGTATATTGTTGGATTTGGCTTATATGTTATCAAAATAATGCACAATATATTTTGATCACAATATAATCTATTGAGGGAAAAAGCTCATAGGGAAACATTTGTCTTTCCAGCAAAGTTAGTTAGAGTGATACAACTTGAGGATTACTTTCTTTGAATGAAGATGTTGTGATAGAAAGGTATGTCATAATCTGTAGCAAGAATAATTTTGTTATCTGGTTAAGGCAAAGAAAGAAGCTTGAGACATTAGGGATAATCTTTCTTCAGAAAGCTGTAGTTTAATGTTCCAGGATATAAACATGTGGGTTACACATGAGTGCTTGTTACAAAGCCAGTTGCATCTGATAAGATTTAATATCCATTTGGACAAGTAACAGATAAGCTTTTAATATTCATTTGGATGAGATTAATATTATGATGCTTCACCTGACATCATTCTTTATTCAGAGACCTCATAAAGTGTTTATTATACAAATGGAAGTCTTTGTATAAAAATCAATGCTATAAAGTTACCACAGCTGATGTTATTCTGTACTGATGTCAATAAGTGCTCAACTTGCTCATGGAAATGAGAAGTCTTGGACCCCTTAATACTATCATCTCATATTTATCATATCCTCAAGATGTCTTTGTAATGGGTCAATTTTATGTGTCCCGTTGACCTTGGAAAAAGGAGCAGTTTGTCAAAACTCAGATAGCTACTCATTAAGGTTGAAAAGGCATTCTCTGTCTTTACACTGGCCAGTACATATATCTGTGCATTTCGATTGCTTCTAGGTAAGGAATTGATTGTGCACAAAACTAAGGAAAATAGTGAGCCAGGTAGGGATTACTAGTTTCTTCATTCACCTGTCAGATATAAACAGCACCATACAAGAAACAAAATATATTTTGCACTGGTCCACAAGTCAATAAGTAGAACGTGGAATATACATGAGTAATTGTAATTATCTATTAACAAAATAAAAACATTTGCATACTCTTGCATGACTGTGTCTGCTGTCTTGTTCAATGAAGGAATTCAGTTTTTCAGAAAGAAATATGATAGAATGCATGACATCAGTACATGGGTGCTGTGCTACGTGGGGCCAGGATCTGGGAGGAGTCTAAATTTCATTAAGATATATTATAGGAAATGAAAAAAACCTCAGTTGAATACACATTAGAAAGGAAAGATGAAGAATGGGGCAATGATTCATTCGTGTCATACAGCAATCTGTCTTTGGTGCCTTCTTACTCTATTTGGGCAAATTTAAAATTTTACATTAAGACTGATGGATTTCCAAAGTTTACAAGCAGGAGAGAGTTTGAATAATACTAGGCACACAATATTAATCTTATGTGTCTAATGACCAATGTAAAAGCGAGAATCCTACAATCATCTATGTACAGAAGGATGCTTTCAAATATTTGAATGATGAAGCTTTCAATTACCAAAGAAGTATTAGAACATAAATGGTTGAATCCTAGAATGAAATTATAAGGATAATGTTAGTTAAGGTATGAAAAATATGATTTTATACCATGATTCACATCTTTACAACAGCTGTAGGAGAATTGTTTTTTTTTAAGATTATTTATTTATTTATTTATTTATTTATGCGTATGAATGTACTGTCTGCATGCAGGTCTGTGCACCCTTGTCATGCAATGCCACGGAGGTCAGAAGAGGGTGTTGGATTCCCCTGGAACTGGAGTTCTCCTGGAATTGGAGTTACAGACGGTTTTCAGCCGCCATGTGGGTGCTGGGGATCGAACCCGGGTCCTCTGCAAGAGCAATTGGTGCTCTTAACCACTAGGCTATCTCTCCAGCCCCGAGAATTGTTCTTTTCTAAATATATGTGCTTTTATGCTCAATATATATATATATATATATATATATATATATATATATACACATATATGTTTGTACATTCTTCTATAATATGCCTTATTCCTAAGGTATACAAGGTAATCATTATTACTAACCACATAATGCAATATACACAGTGGATAATATAGAGATAGCAGCAGATAATAACTAGAAGAGATATCATTACCAGAAAAATTGTGGGCCTTATATTATTGCCTGACCCTCTTTGGGTCATATGGTCACATAATCATGAATTTTGCATTGATAGGCAAATAATTGCTAAATTTACACTGGAAATGCTTTTTTAAGTTTTAAGTTTTATAAGAAGAAAAAAAAAGCGTTTATATAAATTTGAAGCAACCAAGCTGTAGACTGTTAAAATCAATAATGGTGCTTTTAATTAGCATGTGAACCTACTATCAGTATTGAGTTCTTGAAATTTCTGCACTTTACTATGGGGGAGGTGAGGGTCCCATGGTTTTAATTTTCAGCTCCTGGAGACTTGCAAATAAGCACTTGATCTACATTCACCTATTAGAATGCAACTTTGATTATTCAGGAAATAGCTTTAAAAGAAATGGTCATTTGTGAAAATATATTCAATAGCTGTAGCAGTATTGCAATTAGATGAGTGATGTTGGGAATCTATAGAAAAGAATCATTGGAAACAGTTAAATGATTTACTTTACAGATATAATGTTTATTAACTTTCACAGTGTTTATCTCTTTTTTTCTTTTCTAACACCTCTATAAACTTCATTCCCTAGATTTTTCATGATTCTGGAATCATGTGCCCTTTCAACAATCTACTTTTCTACTTAAATTTATTAATTTGTCTTTCTCGAAAGCCAAAACTCAAACATATATGAGGGGAAAGCATGTGAGTTATTGATAAGTGAAGAAAATGACAATGTGCAAAAGACAAAAACAATTACATAGTGTGCCAGTTATAAACCAAATCAGTCTCACAAGGTTAACTTTATAGTATATACCAAGAGAACAAAAACTATCTGTGCTGCTGAATGCATGGGGCCTCTAAATTTCATACTCTGATTCCTTAATACCAAATGCTATGCCATCTGGAGTTAGGATGCAAGCTGACAACTTCTTGATCATGACACCATCATAAGATGGTTCATCCCCGGTAAGATGAAAAATGAGATGGTAAAGAACTCTCTTTGCAAAGACAATCCTCTCTCTCTCTCTCTCTCTCTCTCTCTCTCTCTCTCTCTTTCTCATTCTTCTCCCCTCTCTCTCAATCTCTCCCTCCCTCTCTCTCCATCCCTCTCATTTTCCTCCCTTACCAACTTACCTACTACTCCACTTCTTTTCTCCATATGAAGACAATGGAGAAACCTAGCCCACACTGGGTTTTCTGGCTCCCAGGTCTTGAAACTGTTAGATTTAGGAACTGTAAAATATTAACTGTTCCCTATGACAATCATCCAGTCTATGGTATTTTGTTATATCTATGTTTATTAAAACTTGGAAAAAAGTAGAATTCTAAAAACAAGAGTTATAGGAAAGTTGAAGGAGCAATGGGGGACTGAAGGAAATATTTCTTAAATGGCACTAACCTTGACAATTATTTAAATGAAAAATTAAGAAGGAGGAAGAGAGATTTCAAGATGACATCAACACTTCACATATTTTCTTACTTAAAAATAATTGCTTTGAACAAAGAAAAAAGAAAACAAATGACCCACTCAATAGATGGAGCAAAGAGCTGAACAGAGACTTCACAAGTGAAGAATTAGAGATGTCTGAGAAACACCTTAAGAAGTGTTCAACATCACTAATCATTAAGGAAATGCAAATCAAAACCACTTTAAGATATCATCTTACTCCAATAAGACTGGCTAGGATCAAGAAAACAAATGATACCAAGTGCTGGAGAGGTTGTGGGGAAAGGGGAACACTCATCCACTGCTGGTGGGAATGTACTCGTACAGCCACTATGGAAAGCAGTGTAGAGAACCCTTGGAAGACTTGGAATGAACTTGCCACCCGACCCAGCCATACCACTCCTGGGCATGTACCCTCAAGACTCACCCCACCATAGAGATACATGCAAGGTCATGTTTATTGCAGCTCTCTTCACAATAACAAGGAGCTGGAACCAACCCAAATGCCCCTCAACTGACGAGTGGATAGAGAAAACGTGGTACATCTACACAATGGAGTTCTATGCAGCAGTAAAGAAAGACGACATCACGAGCTTTGCAGGAAAATGGCTGGAGCTAGAGGACATCATGCTTAGTGAAGTAACACAGTCCCAGAAAAACAAACGATGAATGGTATTCCTCATCTGTGGTTGCTAGTGCCAATTACCTAGTTGTAAGTATTTCTTGTGTAGGGCCCCCTGAGCTTTTGTCCAAAGCAATTGGGCATAATGCATATTGAAAACAACAACAACAACAACAAGAACAACAACAACAGAAAGGACTGCATCAAAGAACTGACTGAAACAGTGAACTTCTGCTCAAAACAGTCAACTTTCTCATGGAGAATATTGAGAAAGACTGAGAAAGAGATGAAAAGCATGTTTGGCAGAATGCATGAGCTCTGGCGGGGTGGGGAAATGGGCGGGAACATGGGTCTAGATTTGTTAAAAAATAAAAATAAATTTATGTGAAAAAAATAATAATTGCTTTGAAACTCTCTAAAAAATTATTGCTCTCAGACCTTCTATTATGTTGATGGATTAGTGTTGGGATAAGTCCAAGTATACCCATACTTTTGCCAACATCCTTAGATAATCTCATGATGAAACTTGAGACAATCCCAGCCTAAAAATAACTATGTGAATAAGAATACTCATTTTCAGCAGATGTTTAAAAGTTGAGTAATTATGATATAAATAATACTTTTGCTTACCATATAAGACAATTGTAACAAAATTGAAACAAAAGTTTCAAAATTGAGATAAAAAAATCAAGTTTCAGAACATTGTTTCTGATTGAACAGACTAGAAGCATGCTCTTTACTACATTTCTTGCACCAGTACATTGAACTTGAACGTGCAGAAAAGTCAGAGCAGATTGTCTGAAGTTCTGTGAAACAGTAAGACTTTCCAGTTCCTGGCAAAGATTCACTCAGAAACAGCTGCAAGAATTTAGTACTGAGCCATGTATTCACTGATCTCTCTACCTGTTACACTAATTACTACACTATAAAAAATTTATCTTTATTTCTGATGCTACTGGTAGCTCACAGAGTAAACACAGCAGGGAACACAAAGCTAAGAAAAGAAAGCACAGGAAAAGAATCAGGCAAGAAGCAGAATGAGTTTGAAGCTGCAGCTGATCACATATGAAATAACAAACCCCTATATCCTATGGTTTATGTGTCCACATACTTTTAACAGTTGTGTGGTAGGACAGTGGGAGTATTAAGCAACAGTCTAATTGATATATAATATGATCTAAACCTGATCTAAGCACTCCAAGTGTTTTGTTTGCTTTCTCCTAAATTTGAAAATCTTTGTTTAAAAAAGGCAGTGGTCCTATTTTATTTACATTTTTGAAAATTTCATATGTGAGTATTCTATTTGCATTATTTCTACCCCTCCCTTCTCCCACTTCATCTCCTTCTGGGTTCTTTTCCTTCTCGATATCTTGACCTCATTCTTACTATTGTTACCTTCAACTTGCTGAATCCTTTAACAGTATTAGTATGCACACCTTTTAGGGCTGATCACTTGGAATTGGATAACCTATAAGTCAGTTCATTCCTGAGAAAAACTGATTCTCCTTCTCAGCACTCTTTGGTTTCCTGCAGGCAATCTTCATGATAGCACAGGTCATCCTTTCATTTGTGATCTAACTTGTTCTCATAAGGAATTCCATTCTCTCTCTCTCTCTCTCTCTCTCTCTCTCTCTCTCTCTCTCTCTCTGTTTGTGTGTGTTTGTGTGTGTGTGTGTCTTTGTGTGTGTGTGTAATTTTTAGCATTTAAATGTGTGATACTATGGAGGAAATTGATTAAGGAAAAAATAAGGACCATAGTTACTTTTAAAACTTTCAGAGTGAGTTCCAGGACAGTTGGGGCTACAAGGGAACCCTGTCTCAAAAAGACTCCCCCCCAAAAAAAACTTTCAAGCAATACAATATTCAGTATAAATTGCTTGAGTAAAAGGAACTTAAGCTGCTTAGAATCCATAATTTTTAAAGCTTTTCAATTACATACATCCCTAGCCCTCCCCCTTTAGTTTCCACACTTGCATTGTGATGATAATGAAGAATTGTCATGAATTCTTAGTATAAAATGACATCATAGTAGCCTCTGTTGGTATAACCCCATTGCACACTCATGTAGAAGGAAGTCAGGTGCTTCCTATTGAAGAACTGTACAAATCTGGAGATGGTTACATAGACTCTGCTTGGTTTACCTCAACTATTTGGTACTCATTTATACTGAATTGTCAATATCAGACCACATTCCATGAATCCATGCAGGAATGGATACTACCTGAGAAAGTATGGTTCAATAGAAACTTAGAGTAAAGTTGGTGTTCTACTTGGGAGAGACTGGGAACCTGTAGAAAAGTGCACAAAACCCATTATTGTATTTATAAATGTTCTCCAGGAATTAAACAGTTGAATAATATTTTTAATCTTAGAACTGAGCATATCATTTAGAATATGCTTATATGTCCTAAAATACATAATAAGTTAAATATCAGGATTTGGAGAGCACATTTTCCTTTGTGATAGTCATAATTAACAGCTAGTGTCTGCTTTTCTTTCACTCCAACCTCTTAATAAAACCCACCTTAATATTGAACAATTCCACTTTACTTTTGAATGTTTCAGTGTAAATGTTTTCTGTATTATACATTTTGCCAAAATTTCATTATTAATGATTAAAATATTTATCATAATGCTGACTCAGTCATTTTTCCACACTTCTAATCCAGAGAGATAAAATACTATAAAACATATCTTAATTTATTTTAATTTTATGTGTATGAGTGTATTACCTGCATGTGTGTAAGTTCATCCATGTCATGCCACACTGGCAGAGGTCAGAAGAAAGTGTAGATTCCCCTGGATCTTTAGATATGGGTCCTGGGAATCAAACCTGGGTCCTATGCAAATGCAGTCAGTGCTCTTAACTGCTAAGCAATCTATCCAACCCTCAAATACAAATTTTTCACCAAAAAGTTATATATTTGAGCATACAATATTTTGTTTTCCAAAAATATATGATTTGGAAACAAGTAGAATTTTGTACAGTTGAGTTTTTTCTTTTAAATAGTTCTGTAGCAGAACATTGGTTATTACTGTTTCTTATTTCATTAGTTTAGTCTCTAAATAGTCTTTGTCAAGAATGACGTTACTTTTATGTTTATGTTTAAAGAGAGTTATTCTTGCATCAACTACAGATTTCTAATTTCAATAGTAATAAACTGTATCTCAAAACCAAGTGCCATTTCTTACTTAAGGAAAAATGAAATTTTGTTTAATCATAAGCAAAATATACTATTACGTTTAACTACAAGCATTCTAATTTTTTTTTTTTTGTAAAGTAGTTTAAGAACCAAGAAACAGGACTGGAGCGATGGCCTAGCAGTTAAGAGCGCCGACAGCTCTTACAGAGGACCCGGGTTTGATCCCCAGCGCCCACATGGCGGCTGAGAACTGTCTGAAACTCCAATTCCAGGAGAACTCCAGTTCCAGGGATCTGACACCCTCTTCTGACCTCCGCGGCATTGCAGGACACGGGTGCACAAACCTGCATGCAGACAGTACATTGATACACATACAGAAAAAAAAAAAAAACAACCAAGAAACATGTAGTGTAATCTCAGCATCCTCAAGGCCTTTGATTTGCTACTAAGGGACATGTTTAAAAACCCAGAAATGGGGGCTGGAGAGATGGGCTAGCGGTTAAGAGCACTGACCCCTCTTACAGAGGACCCGGGTTCAATCCCCAGCACCCACATGGCGGCCAAGAACCGTCTGAAACTCCAATTCCAGGAGAACTCCAGCTCCAGGAGAATCCGACACCCTCTTCTGACCTCCGTGGCATTGCACGACACGGGTGCACAAACTTGCATGCAGACAGTACATTCATACACATACAGAGATAAATAAAAATTAAAAACAACAACAACAACAACAAAAAACCCAGAAATGAAAGAATGATAGCTTGTTAACTGTGGGAGAAAAACTACCATATCTGAGAAATTATGCTTTGTGTGCTCTCATGTCTCTATCTGAAAGGTTTTCTCCTTTTCAGATTACTTGTTGCTATTGTGTTAAGGGTTGCTTTCTTATCATGTGAATGATGATTATAAAATTCCAACCTTAGATCTAAGTTTATTTTTCAGTTGAAATGTGTTAATTTTTATCAACATTTTCCCAAGTTCTGAGTCCAACTGATTAGCATACTACTATTGATTCCACCAATTCTGCTCATAATGCAGAATTCTAACCAGTTTATGAAAGGAATGGGAGGAGTCCATGGCACTCAATGTTGAATGTTTCAGGTTTGACCTTAATTTCGAGTAGCATAAAAACTATATTTACCAAGGCTCAAATTAACCTTGCTTACAAATAGTATACATGAGAGAGGACAGCAGATACATTCAGGCTTCTACGGGTCTACTCATCATTTATAAATTAACTGAAATATTCATCCAGGAATTCCAAATAATTGAATTACTAGCAATCAAGATGCACAGATGAAATGCTATACTTAGAAATATTTACTTAAGGATGTGTGATGAACTTAGGAAGATCAGTCCATGTAGAAGGAAAAGCAAGTCTGTACGCAGAAAAAGAAAACCTCCATAAAGTAGCCAGTGGTATCAGTCAGGGTTCTCTAGAGGAACAACGCTAGTGAGGCCCCGAGTCCAGTAGATATTCATTTCTTCAGGCTGGCTGTCTCAGGTCTGGACCTGAAGGCCTGGAGGATTCCTGGAGAGCCACTGGTCTTCAGTCTACATTGGAATCCCAAGAAGTTGGTTCTGATATCCAGGAAGTAAAGCCACAGCAAAAAGATAAACTCACCAGAGAGAGTGAAAGCAAGTGGGAAGAAGTGAAAGTCTCGTTCTTTCATGCTCTTTTATCCTCACTGACACCAAAAGGTGCCGCTCACATTTAGGATAGGTCTTCCGGCTTCAAGTATCTGGTCAAGAAAATCCCTTCCAGGAGTACCCAGTGGCTTGTATTTTAGTTGACTGCAGATCCAATTGAGTTGACAACCAAGATTAGTCATCATAGGAGTCTGTCTGGAACATAATACCAAAAGAAGGGTCCCACTAGAACCAAGTAGGGAAGCAGATCGAAAATATTCTAGAAACAAGTCACCCCTGTGCTATGGAATTGTACCGTATCCACGGGAGGAAATTATCACATGAATTTGTAAAAATACTAAATGGATAAGACATATGCCTGAACTTAAGCAATTAAAGAAAGGAAGACTTCAATCTGCTTAGTCACACATTCTTCTGATATTTGCTGAGATATTTGTTCTCCCACATCTGGATTTTTGTGGCACTCCAGGTAATGCTATTGCCTAACATTGTAAACACTAATATTGTTGGTAAGCACTAACCATGTACTATGCTTAAAATTCTTATCTCCTACAAAGGCTGTCAGTTATAGGCCTCGGTGGCACACCTCTGACCTCTATAAATCTGCCAGTATATGCCTTCTTTTCATGGTACCTAGCACATAGCAGGAGCTCAAGAAATGGAAGTCATTATTATCTTGATATGGGAACAAGTACCACATATGATGTTAATATTTAGCTCCATAGGGGCTGGAGAGATGGCTCAGCAGTTAAGAGCACCGACTGCTCTTGCAGAGGACTTGGGTTTGATTCCCAGCACCCACATGGTGGCTAAGAACCATCTTTACCAGTTCTAGGGGAATCCGACACCCTCTCTGACCTCCACAGCATTGAACGACACGGGTGCACCAACCTATATGCAGATAGTACATCCTATACATAAAAATAATAAATAAATTAAAAAAGACTTTAAAAAAAAGAAATATTTACTAAACCAAGCATGGTGGTGCATACCTTTAATCCCATGATTCAGGAGGCAGAGGAAGGTGGATCTCTGTGAATTCAAGCACAGACTGGTCTATCTAGCGAGTTCCAGGACAACTGGGGCTAAGGGAAACCTTGTCTCAAAAAAAAAAAAAAAAAAAAAGACAAAAACTATATATTGAACCTAAAATTCTTTACTACATCAAATCTTCCATTATGATTATTTATTTTGAGTAAGTAAATTACAATGGATAATTTCATTATAAAGAAAAATTATGAATATTTTATGCAAACGTTGAAGATGCAGAAGAACTATTTAATCTATTTACCATCTGATTGAAACTACTGATCATTTACTTTTGCACAGTTATAAAATAAGTGAGTTCTGTTTGTAACTGAAAATCACATGTCCTATGGTTCGCATTTATGTTTCATCTAAGAACAGGTGGGAGATATCTGCCTGCCAAGAAACTTCCCCTGGCACTCAGTTTGAGAGCTTAAAATGAAAGGGAATCATTTGACTTGTAAACAGCTTTACTTTTCACATTAGCATGAAACTGACTTTATAGCACCTAAGTATGTCACATTATATTGCCCTCACACAGTTTCACACAGGAAAAAACTAGCAATCTGTGCTTTTAATGTGTAACTCAGAATTTTGAAAAAATATAGAATATTCCATGCCCTAGTTTGCTTCTCTGTTTATGAGCTAAAATATTCTGATCAAAAGTCACTTGTGGAGAAGAGGGTTTATTTGCATTACACTCTGAATCACAATTCTCCCTTGAGGGAAGTCAGAGCAGAAAGTCTGGGCAGGAACACAGAGTCAGGAACTGCAGCACAGAATAGAGAGGAACACTCCTTACTGGTTTGATTCCCTTGGCTTGCTCAGCTACCCTTCTTATAGAGCTGAGGTTCATGTGACTAGGAATGCCGCTGCCTACAGTGTGCTGGCCCCTTCCATATCAATGAGGAAGTAAGAACAAGCCTTATACACCTGGCCACAGGAAAAGCAAATGGAGCAAATTCCTCAGTTGAGATTCCCTCTTCCCAGATGACTGCAGTTTGTGTCAGATTGATAAAACTGAACCAGCACACATCATTAATGGTCAAGCATACTACATATTTGTGAATTCAGAAATACAGGGATATCACAATTGAGATAATAGGCTTTAGTTTCTTTAAATATTCAAAATTATTGTAGTTAATAAAATCAAATATGGAAAATATTTAGACCAAATTTTCATTCAGAGGAACTAGCTATATGCTCACTATAAGTATTCACAGGGAACCATAGAGATCCAAATGTTTATTACCATAAGATAAGAAACATTTTATACCCCTTTCTAGAACTTCTCCCTGAAGAGCTTATGGGATATTATTTCCAGACACAGAGACGTCTTAGCTAAAGCTAAGACTAAAGCTAGAAGAAAACAGAGTCATAGTCATAAAAATTTAATTCAGTGTTAACCCTATAATGATTTTATTGAAGCAATTTAAGCCTCATGTTTGATTAAAGTGTCTGACTTCCACTCTGCTGTTTATAAGTTCTCTATTTTTAAGTATTTAATTATATTTTACGTGCATTAATGTTTTGCATATATATATATATATATATATATATATATATACACACACACACATTGCACAGAGCAGGGAATCAAATCCCCTGAAACTGATGCTACAGTTGTTAGCTGCTCTGTGGGTGCTGGGAAACAAAGAAGCATTCTCTGGAAGAAAAGCCAATATTCATCGCAGCTATGGTATATCTGCAGCCCTTCTATTAATAATTTTGATATACTTTCTAATTTTTTAAAAACACTGTGTACCAGAAGAGTTCCCCTAGGGTAATGGTTTCTTCCCTCTCCATCCACCCCCACCATCTGTGTGTATGTGTGTGTGTGCGCATATGTGTGGATACGCACACATGTGTACATGCATGTGTGACGGCATGCATGTGGACATCAGAAGACAACTTGAAGGAGGTTTCTCACCATTACTATGTGGTCAAAGGGATCTAATTCAGCTTCATCAGCTTGACAGCAGGCACCTTTAACTACTGACCTGTTCTGCTGGTCTGCTGGTCTCTAAACCAATGATTTTACCTTTAGATATGAGAATAAGAATATATTGTAATATTATATATTTTATGTATATTTACTTCTTTATCATGTTGTAATGGTTTGAATGAGAATGTCTCCTACAGGCTCCAAGTATTTGGACATTTTGTTGGGATGCTGTTTTGGGAGGTTTGAGGAGGTGTGGCCTTGCTTTGGAAGCAAGTCACTGGACTTTAAGAAACCTTGAGCCTTGCCAGATTTCCAGTCTTTGCTTCCCATGCCTGCTGCCTGCATGGAGATGTGAGAGCTCATCTTCATGCTGCCAAGCCTTTCCACCATTATGGAGTCTAATCCTTCTGGAACTGTTAGCCAGATAAACTCTTCTTTTCAGTGGCCTTGGATATGGTGTTTGATCACAGTGTTAAAAAAAGTAGCTAATACACATAGTTCTTCATATATCAATAACTTCATGTTCCATTGGCAGCTATATCAAAAAAATGTCAATTCACAGGACACGGCAAGAAACGCTTTGTTTTGAGTCCAGGGCATTCATCTTTACTAAGCCTCTCTGGTGGTCATAACATTCAGCTCAATTTTAGAAATGTTGTGCTTTTATACACTTATAATTATTGTCTATTATATCTTTTTTTAATTTTGAAAAGATTAAAATCTTTTTAATTGATATAAAATAACATTTCCCCAAGTCATTGCTACAATCTCCCAGTAACAGCAGTGGGATATGCTGATAGTCTTAATAAAGATAATCTCAGTAACCAAATTTAGATAGGTTTGTCTGAGTGGATGTTATTGTTGTTGCTGTTTTGTTTATTTTGTTTTGTTTTGTTTTGTTTGTTTTGTTTTAGGTCTTGTTCTTGGGTCTGGATGTCGCACCTTCCTAGCAGCTGCGCTATGGATACTGCTAAGCGAATTTACCAAAAATCCCTGTGCTGGTTCCACTTAGTGATTCCTACTCATTTCCTTTTGGACCATAAATTCCCACTATTTGTTGTCTTTGTTACATACAGTATTGTACTATACTGAAGGTTCTTTCTCCACCTGGCAATAGTGTCTCAGAACAATCTATCTTTATTATTTGCAATTACGCCTAGGTCTTGCTCTTTCTGACATACCTGAAAGTTCCTCACAACTTCCTACTATTGTAGGGCACATACACTAAACAATGAATAGATATGTATCAGGAAGTGACTTTCGGGCTGGAGAGATGGCCTAGCGGTTAAGAGCGCCGACCGCTCTTGCAGAGGACCCGGGTTCGATCCCCAGCACCCACATGGCGGCCGAGAACCGTCTGAAGCTCCAATTCCAGGAGAACTCCAGTTCCAGGGGAATCCGACGCCCACTTCTGACCTCCGCGGCATTGCACGACACGGGTGCACAGACTTGCATGCAGACAATACATTCGTACACATACAGAAATAAATAAAATTAATAAAAAAAAAATTTTAAAAAAAATTTTAGGAAGTGACTTTCACAGAATAGAATATATTTTAAAAACTTACTCTGAATTAGGTTTAGTCAGACAATTTAATTCAATATAAAATAAAATCAAGGCCTTAGAGTTATTGATTTTCCCAAGGTTAGAGAGTAAATTTGGAGTTAGATTCCAAACAAATCATAAGATCTCCTTTGCTGAGATAGTGCCACAATGAAGAGTACCTCCGGTGAAATTTTATGATGCAATTCTGGAAAATTAATAGCAATTGACTCAGACTCAATAGTTGAAGTCCTCTGAAGGAGAGATTGCAAAATAACAAGCGATCATCATTTGAAAAGAAGATCGTAAATTCACCATCTCAAAAATGTATGTTACAGGCTGGAGAGACGGCCTAGCAGTTAAGAGCGCCGACTGCTCTTGCAGAGGACCTGGGTTCGATCCCCAGCACCCACATGGTGGCTGAGAACCGTCTTTAACTCCAGTTCCAGGGGAGCCCAACACCCGCTTCTGACCTCCGTGGCATTGCATGACACGGGTGCACAGACCTGCATGCAGACAGTACACGCATACACATAAAAAAATAAATAAAAAATAAAAAAGTATGTTACATTATCATAAGAAAAACATGGAATTTGGAAAGAAAATATAATTGGAGGTTATGAATGAAAGTTGTTAGAAAGGTTAGAAAAATTTCTTGTCTAATACCAAAGCACAGATTAGGAAGGAAAAATCTTCTTGTTATATATATAAAGGGTAAACCAAACAAGATTGTGTTTGGTTTAGCATCCTAATTTATATAGTTGCAGGAAATTTCTCCTTGGTTTTGTATACCCAATCACTGACTAAACAAGCAAAATGAATATGGCAATGTAAAGTACAGAAAAGGGGCCTTCAAATTAACATTGGTTCCTGTCCCCAGTGTTCCATAGAGGTATAAGGTATGTGGCTGATAATGTAATTGGGAAAAAAATGATGAAGTAACACAGTCTCAGTAAAACAAATAACCATCATATGTAGATCCTAGCACCAAAAAAGGACTTCTTCAAAGAACAGACCAAAACTGTAAATGTCTGCATCAAAAAAGTTAAAAAAAAAAAAAAAAAGACTGAGGAAAAGATGCAAGACAGGATTTAACATGTATGGCCTGAGTTATTGGGGGGGGCATGGATGGGGGAAGGGGTCCAATTTGGATTAAGAAATGTTGTATGAGATGTAGAAAAGCTCAATAAAAATTAAGAAAGAAAAAAAATGAAGTGGACATGGTGAGGAGATGGTGACCAAGAAATGTAAAATTCATGATAGAACAACATTCTCTTCCTTCACTACAGCGTTACATTACACCCTGGAATTTGTGAATGTTCTTCATATAGCACAGCAAAAGAACTTTGTAGGTGATATTATGTTATAGTCCTTGAGATGAGCTCATAAATCTGGATTAAATAAGTAGGGTTTATGTTATCACAAACTGTGTAAGTGTAGATAGACCAGAGTCAGACAAGGAACGTGAAAAGAAAAACAATGGAGGAAAAGACAAAGCATGGAGGAAGAGAGAGAGAGAGAGAGAGAGAGAGAGAGAGAGAGAGAGAGAGAGAGAATTATAAAATGTCATGTTCCCTTTGACCGGCTTCAGGTGAGAAGATGAGAGGGCTGGTTCTTCCCTAGGGACTCCAAAGGGAGTACAACATTCACAGCACCTTCGTTTTTAAAGTTTACTTTGAACTCCGGAATGACACAGTAAATTTCTGTTGTTTTAAGCCAGTAAGAGTGTGTCGACTTCACAGCAGCAAAACAGACACAGACTAGAAAAGTCATCCCATGAGAAGAGCCACAACATAAGCATAAACAGGATAGTCTGTGTGATCTAGATATGTCCTGGCAATAGCAGAATAAGAAACACAATGTTTATTAGCCAAATGTATTTTTACCATACCCCTCCCTTAATAATGGTCCTTTCCCATGCCTATCATAAGAAACACTAGGAGAATGCATGCTGTCCTATAGAAATTCAGTGACTGTAATCATGTGAGGTCTTCCCTACAAGGCTCAGGACTCACACCATCTGGGTTAGGAAAAGAAGAGTATAGTATTAACCCATAATATACCCTAATCACCAAAATGGTAAAAATAGCCATCTAAGGGAGCCACTGACAAATTGAAAATTTGTATTTTATGCTCTATAAATTTGATTCCATTCCAACCTATGACAAATAACTAGTCAGAGTTTCTGAGGATTAAATAGATTACAAATAATTCTTGCGCTGCATCTCTTTCCTCCCCACAAAACGTTAGTTTTTAATTTGTAGGAGGGTTCAATTATGACAAGCAAATAGCACAAAAATAGACAAGGGATTCAAAATATTGAATATTTAATATGTGCCAAAAATAGGGTAGGCAAAATGTTTACAGTGAGTTTAATATCTTGTAAAATAAAAGTCCTGAAATAAAAGAAGAAATTAATAAAACAGGAAACATAGCCCAAATAATTCTTTAAAAAAATCACAACTCTTAAAAAAGCAGTATCAGTTGCCAGACAGTATAAATAAAATGACACATAAAAAGTTACTGTGAAGACCTGGACATGGCTGTTCATGCCTGTAATACCAGCTCTCTGGAGGCTGAAGCAAAAAGACAGAAATCCAAGGCTAGGCTAAAATATATAGAAAACTTGTCTCATAAATAAGACAAAGTATCAAATATTATTGTAATCTAACAAAATGGCATATATACTGAAGTTTTATATTTCACGAAGAAAATAGGTGAAGTTAAATTACAAGAATTAAATGTTATTCGAGTTCTCTTTAATAACATCACATTAGAGATTTGATTTTCAAACTCCTAATAAACATGCTTTGGATCTTCAAATAATTATCTTACCAAACTGAAAATCAAGTAGCAACAACAGATTCAAGAGCTGTACATATATTTAGACTTGAAATAATTTAAAAGTTATTTTACTTACAGTTGTATGAAATATATGTTAGCATTAATGTGAATAGATAACTGAAATTGTACAATACAGAGCAAAGAGATCTGCACAAATTAGAATTAGGAAGTTAGAAGTTCCAGAACAGAAATATTTCAGTTGTACAGAGCTATCTAGTAATAAATCTCATTTAATAGTATAAGAGAAGTGTGATTGAAAAAAAATGAGATATAACAGTATATAATGGGAAATTAAACAGCACATGAATGTGTGCTTAGATACATACAAATATGATGAATGGAAGTTCCAGAAGCCAAATTCATGGCCCCATAGAAAAGTAGTACTCCATACTGGAAGATGAATGTTCTTCAATAGAACAGAATGGACTGTAACCAACTACAGGAACAGAAAAGAAAAATGCAGAGGACATTATGAACCATGCATGAATATACTTCTTTTGGCAATGAAACATATCAGTAAAAGAATTTAAAATCCTCACATCTAACTACAAACTTCAAGAAATGATTCCTGAAAATAATGATGCATTATTATTTAAATAAGCTAATAAAAACACAGATAATAAATATATTCAAACAAAATACAGGAAATTATTCATTTGATAGGCATGAATCTTATAACACTGGGACTATTGAAAAGAAAGTATAACTAGACAAACCACTTTGTAAAATATGCTTATTTTTGTAGAATTACATAAACTTTTCGTTGCTTTTAAAAGTATCATAAATACAAATAAAGTCATAGTGTTAATATTACTGAACAAATGTTACTACTTTTGAGATTTCTCTCTCAGATTACATGATCCAGAATTAGCAATTGGCTAAATATTAGTTTGGACACAAGGTGTCTTGTTGAGATCAAAATTATGAAATTAAGTCTAAGAATTTAACTCAGTTGTGTTGTTCCTAGTTACTTTATACAAGGTCAGTAGATGATCTCCACCAGGAAAACAAAAAGAAGCAAATAACAATGAAATTAAGAGAAGGATAATATTCACTGGCACTCAAGCATCCCTAGCAGACAATAAAATCTGCAACATTATGTATGAGAATTTAATAAGGTGCAGTAATATGCAACAAAGTAGCTCTATAGAGATTATGAGATATACTTTATACACAGTGAATATTTTCATTAGTTTTGAACTTCAAAAAAAAACTATGCACAATAAATATTACTTAACTGAATCCATAGTATATATTTTCTAGAAGAACATGGGTCTTGTGATACATATTTATTTGTGATTGATGTCAATAAAAGCTGATTTCTTCTATGGGGAATTCAAATTGTTTTATTTTTAAACATTGTCACAGATTATTAATAAAATGTGTTGATATCAACACTTTTCTCTTGGGAATAACAATTAAGTAAAAAGAAAATCTTTAGTGTATTACCAATAGAAGTTTCTCTACAAACTCATTATCTTATACCCAAACTTCATATATATCATTTTATTAAAACTATTTTCTCAAGTTTAATAACTTTTTCTAACCAATTGCCATTTCCTGATTTTCTTGAATATAATCAAGAGCATTTTACTTTCTGTCTACTTATAAATACACTGTCTGAGCTTCCAGATATCTATATTGATGCCTTGTCACTTGTTTTTAACCTTTGCTGAATCTATCCTGTCAGATGCTCTGTACTTCATAGAATACATATAAATCTTTCACCCTTTATTTTCTCTGATTCTCCTAGACTAATCCATAAAATAAATTTTAATCTATTATTAATATGATATTTATTATTACAATCCATAAGTCCATGTATTTATTGAGTACAATGTAATCTCTCTCTCTCTCTCTCTCTCTCTCTCTCTCTCTCTCTCTCTCTCCATCCATATTCATTTATTTGTGACTCTCAAGCTTAAATCTTCAAACCTACCTTTTATTCTAACTGAAGTAACTATTTCTAAGTAGTGATTTCACTTTCACATCTACTTGTTTTTTTAGGCTGGAGAGATGCTCACAAGTAAATCACTTGCTGCTCTTTCAGTGGAAGCAAGTTTGGTTCATAGGATTTAAATGGAGGGTCACAAACACCTGTAACTCCAGTGCCAGAGGACTCAACACTTTCTTCTGTCCTCTGCAGGCCTCTTCACTCACAGGTACCTCCCTTCCTGCCAATCTCTCTCTCTCTCTCTCTCTCTCTCTCTCTCTCTCTCTCTCTCTCTCTCTCTTTCTCTCTCTTAAAATTCTATCAGCTTGCTTAAAATTGATCTATTACCGTCCTCTGCAGGCCTCTTCACTCACAGGTACCTCCCTTCCTGCCAATCTCTCTCTCTCTCTCTCTCTCTCTCTCTCTCTCTCTCTCTCTCTTTCTCTCTCTTAAAATTCTATCAGCTTGCTTAAAATTGATCTATTCATGGGGCTGGAGAGATGGCCTAGCGGTTGGGAGCGTCGACGCTCTTGCAGAGGACCCGGGTTCGATCCCCAGCACCCACATGGCGGCCGAGAGCCGTCTGAAACTCCAATTCCAGGAGAGCTCCAGCTCCAGGGGAATCCGAGACCCTCTTCTGACCTCCGCGGCATTGCACGACACGGGTGCACAGACCTGCATGCAGACAGTACATTGATACACACAGAGAAATAAAAAAAAAAAAAATTGATCTATTCATAAGAGAATTCTCACCCCAACTCAAAAGTGTTAAGCATTTATCAATTCATTAATTGATAGTACTAAAGTGCTATTAAAAACACAACTAGAATTCTACAAGGATATAACTGATCCTCTCACAAACAAACCATTAGAACAGTTTTAAGTCTTTAATTCTTTTTTTTAATACAGAATCTCCATGTAGCATAATGTAACCTGGAATTCACTGTGTAGATCAAGCTGGCCTTGATCTCACAGAAATCCACCTGCCACTGTCTCCTGAGTGCTGGGATTAAGGACCAAACCCTAATTTTTTATTTTTATTTTTTTGCAGAAGTATTTGCTTATATATTCCATATATGTTTTAGGGTATACTGTATAATGTATAAAAAGACAATGTATAATGTTGGAAGAAGGTGTCTGATCCCTTGGAAACAGAGTTCTGGCCAGTTGGTTGGTACCATCTGAGTGCTGGGAACCAAACCTGAGTCCTCTGGAACAGCAGCCATGTTGTTGATATTGAGCCATCTGTCCATCCCCATCCACTCACTTTATTTACATTTATTATCTTCCCAACCCAATCCAATTCAAAATCGTTATAAGGACCACTGCTACCATGCTATGTGACCATATTGTCTCCTTCTCTGCAGATGAATCATTTTTTACCAAATAAAAATCATAATTTCATCTACAATGCAGCATTACTGAATTTTATTACCATTAGAATTAAAAGCCAAGTCTTTGACCCTTGCTCATGTGCCCACTGTGAGTTCCTTCTGCCTGCTGCCCTGGACATAGTCTAACACTGTAAACTTCTCCATACCTGCACTTTCATTTAATATACAATATAATACACACAAACACACAACTTCTTTTCTGGAATATACTCTCTTTTTTGAAAGATCTTCATTCTATTTAGTTTTATTTCTGTATGAGTGTACTTCCTGCACATATTTAAATGCACCCATGTCATGCATTTAAATATGTGCAGGAAGTACACTCATACAGAAAGTAAAAATAAATAAAATACAAATATTTATTTTATATTCTATTTATTTATATTTATATTCTCTTTTAACATCTTTATTACTAAACTGAAAACATGTTGTATGTTGCATTAATATTTCATTTATCAAATACATAATTTTAAGGAAATAAAGAAAAATGTACATTTTGCTTTAGGAAGATGCTTTATAAATCATAGAACACAGGCGAAGAAGCAGGGTAGACCAGGTGGAGGATGAGAGCATAATAACATTTCTTTCATGACAAAAGAGAAGTACACACTCTTCCATAGAGAGTTATTTGGGAACATGCCAAGAGCACACTATGAATAGCTGCCAAGATCAAACTATGCTAGGATACTAAAAACTCTCTGAGGGATTGGGTCTACTTTTCCTAAAACTAAAATGGAAAACACTGTTTTGAAACTCCTTACTATTCAGGTTGCTGGCTTAAAGGAAATGTTTCTAACCCAGTGGAATATCTAGGGAGCTCATCTCCCAGCCTTCTGAAAAAATGGAATGCAAGAGAAATGTTACAACATTGAATGAGAACAGCTGTGTATGGCAGAAATAACTCAGACTCAAAGTACATTTTTCTGAAATAGGCTTTGCCTGTTCACATTATATTTTGGAAATTCCATTGAGAATTGATCTTAGACCTACTGATTTAATTATCAGACATTGTCTGACCTTTGTTCCTTCTTCTTTTCTCTGGAAGTGTGCCTAAATCCATTTAGTAGTATTGAAAGAAAAAACGATGACACTGACAATTTCTTTAAAAAAATAGAAGGAGGGGCTGGAGAGATGGCCTAGCGGTTAAGAGCACTGACCGCTCTTGCAGAGGACCCGGGTTCGATCCCCAGCACCCACACGGCGGCCAAGAACTGTCCGAAACTCCAATTCCAGGAGAACTCCAGTTCCAGGGGAATCCGACGCCCTCTTCTGACTTCTGCAGCATTGCAGGACACGGGTGCACAAACCTGCATGCAGACAGTACATTCATACACATACAGAAATAAATAAAATTAAAAAAAAAATAGAAGAAAAGGGATGTAAGGATAAGAAAATATTTGATGTTGAAGAATCTCAACTGTATTTTTCGTGTGTGTGTGTGTGTGTGTGTGTGTGTGTGTTTGTGCGTGCATGTGTGTGTTGTGTGTGTGATTTTTATATGCGATGAGAAGAGGAGTAGAAACCTCTCAGGTTAAGGCAAAGCAACATTTCCCATAAAGTCCTTGCTGGTGGCCAAAATGCAGTAAGAGAATTCTGGTTCCTGTTTCTCTGTAATTTCCTGTGCTCAGAGGGTTCGCATGAGTGTAAGAATGAAAGAGAGCGAAGGCTCCTGGACAACTGTCTTGGACGGCTGATCCTAGTCCCTATGCCTCACCTCAGTTTCTGCCACTCGTCCTTTAAAAAGCCCCCAGAGTATGTTATGGGAACGATGGCTCAGAGGTTAGGAACACTGGCTGCTCTTGCATAAGACCCAGGTTCAATTCCCAGCACCCACACGTTGGCTAATTGTCTATATTCCATTTCTAGGGGATCTGACACCATCGCCTGAAATCCGTGGGCATTGTAAGACACAGGTGCACCTTCCTATATTCAAGCCTTACGTTTATTCACTAAAAATAATAAACAAAAAGTTTATTTTAAAGAAAAGCCCCCATACTAGCAGTTTGATGATAGCCCATTTCTTGCTCTACTCCTACTACATATGAGCCACATGAGCTCTCTCTCTCTCTCTCTCTCTCTCTCTCTCTCTCTCTCTCTCTCTCTCTCTTTCTCTCCTTTTCCCACTCTGTTCCTCTCTCTCCCTCTAAAAGAATAAGACATCTCTCTAAAAGAATAAGACATCGGGGCTGGAGGTTTGGCCTAGCAGCTAAGAGCGCCGACCGCTCTTGCAGAGGACCTGGGTTCGATCCCCAGCACCCACATGGCAGCTGAGAACCGTCTGTAACTCCAATTCCAGGAGAACTCCAGTTCCAGGGGAATCTGACACCCTCTTCTGACCTCCGTGATGCAGGAGCAGCATTGTACGACACGGGTGCACAGACCTACAAGCAGACAGTACGTTGATACACATAATAAATAAATAAATAAATAAATAAATAAATAAATAAATAAATAAATAATTAAAAAAAGAATAAGACATTGACAGTTTCAAAGATACAAAAATATTCATGTATCATATTCTATATTCTAGAACATCCCACTCAAGTGAAGAGAGTTGCTGGTAATTCAAGTGTAAGTCAACAGGGAGTGTGGCTAGAGAAATATGCTTCCCAGGCAAATTCAAAATGCTCTGTACAATAAAATCTGACTTATTACAAGTAAAAAATAATTATTCACTCTTAAGGATAACTACAAAGGTTCATTTGATTTTTAAATATCTAGTGAGCTATTAGCAATGAAATGTAGAGAGAAGAAAGGAGAATTTAACAGCTGATTTCCTCTTCTAAAACTGCATCCTAGTAATTATATAAATATATATGTATTTCCTATTTTTCTTTTGAGTTAAATTGTCTCAAAATAAAGAGCCTTAAAAAGGAAAAAAAAATAAATGAACAATTAATTTCCACATATTTTAAACTGTGAGTCCATTGTTGAATGGTATGGTAATTTGAATGAGAATCTCCTCTGTAGACTTCAAAAGTTTGAACATTTTGTCCCCAGTTGGTTACACTGGCCACCTTTCTTGTATAATACCATGAACAAAGCCACTTATGGAACCATAAGTCAAATAAACCTTCCCTCCATAAGTGGCCATGGTCATGGTGTTTTATCATAGCAACAGGAAAGTAACACACATAACTCAGTAATACATGATAACTAATGAATACTAATACATAATACATAATAACCAATGAATACATGATATTTTCACAAACTATTTTATAAAATGTAAATATACATCTGTAAAATGTTTGCACTTATCAATTGACCTATATTTTTTATTAAAATCTGCAGACACTATGGCATATGGACAGCTCTCTTGGAGTTATCTTTCTATATTCCTGATGAAAATACTTAGACTGACCAATATCTCCAAGCTTCTCCACATCCTGTCCTCTAAAATCCACCACTTGTCTTCTCCTGCTGTGCTCTTAGATTGTAGTTATATTGTGTCTATAGGAGCAACAAGGTAGATGTGAGTTCCAGCAGGGGTGATGTTTCTTGTGAAGCTGACGTTTTAGAACTAAATTTGAAGGGACTGTTCTAAGGAGAGATTGATGATAGAAGGGATTGTGTTAACAACAAACCATACGTTACTGATTGCAAATATATTTTGTGAGGTATAGAGTCATGAGGGAGGTGTATCTGTGAGTCAGTGTGAAGGATAGATTGTAGGCTAAGTTTGAGCGTAGGTATGAATAGGCTAGCATTCTAGCCAGTGCCTCCCAGAGGTACAAGTGGGAGTCATGGGACCTCCCTGGCCAAACCTACGGTGTATGATATGGTGACACAAAGATCTGGGATTGGGCTCTGAGAGATGAAGACACACTGTTATATAACCCATCCATTTTGAATAAAGACTCTCTCTGTACCTGGATACCTTAACATGACTCTCTGTGCTATGCTTTCCCACACATGTTTTCTACATAGCTCACCATGGAAATAGATGGGACCAGCCTCAAATGGCACCCAGACATGGGGCTGGAGAAAATCCTGAATAATTGGGTGTGTGAATCCCATAAGCTTGCCTCTTTACTAACAACCTCTTTCTTTCTTAACATCTACCTTGTGTCATGGAGCTGGCTCTCCTGCTTGGTTGGAGGGATGGGAGGCCAATCTGGGAACACATGGCTTTGAATGTATAGAGGAAACTGGCATATCCCTGGCCTGGATCCTAAAGCACTCTGCCCAAGAGGAAGGGGTATAAAAGCCAATGACTTTCCGGCTGAGTTTAACATCAAGGCTTACTAGCCAGGATTGGCCTTAGAATCATTTTTCATAACTTTATAGGCCTAAAATAAAACCTCAGGCTCTAATTTCCAAAAACTTGTCTTGTTCCCCTGCTATGGAAAACTGGTTCTTCAACTTGGCAGAATCAACTCCAGCCTACCTCGTCACATGTAAATTTCCCCCAGAGTTGCTCAACTGCTCAGCTGAAAAACTGGAGCTCACTCTCTTCTGATGCAACTTAAGGCATTTCACAGTAACTATACTATAGGTACAAGAAAAGCTTTTTGTTTGTTTGTTTGTTTTCTTGTTGTTTGTATTGTTTTGTGTTATTTTAAGGTACAAGTTTTCTGTCTTAAACTAAAAAGTTAAAGAAGTCATATTGTAAATATCTCTAACATACCCTAACCTTTTCAATGGGTGTTCAGCGAGCTAGGTTGCTTAGGGGGCATCACCACCTAAGCCAGAGGTAAAGTTCTGTGCATAATCAATTCCTTAGCTTGGGTGAAGGATAAATAGCAAGGGTCTTGCCGGGCGTGGTGGCACATGCCTTTAATCCTAGCACTTGGGAGGCAGAGGCAGGCGGATCTTTTGTGAGTTCAAGGCCAGCCTGGTATACAAAGCGAGTTCCAGGACAGCTGGAGCTACAGGGAGACACTGTCTCGAAAAGACCAAAAAAAAAAAAAAACGCCCAAAAAAAAAAAAAAAAAAAAACAAAAAAAAAAACAGCAAGGGTCTTGAACAAGGGGTAACCAATCCTTAGGCCAGGTTCATCTAGCAGCATTCAGGCCTATGTAGTTATCAACTTCACAGTTGGAGGGGTACAAAACAAACAATTTTGTAACCCATGGGCTACTGGAATGATCAAGTTCATTGCCAGTGTCTGCTGTTGAAAGGTTATCAGCCTTTCAGGAGCTATCAGCTTTTAGTTGTTCCCCATCAACAACCAAGGCAGGTCAAAAGGCCCCCTTCATCACCAGCAGCATCCTCAATTGTCTCCTAAGAAAAGATCCCTAAGGAATTAACATTAGGCTAGGTATCTCCAGATAATTTTAAGCCATGGCCACTTGAATTAATATGTAATATTTTTACTTAACCCTGGGTGCCATAAATATCTTTTAAGTAAATATATGATGTGCACAAATAATTGATTTATTTTAAAGTCCGAAGCATTAAAATTCATTTTGGTATTTTAAATGTGTTTCACCTTGAAGACTTTTTTCACAGGCTTCCTGATTAAAAGTGGCTTGTGCTCTGGCACCACCTGCCTGCCTGCCATGTGCATACCAGCTACTGAGCTGACCACATGGCTTCCTAGTAACAATTTATCCTAAATCATGTTTGAATTTGCTTTGATCTGCCCTATAGAATTTATGTGAAATAACACAGTCTCTTAATTTCAGCACTCTGGAGGCAGAGACAGATGGATTTCTATGGTGGTTTAGAGGCATATGGGGTTTGACAAAAAGCACTGGCTCTTATACATTGTCTCTTGCTAATTATCAGTAAAAATCCTTATTAACAAGATAAAGTAAAATATTGGTTCAATTTAAATGAAAATTAAAAATAATGTTTTGTGTTTTTCTTTCAACCCACCTTAAAACTGTGTGCTTGTGTGAGTGAATTCATGGTTATATTTTGATTTCTTATAATTTTACAGGTTTATTTGTAATTAGGAGTCAACTGTAAGCAAAGATAAACAGGTGCAACTCATAGGCATCAAGTGTTTTTAACTGCTGAGCCATCTCTCCAACTCCAAAGAGTTTAGTGAATGATATTTCAATTCTGAATGTTAAGATTATTATAGCATAAACCTTCATTAATACTAAGTAATAATTAAAACAAATTAATTTTATCATCTCTTTAATAAAATGTATATCACATTACCCTTGCTTCATACTTCTCTTTGAAACTGTTTGTAACATCTGTTCATTCACATTGGAATATAAATAATAAAATGGAAAACAAGAAAAAAAAAAGGCTGTTTTTTACCTTTTGGTGTTAACAATTTGTAATTGGTTTTATATAAATTTTAGTATTTAGTATTTACATACTGTTTAAATTCAATAAAGGCTGACTCTGGGTTAAAACTGGCCCTTCTGTCTCAGACACAGGTCTGTTTATATAATTAAACAACTAACAGATAAATTAATTTTAACAAAGCTCATGGTTTTTTGTAATTTGCTTGTCCTTATTAAGGGTTGTTAATGGAGCTGGAGATGTATACTTCTATTAGCAATTAAATGTTTCACTGGGTATATGCTACCCCCTACTGGTTTTTCTCCTTCAACTCCTAAAACAGATTCTAACAAGTTTTCTTAATATTAAAGGGTTAAGAAAGATTTTAGTCTTTAAGAATGTAAGTTAGTCAATTCTGGGCATGGTGGCACACAGCTTATTCCCAGGACTTGGGAGGCAGAGGCAGGTGGATCATTGCGAGTTCAAGGCTAGCTTGTTATACACAGTGAGTCCCAGAACAGCTGGGACTACAGGGAGACCCTTTCTCAAAAGGACCAAAAAAATTACATATATATATATATGTAATTTTTATATTTTTATATGTAATTATATATATAATGTATATATATATATGTATTATATATAATATATATATATACATTATATATATATATATACATATATATATATATATTAGTTTAAAAAATACTTCCATTGCCAAATACAATTTTAGACCATATTCAAATGTATCTTATCTATGAAGCATTAAACCACTGGGTAAAAGATCTTTAAGAAGCAAAAAAGGATAAATGCCAAGCATAGATAAAGCATCTCTAAAAGTTTAAAAAAGGTTGGCCATTTAAAACCTGTTTTGCAAAGTTTATAGTTTGAAATAATTATCCCATGATCATACATAGAGCTACTTTAAGAAAAACATATATAAAAATATAGGACAGTCAATGAAAGTTACATAGGTTTTTAAGGGTTTATTAAAATAAATAAATATTAAAATTGTATAAATGAGCTTGGTTTCACTGATGGCATGATTCAATCAAGTAGCTTCAAAAACAAAGTATATGTCTAGTCAAAGTTCATTTTAAATGGTGTTCGGTTTTTGCCCAAGCTTTGTCTATACATTATATGGTATTTAAAAGTTTAGTAAAAATTAAAATGCCTATATTAAATAAAATTGGCTAAATACTTTGGTAAACATGGTAATACAATTAAGCTAATTAGGGATTCAAATTTTTAATATTCATTTTATTTCTAATATGTACGAGATTTCTAGTAATGACTTTAGGATTAAATGTACACAAATGTTCTCTATATTTTTCTGTATTTTACAGTATTACCTGTGATATTTCTTTTGGCTACAAGATAATTTGACTAAAAGTACTGAGTTTTGTCCCCTGAAATCAGCAGTATACAGTCTAATAAGAGACAGTTTTATTAGACTTACACAAGCTTTACACCATGGTTCCTTTCCATGGGTATATAGTATAACTGCTTTTTTTAAAATTATTGATCAAAATGTAAAAGTAAATAAAGGGAGGGGGAGGATGTGTATTATGGCTCCCTCCAGGATATGGTTAAATGAATTACACTCTATGCTAAACATTTTATCAATTTTTAAATTTTAAAATTTAAAACTATGAAAAAAAGGATTTATTTCTGTGTTCTCACAGACAGAGACATGACCAACGTGGGTGTCTGCAAAATGTGTATATCTTTGGACTATGGGAATAAACCAGAGGCTATAAGTCAATGGATTGACTCATCTAGATATCTAGGAAAAAATGGAGAAATATCAAAAAAGGCCACTTCACAGAGAACCAACACACGGGGTGACAAATGTGTGTTCCTCCTGGCATTTCTCTGTGTTAAGAGTCAATTATTATGACAGTGACTCCTTATGGGGCATGCTCGACTGCTTCCTTTGACTAATAGACCTAATATATGTTAAAAGAATACACTTTACTCCCCCAAATTAATTATGCCTCTAAAGGAGAACAGCTACTAAGGAATTAGGTAAACTAATGCCCCTTATTTGTATTTTGGTGCAATAATTGATAAATATAGATAGAAATTTCCCATGCTATGTTTTATCTGCTTAATATTTAATACTCAATATTTACAACTGAGTATTTTACAAAGGTAAAACTGGTTGGAGATTTACCCTACACACCTGAAGGACAAAGACAAAAGGTGAATTTAAGGCACAATATTAAGGCCAGGTATAATAACCAAATATTTTAAAGCTTTAAGGTTAAATACAACATTCTAGTGAAGGAGGACTTTTATATCACTAAGAGAGTTGATTTGTCTATACATCTAAAATTTATGGTGACATGGCCATTTGTGCTTGTCCATTTGGATAATTGCCCCACCTCTAGATTTTGCTTTATAGTTAGGTGAGATATATAGATGGATAAAAACTTGTGGTACCAGTTATAGACTAATTTTAACGAGGAGTTGTTGGCTAAAGGCTATTTGCCTGCAGTGCTGTCGTGCATTCATAAAGGAGGTGGTAAGACCTTGTTGTTGAAGACAAAGTGTTAGCTTAAAAAGAAAAGAACATTTTGAGACCTTGCCCTACAATTGGACAGTTAGCCTTCATGAGGCTAGTGAGTATTATACAGACCACTGGGAAAAAATGCTCTCTTGAGTCAAAGCAAGACTCCTCAGCTAAACCTCACTTGCCTGGAGATGTGTGCAGTCAGCAGCAGCCTGATATTTGTGTACCTCAAAATTTAATATTGCTATTAGCCAACTCCTTAAGGGTGCATTACACACAACTGATGCCATAAGCTTACACTCTCTAGTGACATAGTTTGTATGCTTAAAACCAGTGTACATTATTTTACTTTTCAGATTTGATATCAAAGTGCTGAGATATTTTATTTTCCAAAGGGATTTTAATTAGCCTTCATCTGTTTATCTATTAAATGTGTTCATGATAAATGTTGCTTCACCAAGGACATGTCTAGAAAAAACACTAATGTGGAAGATGATGGTATTTCTATCAGTGCCTGTGCTCATAATTTGAATTGTCATGATAATTAATGTTTACACAATTGCCTTTGCTTCTTATTATTTGTGTTTTATTAGTAGAATTACAAAAGGAGCCCCAGGATGGACTGCCAACCTGTGAAAAGAAAAACCTGGACAAAGCTGAGAGTCCAAAGTCTCACTTAAAAGTGAACTATATTTGAATCTCACTTACTCTCTCCCCTTTCTCCAAAGCCTATGGACCTTTCACGGAAGAGGGGGTGTGTTAGTATGTAAGGACTGAGGAGATAGGGGTGATTCCTGAGATCTCAGCAAATATGGACTTGACTCTTATTTAGTCAACATGCTTGTGCATAAAAGTCTTTCCAAATGTACTATGGGGACCTTGGGTTGTACAAAATTGGAGCATAAATACATGTTAATTGGTTTTGCATAATGTTGCTTACACTCACTGGTTATGCTTGACTATTGGTTCACTTTATGGTTGGATTTTTGGACTTTAATTGGTCTTAGTGTAAAAAATAAAAATCTTAGGTTTGACATGGCTCCTGCCTGACACTCAAGACAGAATTGAGCAGCCAGCTATTTAAAATCCAGGTTCCTTTGTTGCACTGGATAGCTTTAGTGTCAACCTTACATACCTGGGTTGAGGGAGCCTCAATTGGGGAATTGGCCCCATTGGATTGGCCTGTGGCCACATCTGTGGAGTATTGTCTTGATGGTCGAGCAGTGTGGGAGGGCCTAGCCCACAGTGAGTGCTGTCACACTGGGCAGGTTGTTGTGTACAGTATAAGAAGGCAGGCTGGGCATGGGTCAGGGGAGCAAGCCAGTGAACAGCATTCCTCCATGGTCTATGCTTCAGCTCCTGCCTCCAGGTTCCTGCCCTGAGTTCCTGCCTTGGGTTCCCTGAGGGATGAACTGTGACCCAGGAGATGTAAGCTGAATAAACCCTTTCCTCCCCAAGTTTGTGTCGGTCACAGTGTTTTGTCACAGCAATGGAAGACAAACTATAACAGAAATTGGTACCAGAAGAGTGGGGTATTGCTGTGGCAGACCTGACCTTGTTGTTTTGGGGAAGGATTGTGGAGGCATTTGGAACTTTGGGCTGGGAAGATCATTGAATGTCTAAGGATTGTTTTGTTGCTGTGGAGCTTGGAGCAGTTTTGCTGAAGGATTTGTAGAAGATGGAGGCCTGGCTTGTGAAGTTTCTAGTTTCAAAGGGGAACAGAGATCATCAGGACTGTAATCTGTGGGTTCTGGTCAGCTGGGGCTGAAGAATCAGTTGTAAGTAACAAGAGACCAGAACCTGAAGTGAAATCTTTGTTGTACTGGGACAATTGATGCTGGTTAGCTGGGGCTGAAGAATGAGCTGTAAGTAACAAGAGACCAGCATCATTGTGGTGAAATCTTCTGGGAAGAATATCTTCAGGGTCAGCACACAGAAGCTGTGGTCCAGAAGGGGCCTGAGCCTTCATCTCAAGCCAGAAGCAGGACTTGGTAGTGTGCAGGAGTCTCCTTTATGGCTCTGATGTTGAAATTTGAGGGGGTCACAGACAGCAGCAGAGGCTTGGCACTGTGAGAGGTCAGGAAAGGCCATTGGTGGAAGTGCACATTGGTTGCAGTGGAGACCCCAGGATTGCAGGGGTCATGGAGAGAAGCTGAGACTTTGCACCAGGAGAAGTCAGAAAAGACCATTGGTGAAGGTGTTGCCTCAGTTTTAGTGGTTACCCCAGCTTTTTGGAGATGCCAGGAGCATGGGACGACCACCAAGAGCAGTGGCAGATGTGAAATGGAGTCAGTCTGAGCCTGCAAGGTGAGGTGTGTGTGCCACAGACAGCAGTGTTGGAGAGGGGGGAGCTGCAAAGACCCTTTGGAGCCAGAAGACCGTGAGTGAGTCCCAGGTGTCCAGCCTTGAGCTACTTGCTGGACTTAGGTTTTGTTTGAGAGTGCCTGATTCTTCCCTTTGAAATAAGACAGTACTTGTTTTGGATTTTACAGCAGCCCACAGTTAAGAGACTTTTAACGGACTGTGAACTTTTAAGTGTTTGAACATTTTAAGGACTGTGGGGTTTATAAGGTTGAAGAGTCTTAGGTTGTGATTAATGTTAACATCATACTTGGGGATAAGAACTGGAAAGGTGGTGGTTTAATAGTGCTGTGTTTTGTGTGTCAAATTGACAAGGGGTCAATTGTGCTGGATAGCTTTAGTGTCAACTTGACACACCTGGGTTGAGGGAGCCGCAATTGGGGAATTGGCTCCATTGGATTGGCCTGTGGCCACATCTGTGGAGTAGTGTCTTGATGGTTGATCAGTGTGGGAGGGCCCGGCCCACAATGAGTGGTGCCACCCTGGGCAGGTTGTTGTGTACAGTATAAGAAGGCAGGCTGGGCACGGGTCAGGGGAGCAAGCCAGTGAACAGCATTCCTCCATGGTCTGTGCTTCAGCTCCTGCCTCCAGGTTCCTGCCCTGAGTTCCTGCCTTGGGCTCCCTGAGTGATGAAGTCTGACCCAGGAGATGTAAGCTGAATAAACCCTTTCCTCCCCAAGTTAGTGTCGGTCAGAGTGTTTTGTCACAGCAATAGAAGACAAACTAGATCATTTCTGATGTTAGCCTCTCTTGTGGGCTCACCTCTTTCTCAGAAAAAAAAAATTAAAAGGTGAGATGTAGGCTAATCCAGTTTGAGCTTAGTTTTTAATGGAGTACCATTCCAACCAGTGTCCCCTAGATGTACAAGTTTGAGTCATGAGACTTCCTTGGCCATGCCCATGGAGTGGGAAATGTGGTGCCTCAAAGGTCTGGGATTGATCCCTGGGAGATGAAGTCACACTGCGTATAAAACCCATCGATTTTGAATAAAGGCTTTCTCTGTATCTGTATACCTTCACATGGGTCTGTGAGTTGTGCTTTTCTATGCATGTTTTCTACATGGCTCACCATGGGAATAAATGCGATGGGCCTCAATGGATGAGTATATTTTCACTTTTAAATTCTTTTTGGCAAGAGGGTTTTTGGCAATCATGAGCCTCTCGAGATGAACAAGGTACCTAGTAAAATTTAACATGATGCACCGGGTTCTCATGTTACCTCAACTGCATGATAGAGTTTACCTCTAAACTCGTCCTTCACATCCTGGACAAGTTTGTCTTTTGTCTTTGAGACATCACATTAGCATTTTAGGCTAGCATATTTTTGTATATTACACTATACCTATATAAAATAGTAATTCTGTTTTCTTTAATTTATTCTTATCATGAAATTGCCTTTATATTTTTCTTTAATTTTTACTTATTTTAGAAAAAATTAAAACATTTTAGTTTGTGTGTGTGTGTGTGTGTGTGTGTGTGTTTGCCTCTGTGTGTGTATTGGCTCCCCCATGCCACAGATTATGTGAATGTCAGAGGATATTTTCTTGGAGTCATGTAAATCATTCAAAGCCAGATTATTAGGTTTAATAGAAACCACCTTTACCACACTGAGCCATCTTGCTGGTCCTTTCCTTAATATTTTGTAGTATTTTAGCCATTACCTTTTCATCTAATTAGTGTAAGAATTAATAATTTATAGGTCTCAGTTGATACTAATATACTCAAAGTCCAGAACTTTATATAGACAAGAAAATTTGTTGAGGTAGGAACTATCACTATTATTTAATGATGAAAAATGAAATGTCTAGGGGTTAATCAATTTAGCTAATCTTCTTTGAATACAAAGCAGATATGACATTCAACACCAGGTCTGCCTGTTCTCACGGACTGATGTTTTTCCTCTGAAATAAAGGTATGTTTTTAGTTGTGTGGGCCAATTAATTACTACAGGAGCAGGAGAAATAATAGTGATTCTGAAATACAAAAGGCACGTTAAGATAATTTAAGAACTCAAGCTATGGAATTATTTCAAAAGGTTTTAAAAGAAGATTTATGTCCATATTCTCAAATGTTTTCTGGTCTAATGATAGCAATAAAACATAAATAGAAATGAAAAATAAGCTCACCAAGTCCCCAACATTTGTATTAGCGATTAAAATATTTAATGAAGATATTAATGCTTTATATATTGAAATATTTGCAGAAACAACCATATAAAATTCTCAAAAATGATGCATCAGTTATTTACTTTTATTTTCAACTAGATAGCTATTATAAAAGATTTGTGTAAAAGAAACCACACTTGAATCTACACATCAGGCTATTTATTATTATACAGGAATTATGTGATGTTTAATATTCAAACTCCCTCTTGAGATACTGCAGTCTTTGCTTCAGAACAGCAAGAAATATATCCCATTTCTAACATTTAGTGGGAAAGGAATTTAAAACTAACAGTCTTTGCATGAAAATTTAATTCCTATAAATAAAACAGGGTAAAGTCCCGTAAGTGTTAAAACATAAAATATTTGTAATTCATCCATCTATTTTCAGATTATTGATACACTTGAATGGGGAGGTACATTCTAAAGATTGGAAAGGTATATTTCTCAGATTGATTTTTGAAAAGTTTCCCTAGGCATGTAATGATTTGCCTATGGTTTTTAACAACTTAATAAGAGAAACATAGCAAGATGGAATTGCAATAAAACGCTTACATTTCCTCCACATAAAATTCTAATATTAGCATAGTAATGTGGAATTAGTATTATTTTCAAAGATATCATCAAATATTATGATGACAGTAGTGAAAATAAAATCGTTATTGATATAGGAATATCAGGGTGTCTTTGAGAAAGATGGAAACTTTCTCTGCTATTTTGTGCTAAGCTTGAGATGCTAGGGTCCCAGAAATTGAAAAGCCACTGAAGCCACTTCAAGCCAGAGGTTCTCAGGTTCTTTTCTTGCAGAATGGAAGAATGACATTGACACTCAACAGAGTGTGAGTCTTAGAATGGCATACTGCTTATAGGGCAGTGGTCCTGAATAGCAGGAGGGTTTCTTGGGAATAGCAGTCCACTGAGTCTCATTTCCAGGAGTTAATAAGGATTTAATAGAGGGAAAGGGAAGAGGAAGATGAGCTGGTCAGTCCAATATTCATTCCAGGTGTCCAAGTCTCTCACAGCCTGGGTCACAAGATCCTGGTCATGTCCTCAGCATGTGGATGTGATAAGAAAATAAAAACAGACCCCTGACTGGCATCCTAAGCCTCCACCTATGGTAGTGTCATAGGTATCCTTGGATTATAGTTCTGGCACCTCTAGCCTCAGGTAGGTACAAGTTTTCTGGAAGATTTGAAGAATTTTTCCCATTCTCAGTCTGGAGGAAAACTAGCTGTTACTCTTTAGGGGTTTTTGACCTACTCATTTTCTACCTCCTACTCTTCTTGTTGCCCCTCTGAAGAGGTGACCCTAACTGTCATTAGGTGATTAGGAGGAATATTGCTCTAGCTTATTTCATGCTGAAAAGAAGTGTCTGGTGTGGCAGTCAGGATACTTCTCCAGGGGTCTATCTAAAAGAACCCAAAAGTGCCTCAGTGGCCTTATAGTAACTGTCAGGTGAAGTGAAGAAAGAAAGTCTCTAGCTATTGGTTAGGGATTTGGGGGAATAAAGAGAAAAGTAAGGTGAGTGAAACGGAACAAGTCGGGAGCTTTAGGGGTCCCATGCTTGTAGACTCTCTTAGAGGACTGTCAAGAAGGCCCATGTTTATAGAGTCAGAACATAGCAGGATCATCTTTGTGTAGACTGACTGCAAACAAGAGGAAATGAATTTGAAACACCAGTTGAGTATGGAGGGCTCCATAATTAATAGAAGTACTATTAAGATCATTATAGTTACAGCTCCATTCCACCCTAAAAAAGGAGCAGAAATCTATCTCCAGAACTGTTCACCAAAAGATATGCTACTGTCTGACATTTTCTGAATCTGCCTTTGTAGATCTTCTATAGCAGGTGAGACATTAACAAAATTTTCAGGGATTCATCTTGATGCTGGCCCACGTGCCACCCTATGCTGCTGTCAGGACATCTAAAGCCTTGTAGTTTTGCATGATTGACTTTCTCATCATTTGAACTTCAGAGTTAAGAATAGAAATTCTCTGGGCTGTGTCATTTAGTACCATCGTTAAGAATATTTAGTGAGAGTTTTAATATGCCAAATGGCATCTTCTCCACTTATAGGTGAGATATGAACAGATGCTAAATGACCAAAACAGTGGAAGATACTTCGGGGCCAGAGGTGTTGTAACATAGGCAAATTGCAGGTCATTCCTTGGTTTTTACTTGCCCTCCCTGCATCCAGAGAAATTCTAGAGAAAGAACATCTGCCAATCCATTCTGGCAGTAGCCCGGACCAAAGCTTTGTGCCACAGAGCCATTGGGTGCCATTCAGGGTTCCTCAATGTATTCTTGTCCTCTGCCCCCATTCAGTAGCAAACCATTCTGATGGATTATGGGAAATAAAGTCTGACAAGCATCAGTAGCAACCAGTGCTAGGTATAAAGCATCACTGGGACATATTGAGTAAATATGATTTTTTGTTGTTGTTGTTCCCAGCGTAATGGGGCCAACTGGACTAAATGACCTTCTGTTGAGGTCATCCATGTATGTATCCCAGACCTGAAAATAGCCATATTGAGATAGATGATTGTTTTCTCTTATAGGGGGACAGGACTACTTAAGAGAAAGGGGTTAACAAATCTTTGTTGGCATTTATCTGTTCCCTTCTTGAAAAGCATTTTACATGTGCTTTTTGATATCTAGTTGAGTTAATAGGCCTTGAGAGAAGTTCCATCTAGTAACTTGTTTCATGATGGGAGAGTTAGCTCTGGCCTGATTCCCCAGGGTAACCTCTAGTGACTTATAAGCCTGGTAGGGCTACTATTTTATTTGGAGTGTTGTTTTATGGCAGGTTCTGGTAACCTGCTTGATGGTATTTAATATATACTTTCCTGTAAGTAACATTTTTTGCCATCTGGTGGGTGGGGATTTTTCTTAGATGGAAGGTTTGTGGAAGAGCTTTAAAATTTTTGTATTGATTAGCCTCAGGTAAGGGTTGTAGGCATTCTTTTGGCAGAAGCACTTAAGAGAGTTAGCAAGCAGCCTCCAAGCCTGGACCACTGCTGATATCCTGCGAAACTGTCAAATCTGCTCTGCCAACTGTCTTCAATGCCTTAGGGCAAAGCATTGATCTGGAGCAAATGGCCCGAAGTCCTGCTTGTCCCAACCCCCATTCTGTGTGTCCCAGTCCCTTCCAAGCTTTTGTATAAAATACTCTGAGTTACAATATTAAAGTGAGTTTTTTTTTTTCCTCCTTGTGGAATTACTCCCTATCTCTATGAGTCTATTTCCTTTTTCTCTCCAGGTTACTTGCAACGTTCTCTCATCCTCCCATCTGGGGCTTAAGCTGGGACTATTTCCGGCTGGCCAGGGACAATTCCTAAGCTTTGAGAGGCTGTGAGCCCTAGCACAGGGAGAATAACATCAAGTGGAAGACGGCACATGCATGACACACAGTTAAAGGACCACCAGATGTAAACTTCAGATGACAACTGGCACCAAGATGTGGAGCACGACCTTTCACAAGAAGAAAGAAGTAAAAAGATATTTTGGCTCTTGGGCTGTCTTTCTCAGCTCAATCTTTCCCTCGTGAGTGGGAAAATTTTCTGAGGGCTCAGCTTTGTCTGCCAGCATGGGACATTTTGTGTCAGGATTGAGTACACAAAACTACAAACTCCAGAATTCTTTGGGCCTGTCACAGCCATGTTAACTTCCTGTTGTAGCCATGTTAACTTCCTTTCCTTTTTAACATTCCAAGCCAGCAGACTCCAATTCCCAGAATGATTCAGGCCTGTCACCGGACAGAGAAATACTTCAGAATGGTCTGAATTCTTTCTAAAACAGATTTCCCAAAGAATACACAAAGAGAATGTACATTTAAACATTATTTTATTTTTTCGTTATTGTATTTTTATGATAATTGTTCAAAATTAAGTTGATTGTACTGTTCCTTGCATGTCAATTTTTATCTCGAGATAACATTTTTATAATATGGCCATTCAAAATCTGTTAAGTTAAATTCCATCTCAAGCATGCTTTTTAATAATTTTCTAAATCTAATACATGGATACCCAAAAACATCTTTAAGTAAATTGTGCACAATTAATCAATTAATAAATCCTAAGCAATTCAAAGTCAAATAGGGTTGAGGGGATAGCGCAGTGGTTAAAGGCTGAGGCTGAGAACCGCAGAAAACAAAGCCAATTAATTAAAAGGATCCTAAACAATTCTATAGTCAAATAATTAAAAAGGTCCTTAACAATTTTGGAGTCTTTTAGGTTTGTTTTCACCTGTTAAAATTCACAGCCTCCTAGACCTTGTGGTTTGTAACCTACCACCAAATGGAAATAACAAGTCATAATGATTCATGTCTGTCTTTCCCTACCTAAAATTAACACGATTTTTTATTTCAGCATCCTGAAAGCAAAACATGGCAGATTTTTATGGAGATTTTCAAGCCAGCTTGGTCTAACAAAAAGCTAAAGCTAAAAAAATATGTTCTTTAGCAACTACTGGTCATTTTAAAAATGCTCTAGGGGCTGAAGAGATGGCCTAGTGGTTAAGAGTGCCAATTGCTCTTGCAGAGGACCGGGGTTCGATTCCCAGCACACACATGGTGGCTGAAAACCGTCTTTGACTCCAGTTCCAGGGGAATCCAACACCATTTTCTAACCTCTGTGTCATTGCACTACATGCATACAGTACATTCATACACATAAAAAAAATAAAAATTTTAAAATGCTCTAAAGCTAAAATTAACCTTTTTTTTCCAATTAACTTGTTGTGATTTTACTGCTTACATAAATTTAGTGTTTAGATTCAGTAAAGACTAACCCTAAAACCAAGATTGAGCTTTTTTATTTTTTCTAACTCAGGTCTGCAAGTATATTTAAACAGCTAATTAATTAATTGATTTATTAAGTGTAAATATAAATTTGCATATGTGATAGTTCAAAGTTTTATTGAGTATGTACTGTCATCTACTGTTATGATCCACCAACACAAAATACGGACCGGTAAAACCCATTCCATTAAATTTATACCTTAAACTTATGCATCTAAGTGTTGTAATATATAAAAGTTAAAATTATATATAAACTTTATTTCTGCAGGATCAAGTCTTAATCATGTAACCTAAAGATCACAATGTATGTTTAATCAAGATCTCTCTAACTTATTTTTTCACACATTATATAATGAGGCTAAATTACTTATGTTGTTTAAAAATTGGTCTAATTTATAAACATAAAAGATTGCTCACATGTAAATTTATGTAAATTAAAAGTTGTTATCACTTTTACTCCTAATTCATACTAGATTTCCAGGTAACAGCCTTGTATATCAACTCTCTTCCTGTGATGTAATCTGTAACACCCCCTTTTTAATCTATCTTAGCTTGATAGCTTAGCTTTGAAAGACTGTATTTCACCTCTTTATCAACATTGAACCTCAGAGCATTGGTTCCTGTCTGGGTATGTAGTAATATAATTTTCAAAAAAGGGGATAGTCTCCTAAAATAAGGCAAAATTAATGTAATGCCCTCCAAAATGCAGCCTACCTTCTTCTTTACATTAAATTACATAAAATCTCTCGGAAAGATATTCCATGTCTCAAAAAAATCATCTATTAAATATGTATCAAAGCCAGTTACTATACTAGCTGGGATTTCTCCCAGTAGCCAATTATATCAGTAAAAAATATATTACAACTGTCTTTTATCAATCTAAAAATCAGGCCCAATGAATCTATCAAGGCTAAAATGCCATGGGTAAATCTCAAGTAGTAAACTGGTGTATTAGTCACTTTTCTGTTGCTGTGATAAAGCACCATGACCAAGGAACTTATAAAAGGAAGAATTTATTTGAGCTTATGATTGGCGGTTCCAGGGAATTAGAGTCCATTGTGGCGGGAGGTGTGTTGGCTGGATCTGGAGCAGCAAACCGAGGGTCACATCTTGCAATGAGCACAGGAAACAGAGAGGGCAACTGTAAACCACAGAGGCTTGTTAAAGCTCACTAAGCCTGCCCCCAGTCACACACTTCCCCCAGCATGGCCACACCTTCTAAGACCTCCAAAAGCAGCGCCACCAACTGGAGACAAATGTCTGAATACTTACAGCCTATGGGGGACACTCATGCAAACCACCACAACTTATATGTTATTTTGTTTTTCAAACTTAATGATTAAAGGACTAATATATTTTATTTTTAAATGAACTTCAATAAGCCTTCATCTGTTTATCTACTAAAATGATAAACGAGGTATTTTATGTAAATACCCACAGTAATATAAAATAATGGTATTTCTAACCACATGTAGCATACCAGCAGCACAACCTAGTGTAATAAATAATGTTTACATATGTGCCTATGCTTTTACCATTCATATTCCATCGGTAAATTCCTAAAGGCTCCCCCTGAAAGCCTAGTCTCTAGCTCAGCCCAAGGCCACCTGCAGCTGCTTTGCTTCACCTCTAGGCCCACAATCCACTCCAGACAAACTAAAGCCAGAGCCGAGTCGCCAGCACTCTGCTAGGAATAAAGGCTGAGACAGCCTAAGTGCTATCTTCAACATCAAAGAATGGGTTGCTCCTCTTCTTACCTGCCCTTCCTCCAAAGCCTAGGAGCTACTGGCTATAGAAAATACCTACAGGAGACCAAAAGGACATTGTGACTGGACTTTATTCCATCAATAAAGTTACATATACAGATCTTTCCAGACAAACTTAAGACTTTGGGGGTACAAGTAAAATCACCATCTGTGTTAAAAGAGATATCAAATAATATCTGTATGTCTTCATGCATAGAACAAAAAATGTTAATCTTAGAAAAAATGTCATTCACATACCTCTATGTCTTGATGGGAGAAAAGGAGAGAAAAGGTATTATTTTTTGCTTTGTCATTTTTTTAGAGTTCCACCACTTTAAGGAAAAGTTACATACATAGTATATCACTTTACATCTTTTTAAATATTTTTTATTTATTTAAACAATAAGTAATAAGTTATGAGTACAAGCATCCTTCACGTAAAACCAATTTGCAAGCAGCTATGTCCAAATCCACACAGCCCAAGGCTCCCACCAACCAGCTGGAGGGGCTTATATGTACAATCATGTTGATCAAATAAGAGTCACTTTACATCTTTTATGGTCAGTTTGCAATACACTGGCACCAGCTTATGTCTTTGAATTAACAGGTGTGAAAGCTTTGAGAGTCTTGGAAGCTGCCCTGTGGCCTCTCTGTTAAGAGAAAAATCAAAGGATGCCTGTGTGTCTTTATATTGGGGAGAAAAATGTTATCTTATTTTGACAAAGCCGTGTTACCTGCAACCCAAGTCCCTCTAGGACACCTAGATAATCCCTTGTTAAAGACTTTTCCCAACCTTGGGAGGTTTGTTTTCTGGTTTGTCAAAAGCCACTTTGGTATTACAGCCCAGAATGTCCTAAGTCCAATATCAAGCCATCTCTAAATGGTCTCTGAATAAGGGATGATAACTCTGCTCCATTTTAATTAAAAATTTAGGGAGATAATTGTGGGACTGAGACTTTGTCTTGCTTGAAGCAAGAATCTGCAAAACACTGTACCAGTAGCCTCTGTGGGTTATCTAGTAGTTTCCATGGGGTCAGGATAATGCAGTATTCCTGCCTCTGCTGCTTCAACAAAGCTCCAGACCCTGAGGGCTCTCTCTTTTGATGTACCGAGCAGATGTCACACATCCAGCTTTATACACACACCCAGGCTCTGTTGCCCCCAGTGGGAGTCGCATTGGGCTGCACCTTCCAGAGTATTCCCTAAAGGAAAATAATAACACTATATGATAACTGATCTTTTTTTTTTTTAATAAGTGAAAAGAGGGAGATGTAAGCATTCTTTAGGCAGAAGCACTTAAGAGAGTTAGCAAGCAGCCTCCAAGCCTGGACCCCTGCTAATATCCTGTAAACCTGTCAAACATGTGTAGCCAACTGTCTTTGATGCTTTAGGGCAAAGCGTTGACCTGAAGCAAATGGCCTGAAGTCCTGCTTCTCCCAACCCCCAATTCTGTGTGTCCCAGCTCCTCTGAGGTTTTATATAAATTAACCTGAATTCCAACATTAAATTGAGTTTTTTTTCCCCTTGTCTAATTACTCCCTGTCACTATGAGTTCATTTCCTTTTTCTCCCCAGGTTACTTCCCATTGATCCCTCTTCCTCACATCTGGGGCTAAAGCTCGTACTGTTTCCTGGATGGGGACAATTCTGAGGCTTTCAGCACTGCAGGACTGTGAGCCCTAGCACAGGGAGAAGAACATCAAGTGGAAGGCAGCACGCACATGACACACATTTAAAGGACCACCTCAGGTAAGTGTAGCTTTCACTTCTCTGAAGCCATTCTGTGCACTTCAATGCATGCCTCTGTGAAAGGGCCCATTCCATTTCTTTCTGGGAATATAATGGACATATTTCCTCTTGAATGCCATCTCAAACCAGGGGTGCCTCTATTGCCTATGAGTTTAGGGTGTTCTTATCAACAGTTTTAACTGCCTGGCCAGCCAGTTTTTACTCTGAGGTTTCATCTAGTCTTTTTTTATGACCTTTGCAGTGCATTACTGCAACTTCACAAGGAAGAAGGTCCAATTTATCTCCTGGTGATATTTAATAGGAGATCTGGAGGCTGTTAGATAATGTCTCTTTTTCCAATAGTTGCATAAGCTTGGAGGACCAGAAATGAATACATAGAATCTGTACATACATTGACTTTCATGTCCTCGCTTAGTGCCAGCACCCTATTAAGGGCCATTGGTTCTGCCATCTGAGCACTGGTGCCTGGAGGGAGGGAGCATTCTCGATTCTCTCACCAACGGTGACAATTGCATAGCCAGCCATGCTGATTCCTTGTTCCAAAAGCAAACTTCCACTGTAAAAAGAGTCCAGTCTGCATTTCCTAGGGGAATCCCTTAAATATCTTTTTGGGCTGCATATCTGTGAGAGATTATTTCCAGATCCCCAGGCTCTTCTGAGAGGAAAGTGCCTGGGTTTATTGAGGAACAATTTTTAACTTAATGGCAGTTGACTCCAAGAGAGCTGCATGATATCTTAGGAAGCAATTATCCATTAGCCAAAAATTTCCCTTAGAGGTTGACAGGCCTGATAGATCATGAGTTGTATACACAGTAAGGTCATTCCCTTAGGGTAACTTAGTAACTTCAAGAATTAAGAGGGCTATTGCAGCTACTGCCTTAAGGCAGGTTGCCCATTCCATGGCAACAAGGTTTACTTCTGTACTTAAACATCTGATAGTCTGTTGTGTAGGCCTGGGAGCCTGGCTCAACATGTCCAGGGCCATTCCTTTTCTTTCTGATTCACAAATATTAAATCTTTTTCCAGTTGCAAGGCTCAAGATCAGGGCCTTTAGTGGAGCCTGTTTTATTTGATTAAAGGCATGTGGGCCTCTGGTTCCCAGGTCAGGAGGTACATTCCTGATGCCTGGGTATCTTTTACTAGTTGATATAAGGGACATGCTATCTCCTCATATCCAGAGATCCATGACCTACAGAATCCAGTGACTCCTTAATAAATTCCCTGAGTTGCTGTAGGGTTTTAGGGAGTAGATAAGAGACAATGGGCTTTATTATTTCTTCATTTAATGTTGTACTTCCCTCAGAAAAAAAATTAAACCAAAATATTTTTTAGGTTGTTCTGACATAGTTGAGTCTTTGACTTTGAGACTTTATAGCTTCTGTCTGCTAGGAAGATGAGAATGCTCTTACTCCCCTCCTGCAAAGCCTCTTTTGTGGGAGCACAGATAATGATGCCATCTACATTGTGAAGGGAGTGAACTGGAGGGTGACATAATTCAGACAGGGCTTTCTCCAGTAGCTGCCCAAGCAGATGGGGGCTTCCATGAAACCCTTGGGGCAACACAGTCTAGGATAATTGAGTAACTGTACCTGAAATACTGAGAATCAGGGTGCAGTGGGGTATAAAATAAGGCACTTTTTAACTCTGTGAACCATTTAGTTCCCTCAGTAACCTGGGTTAGGAAAGCAGAGTAATTAGAAACTACAGGATTGATGGGGAACACAGCCTTCTTAATAAGGCAATCCTGTACTAGTTTCTATTCCCTATTGGCTTTCTGAACTCTCAGTATGGGGGTGTTGCAAGGACCATTTCAGGGTTTTAGGAGACCCTGCAATTTACGGTTATTTACTATCAAGTGTTAATCATTTTTAGGCATCTGGCCTGAGGGAGTGTAGTCTCTGATGAGGAAAGGAAGTAGGAGTTTTAAGATGAATTCAGATTGGGGGTGCTGTGTTGTCTCAGGAAATCTTTCCTTAAGTTGGCCAGACCTCAGGGTTAAAGATGTCTCCACCAGGGGTAAACAGAGATTTTTGCCCAGAAGTTATAAAACAGCAGTATGAAAATTAGTTAGGATATCTCTACCTAGTAATGGAGATGGAGTTTCAAATATAATTAAGAAGCAATGAGTGCAGAAAATTCCCTCCCATTTACACCACTTTTACTATTGTCTGACAAGTAGAGGAGACCAGGATTTGATAGAACTGATAGGCTGACTCCAGCGTCTAGCAGTTAGGCTAACAGGTTTCCTTCTTTAGTCACAGTCACCTGAGTCTCCCACTTAGAGATAATTATTTGGAATGTGGGAGCTACAGAGTGATGGCCTGGACTCTTGAATTTTTAGGGGGGGGCCGTACCCACATTCCCTCACTTCTGTGGGCATAGGACCTGCCACACAGGTCTCTTTTGAATACAGGGCATGGCTTAGGGGGCTTTCTCTTTAATTCTGGGCACTTACTTCTGAGGTGGACTTTTTGTCCACATTGAAAACAGGCTGGACCCATCTTGTCATCATCCACCATCTCTGGCATATACAGTCTTGCTGCTCCCTCTTCCAAGATGATCCCTGAGCCTTTGAGGTTTTATGTGCTTACAGATGTGCTAGGGTGAACGAGTGGCCCACTTTTTGTCTTAGTTCCCCTCCCTGCCTTCATGGGTAACGTCTGTCCCTCCTCATTTTAAGGAGCTGAGCTCAGATGGCCACTCTTAAGGCCCCATTCATTCCAGTCCTCCTAGCCATAACTGCAAGCCTTGTGAGCTCCTCCTTGGTGGACTTTCTGCACAGGCATGGCTCCGTCTGTCATAGAAACATCAGAGAAGGGCTAGCCCTTCCCCATGTGCTCAGTTTCAGGCTGAATGGGGCGAATTCTCCACTGCACCCACTCACTCAGACTGGGCCACGTGGCTCCTCAGCTTCAGCACTGCTTGCTGGTCCTTTTCGCCTGTTCCTGCAGCTCTGCTTGCCAGCGCTCATAGGGTACTCCACTCAGACTCCTTACCTGAAGGCGGCCCATGGTGTGGCCAAGGGAGAAAGCAGGATTAGAGCTGTGCAGGGGGTGAACAAGGGCACAGAAAGCTGCAGCCAAGGGAGTCATGGAGGTGTGGCCCCCAACTGCAGGAGTGGCTCAGGCAGCTTGGCTCTTGGAGAGTGGCAGAGAGTGAGGGCCTTCTGCAGCTTTCCCCTCACAGCCTGCTGCCACCATTGCCTTCTTCCTGGGCATGGTCACCGGCTGCTGATTGCCGTGAGGAGAATGCAGACCAGGAAATAGGAGCTGCTGCTGCTGCTGCTGCTGCTGCTGCTGCTGCTGCTGCTGCTGCAAGGCCTGTGGCCAGAGAGTGCACCAGGCTGGCTTGTCAGGCTGTCCCATATCCCTCGTGTGACCTGAGTGATGCGGCCCCTGAATGGATGTGGGGCGGCCTAGATCTCAGCGTGCTCGGTTCCTATGTCTAAGATTCAAATAGTCATGTTCCAAGTTTTCATGTGTAAGGTGTATCTAGTGTCCTCTCAGTCAAAGTTTTTGTGTGTGCTTCTCAGTCATTGTAATTTTCTTATGTTGGTTCCGTCAAAGTGGCCACTTCAAGTTTCCATCCTTTATGTGCACAGAATTATTTAGCATGCCAGACTAGATATGCACGTGCAAACTTTAAAATGTGAATATTTAAAAAATGCATTGAAAGACCAAAAATTTGGATACCGTGGATCAATTGTTTACTACTTGTTTTGCATGCTCAACCAAAGTCCTAGGCATTAGGCTCTAGAAACCATTACATGACTGGTCTATTTAACTTTTTTTGTTACCTAGGTCTGGTCCAAGCTGTGGGCCATCCTCAAACCGTGTGGGGGGGGGCGGGGGTGTCTATTGAGTATTACTACTTCATGTTCAACTGTATTCAATGCTAGTTGTAGAGACACTGGCTTTTCAGAGAGTTGCTGACTGTGCAAAATTGCACGTTATTTTCTTTACGTCTGTCCTTTCAGAAGTCTTTAAACAGTAATGCTGGACCACCCAAGTTTGAGATCCTGAGTCAATGTATTGCCACTTTATTTTTGGAAGCTTGAGCTTCATAGTGTCAGCTGACAGCTGACTTGTGTTCCTTTTTTTTTTTTTCTCTTCTTTTTTTTTTGTATGGTCTTTTTCTGTAGCATGTACAAGTATTTTAATTCTTAAAAAAATGTGATGTTGGAATGGTAGGATTTTCTTTGGGGAGGGAATTCAGTTGCACCGAAATGTGATTGTTCATTATTTTGTTATCTTTCATTATTACATTAACACCAGATGCTAAAAATAAGCCTGTAAATCTGTTGTTAAAATCTGATTGCCTACAAGTGTTGTAGTTGAATAATTTGTAATTTCAATACCTGCTGCAAATCCATCAAATATTCTGTTTTTCCTTAAGACAGGATGACTAATGGTGCTGATTAGAACACCTGCTTGAGAATTCCTGAAAATATCATCTTCTTTGCGTGTTTGGCTCTCTGACATTCTTGACTCACGGGGGTAAACCTCCAATCCTCTACTCTCACCCAGATAAACTTCCTAGCTTCTTCCTTCAGTGGCTGGTTAGTCAATGATGGGCAAGATCCTGTTAATCAGGACAACCTAAGACAGGCACAGTCAAATGTCAGAGTACTAGAGGTGGGACCAACAATATCTGAGCTATGCACTCAGGCTCCCTCTATGTTTGTCACTCTCTTTAAAAGCAAAGGGGTGGAAATGTGTAGAGTGTTGGGCGCCTACATACTGGCATGCTTACTGCTTCGCCTGCCAAACAGGCTTAACCTGTTCTCAGAAGTTAACCATAGCAACAGGTGAGTTGGTGACTTGGGCCAATGATGAACACCTGACACGTTCATGGAAGAAGCAGAAGATGATCACATATATATCCCTATTTTTCCCTGATTAAAGGAGTCTGCAGGAGCTCGAAATTTCCCTGCTTTTCGCCAGACTCCCAGGCTTGTAGTGTTTACCCTGTTGTCTACTTGTCCCCTCCTTGGTCGGGACCCGAACCCTTCCAGCTGGTTCAGTGGCGGTTCCTACAGTGCCTGCCCTTAAGAGTCTTCATTTTATAGACAACTGTTGTTTGCATTTTGAGCAAAGAGAAGATGACTCTGAGCCTAAATGGACACACAAATACCATTTACCTAACACCACCATCATAGCACAGACTGATAGACAAATGATTTAGTGAGATTAAAAAAGCACCACTCTATAAACTTACCAACATGATTAGAGATGTAAAGACACATGGATATGCTAAAATCAAAAATCATATCAGACAACTCAGCCCCAACAACTTATTAGATAAACCAGACTAAGGAAAGCTCCCTCACAAAGATCTCATAAATCAAATACATCTACTACTAAGGTGGTAATGACTCACAACCCACCTGCTACCTGACCCATAGTGTATTGATCCAGGACCAAGAGAATACTTCTATCATAAGAGCTTCAGGTCAGCTGTGTCCCCAGCTGCTGACTCAAGCTACTCCATTGCCTTTGCTTGTCCCCATTGTGATGGTGAATCCTGGGTGTCAACTTCACTGGACTTAGGAACAAATAAGAGAAATAGGATCTTCGGATTGGGTTACCTCAAGCCAGATGGCCCACCTATCCGGTAGGCAATATAAAAGGCCATGGCAGAGGGAGCTGGCCCCCTTTTTCCCTGTGGCTTGTCTTTCTCTCACTGGTGAGTTTGTCTTGCTGCTGTGATCAACCCTTCAGATCCCAGCATGTACTGAGACATCCAGCCTTGCAGACTGAGAAGTTCCCTGGATTCTCAGCCTCTCCAGTGCAGCACGACTATTGTTAGACTTCTTGAACTCTGTCACGTGAGCAAATCAATAAATTGTATCTAGCAATATATTTGTCCTGTTGATTCTGTTTCTTCAGAGAACCCTGAATAATGCAGATTCTGGTACTAGGAATGGTTCTGGAGAGAAAGGATTGAAAGGATGAATTTCTTTAGTGGGCTTGGTAGTTTCTGGAGCCAGCTCTCCAACCCAATGAAGCCTAGAGTTACTCGAGGCTCTCCTGGTGGCATGAAGAGGAATGATAATCCTTGGTGCAGACTATTTGATGTAATTATGAAGATAGATCCATTTGACTCACCTAACTCGCCTCTTGTAAGGAGCAAGGAATTTAGTGACTCTATATATAAAACATTTGAGAAATTACAGAAAAATAAGGAAAATAATGATGTTGCCTGGTTGCTCTTAGCATCTCTGGATAAAGCGATAGAGGAAAATAAAGAGCTCAGTGATAAAATTAACCAGCTCCAGATTTGCAACAACAGTTTAAAAGTTTCCAAGCATGCTCTGGAAGAGCATCTTATCTCCAGCAGCTAAACAGTTAAATCAGCAGAAAATCAAGGTGGAGCCCTTATTATACGTTTGGCTGATTTACAATGCAAATTTAATTCACAGCCATGAAGAGTGTCAGCAGTCAAAGTGAGAGTACTGGTGGGGAAAGGGTGGAACCCTGAAACTTGGAATGGAGATGTATGGGAGAACCACAATGATGAGGTCTTTGAACCCTTAGATTCTGAGGGATTTTCTTTATCTGAGGAATTAATCTCCCCACCCTCAGCAGAGAATCCACACCCTGCAGATCCCCCTCCCCACCCTTGCCTGAGGAAACTAATCTCCCCCTCCCAGTGGGAGCTAATGTCCCTCAAGGTCCTACAATTGTTGCCTCTAGACCTATAACCAGATTGAAGGCTAAGCAAGCCCCAAAAGGTGAGATAGAAAGTATGGTTCATGAGGTGGTGAGCTACACCACTAAAGAAATTAATGAGTTTGCCAATTCATTCTGGCAGAAGCCTAAGGAATATGTGTGGGAATGGATTTTGAGGGTGTGGGATAATAGTGGAAGGAATATAAATTTGGATCAGACTGAATTTATCTATATGAGCCTACTGAGTAGAAAGTCTAGGTTTAACATGGAAGCTCGAGCAGTTAAAAAAGGTGTTAAAAGTTTATTTGATTGGTTGGCTGGCATATTTATTAAAACATGGCCTACTAAAAGCGAGTTAGAGATACCTGATAATCCTTGGCTTAGTATTGATGAAGGGATTGTGAGGGTCAGGCAGATGGGCATGCTCGAGTGGATTCAAAGTGTAAAACCACATTCTCCACAATGTGAGGACCCAGAGGACATGCCTTTCACTGAGTTTATAAGATGGAAAGTACTGAGAGAGACACCAGAGCATTTCAAGAGCTTTGTTTCTGCTCTATTTCTTATGCCAGATTTTACAGTTAGAGAAGTTGTTCCTCGCTTGCATAAATTAAATGTACACATAATAGGTTTAACAGGACCTCAGGGTAGGCATCAGGTGGCAGCACTGAATCATGGAAGGCCAGATGAGCATAGTTATTGTAGTTATCATAATGGGTGGCAAAGCCAAAACAATGCCTATAATGGCATGACCCGAATGGATCTTTGGAACTGGCTAATTAATCATGGTGTTCCCAGGAACCAAATACATAAGAAGCCTACTAAGTTTTTATTTGATCTGTATAAGCAGAAAAGCTCTAGAACAAATGACAGGAAGTCAACATTGGATTTCAGCAGTAGTGAATCCCATCCAGTTAGCCAGTTTCCAGACTTGAGACAGTTCACAGACCCAGAACCCCTTGAATGAAGCAGTGGCCGGGTTCCAATGAGGAAGGACCTTGTCACAATACCAAAGAGTTATGCTATTTGCCTTCCTCCTGTCCTTCCCCAGAGGGACCTGAGGCCTTTTACTAGGGTGACTGTACACTGGGGAAAAGGAAATAATCAGACTTTTTGAGTCCTATTGGATACTGGTTCTGAGTTGACATTGATCCCAGGAGACCCTAAAAGGCATTGTGGCTTATGGTTAAAGTAGGGGCCTATGGAGGTCAGGTGATAAATGGAGTTTTGTCTGAAGTCTGACTCACAGTGGGCCCAGTGGGTCCCAGAACTCATCCTGTGGTTATTTCCCCAGTCCCAGAATATATAATTAGGAGAGATATACTTAGAAATTCGCAGAATCCCCACATTGGTTCCCTGACCTGTGGAGTGAGGGCTATTATGGTTGGAAAGGCCAAATGGAAACCATTGGCGTTGCCTCTACCAGAGAAAATAGTGAACTAAAAACAGTATCGTATCCCTGGAGGGATTGCAGAAATTAGTGCCACCATCAAGGATTTGAAAGATGCAGGGGTGGTGATTCCTACCACATCTTCATTTAACTCTCCAATCTGGCCTGTGCAAAAGACAGATGGATCATGGAGAATGACAGTTGACTATCGAAAACTCAACTAAGTAGTGACACCAGTTACAGCCACTTTACCAGATGTGGTGTCCTTACTTGAGCAGATTAATATGTCTCCTGGTACCTGGTATGCAGCTATTGATCTGGTCAATGGTTTCTTCTCAATACCTATTCATAAGGACCACCAGAAGCAACTTGCTTTTAGCTGGCAAGGCCAACAGTGTACCTTTACTGTTGTTAACTCTCCAGCCTTGTGCCATAACTTAGTTAGAAGAGAGCTTGATCGCCTGACTCTTCCACAAAATATCACACTGGTCCATATTGATGATGTTATGCTGATTGGACCCAGTGAACAGGAGGTAGCAGCTAGTCTAGACTTGTTGGTAAAGCATATGCACATGAGAGGATGGGAAATAAATCCAACTAAAATTCAAGGAGTTCAGTGGTGTGGAGCATGCAGAGACATTCCGTCTAAGGTAAAGAATAAGGTGTTGCACCTGGCCCCTCCATCCACCAAGAAAGAAGCACAACTTTTGGTGGGCCTTTTTGGATTCTTGAGGCAGCACATTCCTCATCTGGGTGTGTTACTAAGATCCATATATCAGGTGACTCAGAAGGCAGCAAATTTGAGTGGGGCTTGGAACAGGAAAAGGCTCTTCAACAGGTCCAGGTTGCAGTGCAGGCTGCTCTGCCCCCAAGGCCATATGATCCAGCAGACCCAATGGTGCTTGAGGTATCAGTGGCAGATAGAGATGCCATCTGGAGGCTGTGTCAGGCTCCCATAGGGAAATCACAGCGGAGGCCCTTGAGATTTTGGAGTAAGGCTCTACCTTCATCTGCAAACGATTATTCTCCTTTTGACAGACAGCTCTTAGCCTACTATTGGGCCTTAGTGGGACCTGAACATTTGATAATGGGCCACCAAGTCACCATGCAACCTGAGCTGTCCATCATGAGCTGGGTGTTATCTGACCAACCAGACCATAAAATAGGATGTGCACAGCAACAGTCCATTATCAAATGGAAGTGGTACATACGTGACAGGGCCCAGGCAGGCCCTGAGGGCACAAGCAAGCTACATGAAGAAGTTGCCCAAATGCCTATGGTTCCCACTCCTGTTACAATGCCTCCTCTGCTTAAGCATGCACCTATGGCTTCATGGGGTTTGCCCTATGATCAGTTGACTGAGGAAGAGAAGACTAGGGCCTGTTTTACTGATGGTTCTGCAGGCAGCACCCAGAGGGGACAGATGCAGCATTACAGCCAATTTCTGAAACCACCCTAAAGGACAGTGGTGAAGGAAAGTCTTTACAGTGGGCAGAACTTCGGGCAGTGCACATGGTTACACATTTTTCCTGGAAGGAGAAATGGCCAGAGGTTCAATTATATACTGATTCATGGGCTGTAGCCAATGGTTTGGCTGGATGGTCAGGGACTTGGAAGGAGCATGACTGGAAAATTGGTGAGAAAGACATTTGGGGAAGGAGTATGTGGATAGAGCTCTCTGAATGGTCAAAGGATGTGAAGATACTTGTGTCTCATGTAAATGCTCATCAAAAGGTGATCTCAGCAGAGGATGAGTTTAATAATCAAGTAGATCAGATGACTCGATCTGTGGATTGTCAGCCTCTTTCTCCAGCTGTCCCTGTTGTTGTTCAATGGGCCCATTAACAAAGTGGTCATGGTGGCAGAGATGGGGGTAGCAGCTACAGCTGCTGCCGAGTGCCAGATTTGCCAACAGCAAAGACCAACATTGAGCCCCCAATATAGCGCTATTCCCTGGGGTGACTAGCCAGCAACCTGGTGGCAGGTTGACTACATTGGACCACTTCCATCATGGAGGGGACAGCACTTTGTCCTTACTGGAATAAATACTTATTGTGGTTATGGATTTTCCTTTCCTGCACATAATGCTTCTGCCAAAACTACAATCCAGGGACTTACAGAATGCCTTATCCACCATCATGTTATTCCTCAACAACATCGCTTCTGTCCAAGGAATTCACTTCATAGCCAAAGAAGTGCAACATTGGGCCCATGGTCATGGTATCCACTGGTCTTGCTATGTTCTCCACCACCCAGAAGCAGCTGGCTTGATAGAATGATGAAATGGCCTCTTGAAGACACAGTTACAGTGCCAATTAGGTAGCAATACCCTGGAGGGCTGGGGCAAGGTTCTCCAGCAGGCAGAATATGTTTTGAATCAGCACCCACTATATGGTACTGTTTCTCCTATAGTCAGAATTCATGGGTCCAGGAACCAAGGGGTGGAAGTGGGAATGATTCCACTCACTATCAGCCCTAATGACCCAGTAGGAAAATTTTTGCTTCCTGTACCCATCACCTTGTGTTCTGCTGGTCTAGAAGTTTTGGCTCCAAAGGGGGGGGGGTTGCTTTTGCCAGGAGATATAGCAAATGTTCCATTGACCTGGAAGGTAAGACTTCCCCCTGGCCACTTTGGGCTTCTACTGCCCTTAAGCCAACAGGCTAAGGAAGGAATAACAGTAGTAGGAGGAGTGATTGATCCAGACTACCAGGGGAAAATTGGAATTTTTCTCCAAAATGGAGGCAAGAAAGATTATGTCTGGAAGGCTGGAGATGCTGTAGGGCACCTTCTGGTGCTAGCATGTCCTATGATTAAGGTCAATGGGAAACTCCAACAACCCAAACCAGATAGGACAACAAATGGCCCAGACCCTTCAGGGATGAAGGTATGGGTCACTCCTCCAGGGAAAGAGCCAAGACCTGCAGAGTTGCTTGCTCATGGTGGAGGAAATACTGAATGGGTATAGAAGAAGGTAGTCATAAATATCAGCTGAGGCTACGGGACTAGTTGCAGAAATGTCGATCATAACAGATATTAACTTTTGTCTTATTTGCTTAAGAATGTGCTTGTTCATATATATATATTAAGCAGATACTTGTGTTGTTCCCTTTTGAATGTGCAACTGAGGAAAGTGTTAAGTGTTGTCATATTTAGGTTATTAGACACTGAAGGACTAAGTTTTCCTCAAGGACATTACCACCTACTCTAAGATATAATGCTTTGCTATTGCACATGAGACACTTGTAACCTGTTAGGTGGAATTATGACCTCGCTATTGTTCGCAATTGACGTTTAAGCATAACATAAGGAGAGGCTATTTATTGGGTGTCAAGTTGAAAAGGGTTGGACTTGTGATTGTTAATCCTGGGTGTCAACTTGACTGTATTAAGGAACAAATAAGAGAAAAAGGTTCTTCAGATTGGACTACCTCAACCTGGATGGCCCACCCCAAATGTGGGCATTACTTTCTGCCGGCAGGCAGTATAAAAGTCAATGGCAGAGGGAGCTGGTCCCTTTTATTCCTGGGGCTTCCCTCTCTCTAACTGGTGAGTTTTTCTTGCTGCTGTGATCAACCTTTCAGATCCCAGCATGTACTGAGACTGGTAGATGTTCTGGAATCCATCGGGCCTTCAGCACCAGATTGGGAGTACTGCAACATCCAGGCTTGCAGACTGAGTAGTTTCCTGGATTCTCAGCCTCTCCGGTGCAGTGCAGCTATTGTTGGTCTCCTTGAGCTCTGTCACATGAGCAAATCAATAAATTGTAAATAGCTATATATTCATCCTGTTGACTCTGTTTCTTCAGAGAACCCTGACTAATACACCCATCCAGACTGGCTGTTCACTTGTCTGCCCTTCCTGCCCTGGATCCAGTGCTGCTCTTTCACTTCACAGGTAGACTCAACTCTGCATTTTAACTTTCAACCCTGACTCCACAAAGTTCTGGCTCCATAGGAGCTCCTTCCCTCTGCCACTTTGGGTTCACTAACTTAACAATACAGAAACATTTACATTTCTATCACTTGGCTTTTAAAACATCTTAATCTCTGTTATGGCCTTTGTAACCTTTGGTATGTATTCAATAACACATATTATATATATATTATTATATATATATTATATATATATATTATAATTTCTCCGTGATGTATAACTTCTTATTTGAGAGTTAAAATTAATAATTAACATTAAATTTAAAGCTGATGTTCCACTTCATCCCAACACTTTATAACAAAAAGCCATGCACCATGATATTTGGTGAACCTCTACCATTTTGGCTGAATAATGACAATTCATAAAACTAAAGAACTTTGCTTTTCATAATTAAACCGACTTATTTCTTGAAATTCTTTTTTTTTAAATTTTATTTATTTATTTATTTATTTATTTATTTATTTATTTATTTATTTATATTAATGTACTGTCTGCATGTAGGTTTGTACACCCGTGTCGTGCAATGCCGCGGAGGTCAGAAGAGGGTGTCAAATTCCCCTGGAACTGGAGTTCTGGAACTGGAGTTACAGACAGTTCTCATCCGCCATGTGGGTGCTGGGGATCGAACCCAGGTCCTCTGCCAGAGCAGTCAGTGCTCTTACCCGCTAGGCCATCTCTCCAGCCCTATTTCTTAAAATTCTTACCTCCCTTTGCTATTGATGTGTGAGGATATCCAGTTTAAGTGAGGAGCTAGTTTTCAGCTAGCATCCCTCAGGACATAACTTGGAAGACATGAGGTTCTTCTGACCCCACCTCATGAGGGAGAAACTTGTGGTCCAGGCACATGATGATAGAAAGGGCAGCAGCATACAGGAAGAGGTCTGGGACTAGCAGCAGGAAGTGACATCATCTTGGCTATGCAAAGGCCGAACTGACTAGAATAAAGTAAATTCTCCATTACCATCACATAGAATTACCTGATCCATTATTTTTGCACATATACAGGCAGCATCAGGCCAGAATTTCAAGTGTCAGTGGTCAGTGGGTTAGAAGGGTATCAAGCAGATCTCTATCCTGGTTTTCTGGTGGTATTTGGCTGGAAGGAGGGTTTCCAGGTTGCCAGCCAGTGAGTCTAAGAATCTCTGCATGGGTCTTAATTTTCAAGTTGGACCTTGTCAATCACCTGGTCAAAGGAAGACCACCAAGAACTTATGCTACTAGGATAGGTGGAATAGCTGGTATGGTAATGAAATGGTGGTATTATCTCTAAAAATCCCCACCCCCTAGTGCAGTGTTTTCTGACCCCCAGTCCAAAGAAACATAGCTTTCCATAAGTTAGCTTATTTTTCTTAATGATTCAGAAAACTATGTTAAGGAAAAAGCATAGCTCTCACCTCAAAGCTGTTAAAAGGTAATTTATTCTGGATCCAAATACGAGTGACCATGACCCAGGAACTTAGATTTAGGTTTCCCCCTATTTCATGTTCCAGTGTGGTAACAGATGCATTACATTTTTATAGTAAGAGAACAAAGAAAAGCCTTAAATCAAGTGGCAGATTATGGATTCACAGAAAAGAGAGAGTTCACAGAACTAGCATTACCTTACCTTCTGTTTTTACAGAGGTGTGTTTGGCTATTGTGTGAGACATTCCAAGGTTAATTTTTTTAATCATCAGTAGGCTCTAGTAAGTATATAAACACATGGAGATGAAGCAACATACTTCTGCATGATGAATGGCTCAAAGAAGAGATCAACCAAGAAACAGAAGTATTTTTAGAACAAAAAGAAATTGATAACAAAACACAAAAATATCTGGGATATATTAAAAATACTTTAAGAGAGAAATTTGTAGCTCTAAGTACCTACATTAAAAGAATCAGACAGAGCATACATAAGTGCCTTAATGATACAAATAAAGACTTTAGAAAAACATGAACAAACCAATCCTAAACCTAGCAGACAAGAAGAAATAATAAATATCAGAGCACAAATCAATGAAAAAGAAACAAACAAAACAATACAAAGTATCATTGAAATTAAGAGATGGTCCTTAGAGAAGATAAACAAGATGGACAGATAATTATCTCAGCTAACAAAAAGAAAGAAAGAATAAATCTCAGTTAAAAAAATCAGAAATTAGGGCTGGAAAGATGGCTCAGTGGTTAAGAGTGCTGACTGCTCTTGCAGAGGATTCGGGTTTGATTCTCAGCACCCTCATGGTGGCTAAAAACTGTTTTAAACTCCAGTTCTAGGGGATTCCAAAGCCCTCTTCTGAACCCTGAGGCATTCCACAACATGGGTACACCAACCTACATGCAGACAGAACACTCATACACATAAAAAAAAAAAAAAAATAGCTGGGTGTGGTGGCATACGCCTTTAATCCTAGCATTCAGGAGGCAGAGGAAGGCGGATCTCTGAATTCAAGGCCAGCCTGGTCTACAGAGCGAGTTCCAGGACAGCCAGAGCTACAGGGAGACCCTGTCTCAAAAAGACTAAAAATAAATAAATAAATAAATAAATAAATAAATAAATAAATAAATATCAGAAATTAAAGGGGATACATTACAACAGACATAAAATAGGATCTTTAAAAACTTATGCATGAGCTGGTTTTGGTGGCATGCGCCTTTAATCCCAGTACTTGGGAGTAAGAGGCAGGCAGATCTCTGTGAGTTCAAGGGTGGTCTACATAGTGAGTTCCAGGCCAGCTGAAGCTAAAGGGAGACCTTGTTTCAAAAATACCAGAAAAAAAACAAAAACAAAAACAAAAACAACCTATACACTACTGAATTTGATAATCTAAAAGAAATTAATGAATTTCTATATTCAATGGATCTACCAACATTCAATCATGAAGATATCAAAGCTTCAATAGAACCATGAGAAATAAGGAAATTAAAATAGTAATACAAAGCTTCATGATGAAAAAACAAACAAACAAATAAAAACAAAAAAAACAGGTCTAGATGGATTCCCACCAGAATTTTACCAGTCCATCCAAGAAAATTAATGATCAATACTACTTAAATTATTCACAAAGTTAGAAACAGAAGGAGAGCCCCCAAACTCCTATGAAGTCAGAATTACTTTAATACCAAAAGCAGCTGCAGACATTCACACACACACACACACACACACACACACACACACACAAATGCAAACTGCAAAAGTACAAGCCCATAACCTTAATAAACACTGACACCAAAAGTTTCAAAAAATACTTGTAAACCATATAAAGGGAACATAAAAATATCATCCACTATGATCAAGTTGTGTTTAGTCTATAAATCCAGAGATGGTTAAATGTACATAAGTCAATACATGGAATAAATATACATGGATTTGTATGTAAAAACATAATTATATCAGTAGATGCAGAAAGGTAATTTGACAACATCCAATATATACTCATGATAAAAGTCCTAGATTTAATTTGACCAAAGGGAACATACTTCAATATAATTAATTATAAATACAAAAATCCCACAGCTAACATCATTCTAAATGAAGAAATCTTCAAGCCTTAACATTAAAGTGAAGAAGGCTGACCACTACCTCCACTCCTTTTCAATAAGAAAGATAACTCTAGATAGAGTAATAAATCCAGAAAAGAAAATTAAAGAGTTACTAACCAGAAAAGAAGTCAAATTACCCATGTTTTAAAAATTTGAAAATGAATCTGTCATATGATTTGTTCATACCACTCTTTGGCCTATGCCCAAAGGATTCACCCTACTGTAGTCATACATGTGCATCCATGTTCATTGCTCTACTTTTCAAAATAGCTAAAAAATGGAAACAACCTAAAATATCCATTACTTGACAAATGGATAATAAGACTTTGTTCCACTTAGCAGTAAAGACAAAAATTGAGAAATTTGCAGGTAAATGGATGGAACTAGAAACTGTTATTGTAAGTAAATCAATGTAGACTTGGAAAATCTAGGCAGGGATGTTTTCTCTTATTTACAGTCCTTAGCAACAAATCTTAACTATGAGTCTACATTCTGATGTAACCACAAGAACCAAGAAAAACAAAACTGGTAAAGGGAGGACACAGGGTATACCAGGAATCAAGTGGGTTCATGGAGAGAAGGATTTCAAGAGATGGAGGATACTAGCAGACAGCTGTTATCAAGGGAGATTGGGGAAAGTGAGGGCACTTAAAGCAGGGAAAGAAAAACGCAAGCAAAATGCATTAATTCAAAGTCTATGTGAAGAGTACACATGAAACATTGCATGAGTGCATGTGTAAATCAGAAGGGTATATAACAATATACACAGTGCTAGTATGGAAAAACTTCCTTTCAAGTTGTTGTTCAGGGTAGTTCAAGAGACTCCAAAAATAACATTGGTTATAGTCACAGCCATTGGGTGCCTCAAGAATTTGAAAGAAAGACTCTTTTGCTGAATAAAGGACATACTTGAGACAGAAGGCATAGAGCAATGGAGATAAAACTGACCTGAAATCTTCCTCCCTGAAGACTAACTCTCACCAACCAGAGGTTACTATGCAAGCTGCTTAGGAAGAAAATCAATCAATGATCCAACTCCAGCTGTAAAAGCTAATAACCACAAAGCTGGGCGTGGTGGCGCACGCCTTTAATCCTAGCACTTGGGAGGCAGAGGCAGGCGAATCTCTGTGAGTTTATGGCCCACCTGGTCTACATAGTGTGCTCCAGGCCAGCTGGGACTAAGGGAGACCCTGACTCAAAAAATAAAAAAAAAGCTAATAACCACAACAATGATAAACACATCAAATTATCTCATTGGTGCAGAAATGGCATATTTTTCTTGGGGGGATATCACCAGCTATATAATTGGACTTAAAGCCCACTCAATCAGATTGAAGTCCTTTGCAGTAATATAAACAGAGCCAAATATATATGGCTGGAGAGGTCATAGGGTCTAGAGTAAACCATATGTCTCTCACATCCTGAGTCAAATATAATTTGCTATGGTATGCTGAATATGAATCCTTATATTATAGCCAATTATACCTGTCATCACTCATCAAAACTTCATCTTGCAGCAGATGGAGAGTATTACAGAGTTACACAAAACAACTTATCACACAGAGAATAAATGTCTCTGAGATGTCCAGCTCTTAGTTCCACATCAACAGTGAAACCAATCAACCTAATGCTCATGGAGCATAGTAGACCAGGAGTTAGAGGGAATACTAATGTATCTCTCAACTTACACCAGTGAAGCTCCCTGAAGCAACAAGGAGAGATGAACACAGAAGGTTACAACTGGCCAAAGTAAGAGATAGCAGAGTATGTGTCTGTGAGTAAAACTCTTATATTAAACTTTACACAACCAGGAAGGATGCAGGGGGCATTCTGAACAAACAGTGAGCAGAAAGATTGTAAGAGTCGGTGCATGAATAAAGGGAAATGGAGTCTTCCAGTCTTCTGGAAACTCACTCATACAAACTTACGGCAATGGTGACAGCACACATAAGATCCACACAAACTCAATCAGATAGAAACCCAGCATAAAACTGGTGAAATAGGCAGGAGATTAGGATCTTAGCTGAGGAACTCTTGGCAGCTGCTTACAGCTGGGTGAGGGAGAGTGATGTTAGATAGGCAGAATTGGCTCCAGTGGATGAAATTGTGCTGAGGGATATCCTGTTTTTAAACATGACTCAATATGCCTTTACATATATGATAGAATGTATGAAATCAGTGTGTGGGGTATGAGGGTTTCAGATAGGAGAGGGCATCTAAATATGAATAAGATGTATTGTATGGAATGTAAAAAATTATATATATATATATATATATTTATTATATATTATTTTATCTATATCTCAACACAAACAACACAAAAAATACAACAACAATTTTTGCAAAAGGGTTTTGATAAAGAACACTTATGCACTGATGGTCTGAATACAAATTAATATAGCTATTATGGAAAAGAGATTAGATGTTTCCTCAAAAATTTAAAAATACAACTACCATTCCACTTATCTCTTTTCTTGTGGGCATAGGCCCAGAGCACTTCATACTTTGTCATGGTGACACTTACATCACAATATTTATTGCTACTGTATCCAGTATAGCAAGGAAATGGAATCAATCTAGTTGTCCACCAATAGATGAGTATATAATGAGAATGTCCAATGTAATTAAAATGGAATATTATCCATCTCTAAAGAAAAGAGAAATCACAAAATTTGAAGGAAAATAGCTGGTCCTATAATATAAAATATAAACTGAGATCATCTAAAGTCAGAAAGGAAAAATCAAAACATTGTTCCCTCATATGTAGATCCCATTCTGTAATGCAGTACTGTATGTCGTGTGTGTGTGTGTGTGTGTGTGTGTGTGAATAATTGTATCTGTGTATATTACAACATTTAGCTAAGAGACAAAGAAGTGGCAATTCTAAGAAGGTACTGAGTTCATATATATAATATACTTCATATAAATCCTTTGATGCCCATTCAAGATTTTTTTCAATGCAAAATAAGTTCTGAAATTGGCAGTGTCCACATGTGGTTATCAATATTAAATTATATTTTTCAGTGTTTGAATATTTCTTTACACTTTACATTTTGAATATACTAACAAACTTAGTGTATTTTACTTTTAAAATAAATAAAAATGTTATTGCATTGAATTGAAGCTGAAGTAAGAATCTCTCCATATCATTCATAAATAATTAAATATTTATTAGAACTGTAAGTGTAGCACATTTTTATGCAATATATTTGAATACAATGATGAGCTATATGGTTTATTAATGTTATGTTCTTTACTGTATATTCCCAGATCGTACTGGGCATTGGCATTACTCTGCACATGTACTGTGGGTGTCAATCAAAAAGAACATATGGGAATAGAGCACACATGATTATCAATAAAGATCATTTAAAGAGTTACAAGCATTGTGGAAATAATTAAATTTAATGAGAGGAAACTGGAACAAGATGATAGATTTTATAGTTAGATCACATTTTTCTTAGTGTATGCATAATATTTTAAACGTGCAATTCAATTCATATTACATTCTATCAGTAAGAGTGTCTTATATTTCAATGCTATATCTTCAAACAAGGTATTAAAATGTGGTTGACAAAGATACAAAGTAGGGAATGAGAATTCAGGGAAGTGTAGATTAACTGATTATTGCATTTGCTTTTTTGTCTACGGAGAAAATAAATCAATTAATTTCCAGTTTCTGTCTTTTAGTGCCAAACAATCTCAAGACTCCCTGTAACCTGGCTTACTCACCTCAGCACACTTGCCATTTTGGACTGAAAAATCTCTTTGCTTTGGGTTCTCTCTTATGCTTTGCATTTTATCAGTAACACCCCTGACTTCCACCTATTAGATCAAAATACAGCTTTGAAAATCTTTCCCTTCAGTATGTAACATATAAGGAAAAGGTGTGAAAAATTACACTTGACCGATAAAAAGTTATGCAAAAAATATGCCTTAGCAAAATATGATTTTAAATCCAGTGGAACTGTCTAAAAGATATAGCATTTCAAAGAAATCAGTACAACTCATCTAAAGATTTTGGTGCCCTGCTAGGAGATACCTTAGAGAGTAAAACGTTTGCTATGTATGCCCAAGGACCAGAGATGGGCTCCCTACAATGCATCTAAAGAGCAATATGGACATATTGGCTTGTGCCTAATGGGAGCCAGACACAGGATTTCCCCAGTATGATGGCTACACGGACTAGTTGAAAAGGAGAGCTCTGGGGGCTGGAGAGATGGCTCAGTGGTTAAGAGCACTGACTGCTCTTGCAGAGGACCAGGGTTCAATTTCCAGCACCCACATGGTAGCTAAGAACTGTCTTTAACTCCAGTTCCAGGGGAATCCGACGTCCTCTTCTGACCTCCGCAGCATTGCATGACACGGGTGCACAAACCTGCATGCAGACAGTACATTCATACACATACAGAAATAAATAAAAATTTTTAAAAATTAAAAATAAATAAATAAATAAAATTAAAAAAAGAAAAGGAGAGCTCTGGGTTCCGGGAGAGGCTCTGCCTCAATAGCAAGGTGGAGATTTATGAAGGATGACACCTCACAAAACTTTAATAATCCTGTGTACATGCACCAGCACAATTCATGCACATATACAGACACTAGAATACGAATGCACACATAATATTGTGAGAAAAATCCAGTTTGAGTTAGGTATGAAGGGGCTAGCTTTTCAGCCAGCATTTCTCAGGGACACAGTTATGGGTCTTAAGACATCACTGACCCTGCCTCATGAGTGAGAGCAGTATGTGATACAAAGAGGAAAATAACATGTGACTCACTTGTGACCCAAGCACATGATATGGGGTGGAACAAACGTGAGACATGTATACAGGGGGCCTGATGCACAGGTCTAGGAGTGGCTGTGAGTGATGTTATCATTCTGTCTATATAAAGGATGGAATGTATACAATATATTGGATCTCCATTGCCACCAGCCGTGGTTCCTGGATTCATTATTTCCATGGAAGTGTAAGTTTAATATCACCGGACCTGTATTTGAGTGTTGAGCGCTAGTAATGGCTGGGGAGAACCTACCAGGTGCCAGCCTGTGAAGTCCAGCATCAGACCCAGCAGCTCAACGACTGGTGATGTGCCCACGGGAAAAGACTGAGGAGAGCTGATCAAGAGTCAGTCAGAGAGGTCCAGTCAGAAAGACTGAGGAGAGCTGAAGAAGCATCAGTCCGAGAGGTCCAGCAGTGGAATCAATAGTTCTCCATCTGGTGTAGGTATTGGGTGCTAATAGGTGAGCTAAAGAAAGTTAATCAACCATTAGCCTATAAGGTAGCAGATAGCCGCAGGCGGCTGCTCCTTTCCCTCTTCCCCTATTTCCCTTTTATCCAGCAGACATGGGTTGAGTCTCTCAGTGCAGGAGAGGGCTAACTGCATAATATGCCTTCCAACATATACATAAGCAAAAGTTGAGTAGATATTTTCAGTGTTCTTTGCCTTTTGGTCATAGCTAAAGAATAATTTTATTGAACGTTATGATATATATGTGCTTATATTCTCCATTTATAAGTATCACTATGTCTTAATCATCTCTTGCAAATGCAAGAACTTGTACAGATATTTTCAGAATTTAAGACTCTCTGGCTGACACAGCAACACTCTGCATAGGGACATGCACCCTTGCATTTATATCATATGGAAATGAAGAGAATGAAAGATTTGAACAGCCAAGTAAATGCCTTTATCCCTGTAGAACCTAATTTTGTCATCTGCCAAATATACTTTTTAAAATAAAGATTCATGGGAACATATTAAGAGTTGATATTAAATATCTATTTTGCAAGCATCAAACATGACTTAAACTTAAATGAGCCTGTGTCTATGCCTTCAGGTTTGCATTATCAAGGCAAATTTATGTGAGCAAAATGTATTATTATGGGCTTCTCTGTAGCTGCAAGGAATGTACCAAGTCTCTTGCTTTCAGACATGCATCCTTCCACAGGCTTCTACATCTGTGATGCTTCAGGATCTCTCATCGAGGATGTTGAAATTTCTAAGACTAATTTACAATATTGTCAAAGTTTCTTTATGCAATTGTTTATAATTACTTGTCATCCATTGGTCATTTAGCATACACCATAGGCAGTGCCTCCAAAATAACCTACTTTTCACAGTTGTGGATACACCCATACAAATATAAATATTTTATGAATAATTATGAACCTAATTGAAGAACATTTTATAATATGTATACATTTTTCATGGGTCTCTTTGTTTTTAGATTATTTCACTTTTTCTCAATTTGATTATAAGTAGTAACTTATTTTAAAACATGATGCAATTATATTTTGAAAATGACTACTTAAGGTTTACATTTTCCATACAATAATATTCTTTAAACAGGGTATCTATAGTTTATTATCGCTGGCATCCATCTCTAAGCTGTTTCTAGTTTCTTTACATTTATACTATTAAAGCTTCAAGATGAACTCAACACTGCAGTTTATCCTTACTCCCTTACTAGCTGTTGTATAGGGATTTCTTGTTGCTACAAACCTTTTATCGGGACAGTCAGTATTCTATTTCATTTTACTTTGTTTCTAGTTCTTCTGTTAAGCTTTATATGTTTGTAGCAACATCTCATGGAAGCTACCAATTATCAGGGGTACATTCTTTCTCACACCAACTGGAAACTGTTGTGATATTTAATTGATATGAGGCACTTCTAAATTCATTAAATGGATAAATACTGAATCTTACTTATTATCTGTAGTTACATAAGAATATATATGTCAGCCCATGAAAGGAAACAGCCAGAATTGACCAGAGTCCAAGACAGCAGCTCCAGAGAAAGTAGACTGTTTTGCTTCTCGTCCACCTGTGCCCCTTTTCTAAGCCTAGGGAACAATCTGCAGAAGAGGGTGCGTGGTAGAATGTAAGGGCTGCGATTGGGATGAATGGTGAAACTACAGCAATATAGTCTGGAAACTCATTTGATCAACTTGATTGAACATACAAGTCCCCCTGCTGGATGGTGGGACCTATGGGCTGTGTGGGTTTGGGCACAACTGCTTGCAAATTGGTTTTACATGAAGGATGCTTTTACTCATAAATTATCACTTATTGTTAAAAAACGAAAAAAACTGAGAGAAAGGAGAGTTAAGGCAGAATGCATGATCTGGGATGGGGTGGGGTGGGGTTGGGGGAAGGGAAAGGGAAATATGCCTGATGTATGAAATACACAAAGCATCAATAAAAAAAATGAAAATTTAAAAAAAATGAAAAAAGTAAATAATAAAAAAACACAAAAAACAAAAAACAAAACAAAACAAAAGAATATATAAAAAAGATAGCAGAGCACATATGTTCATGTTATATTTCTCTTCTGTGTATTAATACTGTAAAGTTACTTCTAAGATTTACACCCCTTTTCTTGTTATCTCTCAAATAGGGAGCTATAATTGTAGGCCTAAAGATGGCTTCTACTGCAACAGTAAATGAAAACAAATGCCAAAAATTTATAGCTATAAATGTGAAATTTGGGATTTATTTTTATTTTTTTATCAAATCTAGACCCGTGTCCCCCCCATTTCCCCACCGCACCAGAGCTCATGCATTCTGCCAAACATGCTTTTCATCTCTTTCTCAGTCTCCCAATATTCTCCATGTGGAAGTTGACTGTTTTGAGCAGAAGTTCACTGTTTCAGTTAGTTCTTTGATGTAGTCTTTTCTGTTGTTGTTGTTGTTTCCAATATTCATCACTCCCAGCTGCTTTGGACAAAAGCTCAAGGGGCCGTGCACAAGAAATACTTACAACTAGGTAATTGGCACTAGCATCCACAGATGAGGGATACCATTCGTCGTTTGTTTTTCTGGGACTGTGTTACTTCACTCAGCATGATGTCCTCTAGCTCCAGCCATTTTCCTGCAAAGCTCATGATGTCGTCTGACTTTACTGCTGCATAGAATCCATGTGTAGATGTACCACATTTTCTCTATCCACTCATCAATTGAGGGGCATTTAGGTTGGTTCCAGCTCCTTGCTATTGTGAAGAGAGCTGAAATAAACATGGCTGTGCATGTATCTCTGTGGTGGGGTGAGTTTTGAGGGTACATGCCCAGGAGTGGTATGGCTGGGTCAGGTGGCAAGTTCATTCCAAGTCTTCCAAGGGTTCTCCACACTGCTTTCCATAGTGGTTGTATGAGTTTACATTCCCCACCAGGAGTGGATGAATGTTCCCCTTTCTCCACAACCTCTCCGCCACTTGGTATCTTTGTTTTCTTTGACCCTAGCCAGTCTTATTGGAGTAAAGATGATATCTTTAAAGTGGTTTTGATTTGCATTTCCTTAATGAGTAGTGATGTTGAACACTTCTTAAAGTGTTTCTCAGCCACTCTAATTCCTCACTTGTGAAGTCTCTATTCAGCTCTTTGTCCCATCTATTGAGTGGGTCATTTGTTTTCTTTCTTCTTTGTTTTTTGAGTAGTTTATATTATTCTGGAAATCAATGCTTTGTCAGATGTTTCTGAGGTGAAGGTTTCCTCCTACTCTGGGATTTCCTCTTCACTTCCTTGATTGTTTTCTTTTTATGTACAGAAGCTTTTGAGTTTAATGAGGTCCCATTTGTCAATTGTCAACCTTAATTCTTGCGCAGCTGCTGTCTGATTTAGGAAGTCTTTTCCTATGCCTATGTCTTGTCGAATCTGCTGCCAATTTTTTCTCTATCCCTTCAGAGTTTGGGGTTTCACGTTGAGGTCTTTGATCCATCTGACTTTTGTACAGGGCGAGAGGTAGGGGTTTAATTTCATTCTTCTACAAGTGGTGATCCAGTTTTGGTAACACCACTTGCTGAAGATGCTGTGAACTTCAGTTTTTTTTTTGTTTGTTTGTTTGTTTGTTTTTTTTTGTTTTATTTATTTATTTTTTAATTAGTTTTTATTGATGCTTTGTGCATTTCATACATTTTTTTCCAATTCAGTTTCAGGCTTATTTCCCTTTCCCTCCCCCCCACCCCACCCCATCCCAGATCATGCATTCTGCCATAACTGTCCTGCATCTTTCTCTCAGTTTTTTTTTTCATTTTTAGCTATAAGTGATAATCCATGAGTACAAGCATCCTTCATGCAAAACCTATCTGCAGGCTGTTGTGCCCAAACACCTACAGCCCCACCATCCAGTGGGGGGGTGACAGGTTGTTTGTTCAATCAAGTTGATCAAATGAGTGTCCAGACTACATTGCTGTAGTTTCACCATTCACCCCAATCGCAGCCCTTACTCAGTTTTTTACCTGTGAATTGATGATCTATAAATGTTCCTTAAGCAGCTGTTTAGGATATTTCAAGTATATAGGTTAGTTTAGTAAGCATTTAATATTTATTGTCTCTTTCCCTGTTTTATCAGATAGTATTGCATAGACTAGGATATTAAAAAGAGTAGTGACTGGATAGGATGTTTCAGTGGGTGAAGGGAATGCTTTCCATCTATGTTGACCTGAGTTTACTGTCCAGAACCCATGACTAAAGGAGAGATTCAACTCCAACTGTGGCATGTATGCTCTATCAAACACACACACACACACACGCGCACACACATCAAGAATACATACACCATATGTACAATTAACAATAACAATAATATATTTAAATATATTGAAAATAGACTTGACTTTGGTTTCCTAGAATTACTTCTTTAGTTGACATTATAAAGTTGCACAGGTTGGCTATGTCATCTTATATATGTGATAGGCATATGTTTATTTTGAAAGACTAGAAATAAATATAAGGGTTTTCTTTTATATGAAAAACACATATATAAGATGACAAAGCCAAGCTGTCCATCAATTCTCTTTAGAAAGTAAACTGAAAGTTCTTCTATTTATTTCTTTTTTTTAGTAAATATAATACCTGATTTTACTCAACTTACTATGAAAAGTATAAAAGTAAAGTAACATTATTTCTTTACCTTCATACAATCCTACTATCAAAATGTAACACCCTATATATGATTTGGAATTAACCTAGAGTTTATTTTCAGAGGCCATAATTTTGGCATATCTGTGGCATCCATTTAGGCATATTTTAGAACAATATAAATTGGAAATAACAACAACAACCACAACAACAAAAGACTGTGTCACAGAACTGATTGAAAGAGTAAAGTTATGCCCAAAACAGTAAACTTAAGCATCAAAAAAAATTAAGAAAGACTGAGGTAAAGGATGAAAGACATGTGTGGTAGAATGCATGAGGTCTTGCAGGGAGAGTCAAGGAAAGGGAATTGGACCTAAACTTGATTAAGAAATGTTGTTTGAAATACACAAAACTTCGATAAAAAAGGAAAAAATATATTTAATGGAAATAATAGACATTCACAGAGTATTTAAAAATAAATATAAGGTCATAGAGACACGGCTCAAGCTAATCATAGCTCAACATCAAAGGTTCAATACAAAGTAATTATTTGGTTCTCTGGGCAAAAGGTAAAAGAATAAAAGCCTACTTCTCTCTGTTACTCTCTGTCCCCAAAGGGCAGTATAGTACTCCTTAAGATAAACATATTTTAAAATGAACAGAATACTAGTAATCCTACTTGTCAGAAGATTATGAGGGAAATTTCTCAATTCTTCCTTTTCTCAAGTTAAGACATTCATATAGAGTTCAAGGCTTTCCAGAAGTACTGTATTTGTTACTTTTCCCCTTGCTATGATAAAATATCCTCCCATAGGCAACTTGAACATGGAAGGGTTTATGTGGCTCACTGTTCCTGAATTATAATCCGTTACAGCAGGGAAGATATGACATCAGGAACTTGAGGAAGTTTGTCATACTGCATCCACAGTCATGCAGCAGAGGGGTTAGATTCTGGAACTCAGCTATATTTCTCCTTCTAGAGTCCAAAATCTTAGAACTCCATATTCATGAAGGGTATTTCTACTTGATTCAATAAGACAAGAAAATCCATCACAGACATGCCCAAAGACTGGTCACTGAGGTGATTACAGATCCTGTCAAGATGGTAATATTAAACATCATAAACATGTGACAGATGCTATAATCACATTACAGGTTGAGACCTTGGTCTTTTTATAGTTTGTCCATCAATTACTTGAGTTATTTCCTACTGTTACCAGTCCCTAAGAATCTTGTTCAATGATGTTTTTTATTATTATTATTATTATTATTATTATTATTATTATTATTATTATTTTGATCTTTTCCAGATAGGGTCTCCCTGTAGCCCCTGCTGTCCTGGAATTTGCTCTGTAGACCAGGCTTGAACTCACAAAGATCTGCCTGCCTCTGCCTCCCAAGTGCTAGGATTAAAGGCGTGCACCACCACGCCTGGCTCTAATTATTATTTTTAAACTGCCTTGTAATGCTTCTTCATTGAAAGCTTATTAATTCCAGAAGGACATTTATAAAGCTAGTAAGGATTTCATTACCTGAAATATTATTGTTTTTGAATTTTTATTAAAGGATTTTTTATAAATAAATATCAGTGTTTTACTGCCATTTATCAAACATGATACAATAACTCCCAAAATATTTAGAAAAGTATTTATAGAATTAAACACAGGCTAGGTGTTGTGACACATGGCTTTAATTCAAACAGCCAGGATTCAGAGATAGGTAGATCTCTGTGAGTAAGAGAGTAGGTTGGTATATATACTAAGTTTTGGCCTAGCTAGGATCACACATTTGAGAACGTATCTCAAAACAACAATAAAAGACAAAAAACTTAAACCAACCAAATTATAGCTGCTCTAATTAGATATTTCAATTACTGAGGTTTTTGTTTTTAAATTTAGTACTGTTAAGCAGATATCTATGGGCTATAACTTAGAATGTTTGTCATTTTAATCTCTTCTGGAAAAATCACTTTCCAAATATGAGTCATATGCCAGCAAGATTTCTGTTACTTTGACAAAATACCTGATATAGTTCAAAAGGAGGAAAACTTGATCTTGTTTCACAGTTTCAAAGGCTGTGTGGTTTTCTGGCTTGATTAGGGGCATTGGTGATTTAGTACATCACTCTAGAATTCAGGAGAATAAGAAACACTCAACACAAGGTCGACCGTGTGCAGAAATGAAGAGTGAACTAGGACCCATCAGAATCCCAATACTCCTTCAAGTTCCAACCTCACTAATTTTTCATAATTAATTTTTACCTCTCAACATTCTGCCATCTCCCAATAGTGTATCTACCAGAGGACCGAGCTTGGTAAAATGTTTCTTAGCAGGAACCCATTGGATCTAATCATAGTATATTATAATCATAGGGAAAACTGTAGAAGAAATTCCACTTTGGTATAGAGTATTGGAAAATTATAAAACCCTATTCACCTCATTTCTTGGGGTTCAATCCCTCCTGAAGAGGGATTTACTTGACTTTCATGGCAATTTAATGCATCTTTCAGTGTTAACTTTTCCTCCATTCTTACCACATTTTCATTTCTCAACAGAGATTCTTGGGTTTTTCAAATTGCTTTTAGAAGCTAATGGTGTATTTTAGTTTTTCTGTTCCTCTTGAGAGAATGAAAAAAATTTCCACTGGTCACCATCCCTAAGCAGTGAGTGGGGGCCTACCGCCTTCTAGGATACACCTTCTAGGGAAACTACTAGAATGATTGGCAGTAAAATGGCCAGTGAGAAAAATACCATACAATCTGTCTGAAATACATAATTTATCAAGTACCAAGAGCAGTAAATTACTTTTCAATTAATATTATGTCTTTAGCATTTTAAAATCTACACATTTGTAGAATAAAATGGATAGCATTAACTTCAAAGTTGGTTAACTCAGAGTTGCAAATGTATTTATGTACATAAACTCACATTTGCATGCAGTGGTTTTATAATAGTAATTCCATGATAGAGAAAGTGTGGCCTACTCTGAAATTCTCCAGAGTTTGGACTTAAGATATTTGGGAATATATTTCTTGTGTACTTTGCTCTATATGCATTTATAAAAAGTGCATGCCAATGTTTTTATAAATGATGAATGTTCTCAATTTCAATATGATTTCAGTCTACTCCACAATGAAACTGTTGTGATCTTATGTATTTTTTGTACAAGTGGTAAAATTTATCATTCTTCCTGTCAGAAATCTGAACATCCTCACTACTACAAATACATTCACACATAAAAATGAACAAAAACGTTAAAACTTTCAAAATCACAGCTCATAGGTATAATGCTAAATAAGTATAAAATTAATAAGACATTAATGAGTATAAAATTAAAGGTATAATATTTTAAAATACAAATTAAGATTAAAACTAAAATGAACTAAGACATTAAAAATATTCAAAGATCATCCATGCAATATTTGCTACCAATTCTACTGTGAACATGTTCTTACTAGTATGTAACTCGGCAGGCACAATGACTTGCTTAATGTAAATTAATGACTCCAAACTGCATGGAACCTCCCTAGTGGGTTACCTATTCAAATATCATATATAAGCTCAGACTGTCACATGCTCAAGCATCAGATTTCATTCCAGCAGCTTCTCGTCATGTAGAAACCTTTTGGGTAATAATATATATCAATGCTCTGAATCCCACTTTAGAAATTTAATTTTTTTTATTAATTTTGTTTATTTTTGTATGTGTACGAGTGTACTGTCTGCATGTAGGTTTGTGCACCCGTGTCGTGCAATGCCGCGGAGGTCAGAAGAGGGTGTCGGATTCCCCTGGAACTGGAGTTTTCCTGGAATTGGAGTTTCAGACGGTTCTCGGCCGCCATGTGGGTGCTGGGGATGGAACCCGGGTCCTCTGTAAGAGCGGTCGGCGCTCTTAACCGCTAGGCTCTCTCCAGCCCTAGAAATTTAATTTTTGTAGTTGAAGTTTTTATTCATTGTTTATTATTTATTTATTTACTTATTTTACTAATTAGATCTTCTCTGGCCACTATGAGGTGCTTTTTTTTAAGATTATAAGACTAAAAATAAAGTTAATAAGACTATGGCTTGACATGAGTTGTGAATGGATGGCCACGGTAAAGGTCTTTGCTTGACGGTCTTACTTTGGAAGTCGGATATAGCTGCACTTGTTGCAGAAGCTGACAGGCAAGTGATAGGACAGGGGTTTAAGTGCGTGGCATACATGAGGCAATTGTCCTGTTGTAGCTACAGTGAAAAGTATTCCCTGGTCAGGCTGTATGCTGACAGCATGGGAGCAGTACCACATGCAAGGAAAAGTCTTTCCTGAGGATGCAAATCCTGCATTCCTTCTGATGTTTCTCTGTGAATATCAGTCCATGAATATTAAGATGATGCTGATCAGAAAGGATGCTCTTCTTGTGTTGAATCTTGGATTTGATATTCTCCATGTTGTTACTAGGTTCAACATCAAGGTGATGGTCTTTGCTCTTCAGAGTCTTGTTGAATATCTGCACAGCAGGACTCATATAGTTACCTCCTTGGGGGGAAGATAAGAATATTTATGACCCCCGAAGAGCCACATTCCTGGAAAACAGATACAAATTAAAATTTCATTACCGTGCATCTTCAGAAAAGAATTAATTTACATTTGCACCAATTAAATGCCACAAAAATATTTTTACAGTTAAATGATTGATAACTTGTCCTTGTCCCTGAATCTTATAATTGTTTTAGTACTTTAAAGACAACCTTGGTGTGTAAAAGTCTGCACTAGTTAGTTACACGTTCTACAAATTAAACCTCTGTGAGTTCAAGCATATTTACACCTTCCCAGGAATTAATTGATCTTGAAGTATAGCTATTTCAAATTATTTCTATATACGGCTTCTCTCATTTGTATGACTAGATACCTAACAAGATGTAACTTAAAATGAAGCAGTATTATTGCTCATGGTTTGAGGATCATACCCTATCATGGTATAGAAGGCAGAGCCTGTGGTTGGTGTTTCCCACAGCTCTGAAAACCAAGTATACAACGAGTATCTTTCACCATAAGCCATGGGCTAAATCATGACACAGTCCCTGAAAATATACTTCTTGAAGCTCATTTTCAACTCCTATGTTTCTACCATTTCACGAAAAAGAAACATCAATTAAGAACTAAGTGTTCAAATACATGAGGTTTCAGAAGACATTTAAATCACAACAAAAATTTTATGTAATTGTCTATAGTTATACTCTCTTTCCCAAAGGCCAAAAGGGAAGCTTAGGAAAATTATATTTGATTGTATGCTGAAAAATATAAACATGAATTTTACATTAAATTTGGTATTTGGTTCCTTCACCATTTAAATCTTGTAAAGAAGGAGTAAACCTACATCTTCTGAAATTTCTAGAACAATTTATATTATGCTGGAACTGTATTCTTCCTTCTCTATGACTATGATGTGCTTTTGACAGAAATTGAACAGATCTCATATCTATTGTAGATTACCTAGTTGTAACTTTGATTTTAGTATACTAAAATGAGCAATATCAGCAGATAGACTTATATCATGCTCATTGATATGTGTTATCAATATCATTATACATATTTTTGTTTGTTTCATACAGCTCTCCATTCATTCATTCTTTTTTTGTGCATTTTTCTAAATGACCTACTGCTGCAGCTTTCAGTGAAGTGATCTCTGACATCGATTCAGTAAGATCAGTTAAATGTGTCCCTAATTTGCCTGCTTGCTGACACCTCATGCTTCACTGTACATTATGCTTCATGTCTGGCTTGTGAAGCAGGAATTGCTGACAGTATTGCTAATGTGGAGCAAGTGTTCCTGTATTATCAAAGCTTTTATTACCTGTCTTCTCTGTAGATTACTGGGAACTGTTTCATTTTTTTTTTTTTTTTTTTTTTTTTTTTTTTTTTAATTATTTTATTTATGGTATGTGCTTTTATTACATCATTTTCCAATTCAGATCATGCATGTTGATTTCCCCTCTTCCCTTCCCCCCCTTCCCACCCCACCCACCCAGTCAGTCATGGGGTATTCTGCCATAACTGTCCTGGCCACTTTCAGGTATTTTTTTTCATTTTTAGCTATAAGTGATACCATGAGTATAAGCATCCTTCGTGCCAAACCAATATATAGACTGTTGTGCCCAAAACCCCCACAGTCCCACCATTCAGTGGAGTTTGACAGGTTGTTTGTTCAATCAAGTTGATCAGATGAGTGTGCAGACTACATTCCTATAGTTTCACCTCGAAGATTCAAACCCACAATCGCAGCACTTTACCATAGCATCGTCACCCAACGCCCACCTCTTCCGCAGATTGTTCCCTAGCTAGAAAAGGCACAGGTGGATGAGAAGTAAAACTTTCTTGCCTCCTGTAGCTGTTTACTTGATCTGTCAATTCTGCTCCTTCAGGCACAGTTTCAGGATACCCTTCCATCCTATAATGACAACAAGCCATTATATAATAGTATTAAGCCCAACACATAGTTATGTATTACCTTTGCATAGACACATATTTGTTATTTAATTCATGAATTATATTTTACCCCCTGATAAATATAAAAGTGTCTTACTGTGGCTTATGACATCTCCTAACCATTAGAGTTTGTAGGTTTGTGGCATCAGCTGTGGGTATTCCTCCAAGGAGAGAGTTGATAGCCAATTAGATTTGGATTATACAGGCACATGGCTCCTCTGCTCACAGTATTTCCAGGCAGGTGAAGTGTAACTGGTGCTGACAGAAGAGTCCTGCTTGACTCAAGACCCATTTGCTTTATTGGTTTATTGTCCTTTGGTAACACTCTCTTGGCATTCCAGAGGCCATCTGTACCCTTGATGTGCGTCTCAAACATCCCCCCTGTTAACGTCAGGTCTTCGGCAGCAGGTTCTTATTTCCTCTCCTCCTGCATGTATCCCTACTTAGAGGCAAGGAGCCCTACCTTTTGTGGGGCCTTGTATCCACTGGCCAACATCCCCCTCGTAGAACAATCCATTGCTCATATCAGAACTCTCCTGTATAAATACATTTTGCTTAAAGTGCATACCAAACTTACTATTATAATTTGTTCTTGAACCATAGTATTAATCCTTCACAGTTCTTATGTCTATAGTCAATTAAAAAAAGCAGATTGCCGGTTTTACAAGAGATTACCACTATAATAGTTGTCTCCAATTTACATGGAAAACGACATCATCATCGTCATAATTCTCCTTGTTCTATGGAGCAAAGATCAATTCAAACCTTGTTGCACCTAAAGTATAAGTTCATTAGACTCCATTAGAAATGTACATGTAGATCCCACAGAAAAGCCCAGTTAGCAATCCTTGAGGCTTTTTTTTCCTTTCGATGTTCAGACGGTCAACCTTTCAGTTGCCAATTTTTGGTACATCCTACTCAATTCTAAGTTGTATCTTTTCTTTCTTCAGCCGTTAAGTTGGTGACATTGTCCTGTTGGAACAAACAAATCCTCTTCCCATAGTTAGTTTTAATATTTGGAATTGCAAGGTTCTTGACTAAAGAAGTTTTCATGTCTGTCTGGTACCGCCCCCCCCTTTTTTTTTAACCCATGAGTCTCAGAAGACAGTTGTATTATATACATAACTATAGGGTGGAATAAGGCTCAGATTTCATCAAATTCATCCACGCTGTTTTGGGTGACTATATATGATTAACCTGGGAAGCAAAACTTAATTTTTGCTTTATAAATCATCTTAAAGAGAATGCTACAAAGTTATACTGTACAACAGAGAAAGGAAAATTATAGAGAACATTTTGTATTGCCAAATCCCAAAGTTATTGCTCTAGAGATTTTCTGTAAAACAAATGTGGACAACGGCAAATTATATCGATGACATTTAACGTTTTTTCAGAGTACTGTAAAACCAATGTTGTTAAATATACCCACTTTACTCTTTACTAAGTCCTAAAACACCATTGTACCTGTAGACGTTCTAGGTGAAACTGGGCACTGTGCTGAACTCATTCAATTAAATATGTCCATTATTAATATCACATCCAGTGTCTCCTCCCCACCCTCCCCCCTTCCAATTCACCATCGAGCCATTTCTGATGCAGTCTTTCTTGTTGTTTGTTCTTTTACTATTTGCATCCCTCTCCATGAGAAATGATTTTATCTTGGGTTATTGGTACTAGCACTCACACATATGTGAGGGACACCATTTGTCGGTTTGTTTTCTGGGATGTGTTACTCACTTAACATAATGTCTTCCAGCTCCATCCATTTAACTGAAAAGTTTAATGATGTTGTCCCTTTTACTGCTGCATAGAACTCCTTGTATACATGTACCACATTTCTTCTATCCACTAGTCAGTGAGGTGGGCATTGGCTTGGTTCCAGCTTTTGCTATTGTGAACAGAGCTGCATATAAAATAGCTGTGCATTGTATTTGCTCTGACGAGTTGTGTCTTGTGGTGTATATACCCAGGAGTGGTATGACGGGTGGGTCAAATGGAAGGCTCGATTTTGAGGTTTCTAAGGTTCTCCCCACACTGATTTCCATAGTGGCTGTATATAGTTTACATTCCCACCAGAAATGGATGAGTGTTTCCCCTTCCCCGCAACCTCTCCAGCAATTGGTAACATTCGTGTTCCTATCCTAGCCAGTCTTTATTGGAGTAAGGTGATATCTCAAAGTGTTTTTAATTTGCATTCCTTAATTATTCAGAGATGCTTGAACAGTTGCTTAAGCATGTTTTCTTCAGCCATCTGTAATTCCTCTCTTGTGAAGTCTCTATTTCAAGATCTTTGCTCCCATCTTTTGAGTGTAGATTCATCTGTATTTCTTTCTTCTTTTTTTTTGAGTAGCTTGTATACTCTGGAAATTAATACTTTGTCAGATGTATCTGCTGTGAAGGTTTCCTCCACTCTGTGGTATTTCTCTTCAATTCCTTGAATATTTGCTTCCTTTATTACAGAAGCTTTTTGAGTTAATGAGGTTCCCATTTGTCAATTGTCGAATCTTAATTTCTTTGTGCAGCTGCTGTTCTGATTTAGAAAGTCTTTCCACACCTATGTCTTTGTAGTCTGCTGCCAAGCTTCTCTTTCATCACCTCCAGAGTTTGGGTTTCACATTGAGGTCTTTGGTCCATCTGGAGTTGACCTTTTGTACAAGGTGAGAGGTAGCGGGTTTAATTTCATTCTTCTAACAAGTGATGATCCAGTTTTTTTCCAACACCACTTGTGAAGATGCTGTCTTCTCCATTGTGGTATCTTGGGCCCCCTTGTCAAATATGAGGTGGCTGAAATTGGTATGTGCTCAAGTTTGGAACCTCTCAGTTTTTTTCCTTTGGTCAACTGGTCTGATTTTTGTGCCAGTAACCAAGCTGTTTTTTATGACTATAGCCCTGTAGTAGAGTTTTGATGTTCTGGATTATAGCGACATCCCCCCTGGTATTGGCCTTTTTCCACTCAGGATTGCTTTGGCTATCAGGGGTCTTTTGTTTTTCCAAATGAAAATGAGGATTTTTTTTCCCAAGCCTGTGAAGAAACTCTTGGGGGAGTCTTGATTGGTATTGCATTAAATGTGTACACTAGTTTGGTAGGATGGACATTTTTCCTATATTTATTTTCCCAATCCATGAGCATGGGAGGTTTTGTCCATCCTTCTGATGTCTTCCTCAATTTCCTTTTTTCAGGGGTTTAAAATTTTTGTTGTAGAGATCCTTATTGTCCTTGGTAGGTATGTTCCTAGTATTTTATTGTTTTTGAGGGCTATTAGTAGTGGGAAGGTCTCCTTGTAGTCCTCTTTCAGTTTGCTTGTTGTTGTGTAAAGAAAGGCTACTGATTTTTTCTAGATATTATTTTGTATCCTGCCACATTTACCAAAGCTCTAATCTTTTCTAGGAGTTTCTGGTGGAGTTCTTACATCCCTTAGGTAGACAATCATGATCACAGCAAAAAGGGATTAGCTTGATTTCCTCTTTTCCAATTAGACTTCCTTTAATTTCCTTTCTTGCCCTTATTGCCCTTGCAAGGGTTTCCATGCGCACTATATTGAAGAGGAGTGGTGACAGGGGGCAGCCTTGCCGAGTTCCTACCTCAAGGGGAATGCTGTTCTGTCATTTCCCCATTTAGGATGATATTTGCTGGGTTCCTGTATATGCTTTGATTACATTGAGGGAATGATCCCTCTAGGGCCAATTCCCTCCAGACGTTAAACATGAAAGGATGCTGGATTTTGTCAAAAGCCTTCTCCACATCAATTGAAATGATGTTGTGGTTTTTGTCCTTCAATCCAGTGATATGTTTGATGATGTTTATTGATTTTCGTATGTTGATCCATCCCTGCATCTCTGGTAATGAATCCAACTTGGTCATGTGCATGATTCTTGATGTGAAGTCTGTATGCAATTTGCCAGAATCCGTTTAGAATTTGGGCATCCTGTGTTCATAGGGAGATGGGTCTATAGTTCTCCTTTTTGGTTGTATCTTTCCCTGGTTTTCGTAATAGAGTAATGCTGGCCCTCATGGAAGGAATTTGGAAGAAGTCCCTCCGTTTGTATCCTTTCTAAAACAATTTAAGTAGTAATGGTAGTATGTCTTTTCGAAATATTTTATAAATTCTTGACCGTGAAACCATGCCGGCCTGGGCATTTTTTTTGGTTTGGAGGCTACTTATAACATCTTCAATTTCCTGCTACTATCTGTTTTAGGCTGTCAATTCTGTCTTTGGTTGAGCTTTTGGTGATTCCCAGGATTCAGATATTCATCCATTTCTTTCTAGGTTTTCCAAACTTAGTAAAGTATAAGTTTTTGAAGTAGTGCCGTATGATTGTCTGGATTTTTCATTGTCTATTGTGACATTTCCCCTTGTTCATCACGGATTGTGTTGATGTGGAGTTGTTCCCTCTTTCTTTTGTTAACTGGACTAGAGATCTGTCATTTTGTTTATTCTTCTCAAAGAACCCAGCTTTTGGATTCATTGATTTTTGTATGGTTTCTTTGTTCTATTCATTGATCTCTGCTCTGATTTTTGTTATTTCTTCTTGTTCTGCTCCGTTTGGGATTCATTTTGTTGTTGTTTCTCAAGTATTTTTAGCTGCAGTGTTAGGTCATTCACCTTGTGTTCATTTCTGTTTTTTTAATGTAGGGCACTTTTAGAGCTCTATAAACTCCCTCTTAGGACTGCTTTTAAAGTGTCCCATAGATTTGCTATGGTGTTGTTTAATCATTGTCATTCCAGTTCCAGGACATGCTTTTTTATTTCTTTCTTTTATTTCTTCCCTTGACCCCTCATTATTCAGGAGAGTGTATGTTTAGTCTCCATGTGTTCCTGTATGTTTTAGGGTTTATTCTGGTGTTGATATGAGTTTTATTCACATGTGGTCTGATAGAATGCATGAGATGTATGTCAATCTTTTTATATGTGTTGAGTTTTTCCCTGTGTCCCCAGTTATATGGTCTATTTTGGAGTATGTTCCATGAGGCTGCATGAGTAGAAAGTGTATTCTCTGGTGTTTTGGGTGAAATTATATCGGATAGATGTCTGTGAGGTCATTTGGGTATTGTGTCATTTAGTTCGGAGGTCTCTCTGTTATCTTTTTCCTGTTGACCTGTCTAGGGACTTAATTGGTGGTATTGAAGTCCCCTAGTATTAGTGTGCTTGAGTTAATCTGTGTGCCTTGATGTCCTGAAGAATTTCTTTATAAAGTTTGGTGCACCGGTGTTTGGATGGTATATATATTTATAATTGTGAAATCTCCATCGTCAATTTTTCCTTTAATAAAGATGTAGTGCCCTCTTTGTCTCTTTTGATGGTTGATTTCTTTTAAGTCTAGGTTTTGTCTGATATTAGAATTACCACACCTGCTTTCTTTTTACCATTTGCTTGGAATACTTCTTCCATTCCCTTCACCTTTAAGTTGGTTGCCTTATCATTGAAATTGAGATGGGTTTCTTGTAGACAGCATTATAGATGGGTTGTTTCCTTAACCATTCTCCCAGTCTATGCGCTTTTTGATTGGGGAGTTTGCCCCATTAATATTTAAGGTTTATAATTTGAAAGATGGCTGTTGCTTCCTTTCATTTTATTAATCCATTTGGGCTTCTAGTCTCTGATTCTTTTCCTATGGTTATGTTTTATAGTTTCTTTTCCTAGGTGTTTTGAGAATTGTTGCTCCTCTCTCTTCTAACCCTTTGACATTATGCTTCAAGTATTTTATGAAGAGTTGGTTTTCGAGACATGTATTCGATCATCTTGTTTATGTCATGGCAAGATTTTCTCTCTCCTTCAAGTATTATTGACATTTGGGTTTAAAGTTATTCTTGGTGTTGGCATCTATTGTCCCTTTAACACTGGGAATGCTCTTCTTGCATGTTCTTCTTGCTTTCATTGGTTTTGAGGCGACGAAGTCAGGTTTGTAATTTCTAGCGTTTCCCTTTGTATTGTGACTTGTTTTTCTTTTTGTAGCCCTCAGAATTTTGTCTTTATTTTGGGCATTCTAGCATTTTAACATAATATGGCGTGGGGGTTTCTTTTCTGATCTTTCTGTTTGGGGTCCTATGTGCTTCTTGTATTTGAATGGGTTTGGTCTATTTTTAAGTTCTGGGGAAGTTTCCAATCTATTATTTCTGTTGAAGATTCTGATCAATACTATTCTCTTGAGATTCTTCTCCTTCCTCTATTCCTATTGATACGACGTTTGACCTTTTCATAGTGTCCCATATTTCCTGGTTGTTCCACGTTGGTGTATTTTTTAAATTTTTCCATGTCTTTATTTGAGCTTTTAATTGCTCTGTGTTATCTTCCCAAGATTCTGATATTTTTTGTTCTGCTTCCTCTATTGTACTTCTGAGGCTTTTCCTTTCCTTTCTTCTTGATTTGATATGTGTGTTTCTAATTCCTTTTTTCATTCATCCTGTTTTTTATTTTTAGACTTCCATTTTCCTTTTTGAGCTCCTCAAACTCTTCTTGGGTGCTTCTCAATTCTCTTCTTGGTGCTCCTATACTTCGTTGGTGGCTTCCTTTTTCAGTGTGTTTCTACTTCCTTTCGGAGGTTGTTTTTTTCTCCCTCTATTCTTTCTGGAGTTTTGGTCTGTTCCTTTAGTTCTTCTGAAGTTTGTCATGTATCCCTCTATCCTTTTAGTTTTTCATTCTCTCCTTCCAGATCATTGATTCACTGGTCAGTTTCATTTCAGCGTGAGATCTTTTCAGTGTTTCTTTCCGGAGTTTGTCAATCTGTTCCTTAGTTCTTTTCGATGTTTGCCATTGTTTATCCCTCTAGTCCTTTTCTTGAGTTTTTTTCATTCTCTCTCTTAGTTCTCTGAATTCCTTTTTCATGTTCTTTAATTTCTCTGCACTAGGTCTGACACATTATTCCTCTAAGATCTGTTCCTTGTTTCTCCTCCAAGGGGTTCCCATTGGAGCTATCTCCTACAGATTTGCTAAAGCTTGGTGCAGGATTTTCCTGTGGCTTTCCCATATTGTTCCTTCGGTCGTTGTCCCTGGCATTGGCTTCCCTGTTTGTGGTTTTAGATCCACAAAGTAGCAGACGGTTTTGCTTTCCTCCTTCAGATAACTTTTTTGTTGTTGTTGTTGTTCCCTTCCTCCTCCTTGTTTATGAGTATTGACTTGTCTTTGCTTTTCAATTTTGTTGCTAGATTAGGTATTGGAAGCCAAACGCACTCTTCTCTTCTTGTTCTGAAGCGTTCTCCAGACGGGGGGGGGGGGGAGGTTATGCCTGATCTAGCCCTGCGCCCCAGCCAAGCCTGCGTTCAAAGGCGCAGCCGCCCTGGCCCCGGACTCTCCGGACCCTGGCCACGCCGGGTTCCCGCCGTCATGGCCGCCAGCAACCCAAGCTTATTCGCCCAGGCTGGCTTCTGGGTATCCGCTCAAAGGCGCAAGCGCCCTGGCCGCCGGACTCTCCAGACCCTCGTGGCCAGCGGCCGGGTCCTCGCTCCCTCTCAAGGCGCCCGGCAACCCAAGACTACTAGCCCAAGGTGGACTTCTGGGTACTCTGCTTAAAGGCGCTAGCGCCTGGCTGGGCCCGGACTCTCCGGACCCTCTGGCCCAGCGCCCGTGTCCCGCCCTCAAGGCCCAGCAACCCCAAGCTACCGCCCAGGTGGCTTCTGGGATCCTTGCTAAAAGGCGAAGCCGCACTGGGCACGCCGGAACTCTCCGGACCCTCTGCCAACGCGCCGGGTCCGCCATCAATCGGCCCCAAGAAACACGATAATACTCGCACCAGGTGGCTTCTGGGTATCTGCCAAAAGGCGCAGCCGCCCCTGGCAGCCGGGACTCTCCGGACCCTCTGTCCCAGCGGCCCGGGTTCCGCGCCATCAAGGCCCAGCAACCCAAGTTAACTCGCCCAGGTGGCTCTGGGTATCGTGCTGCAAAGGCGCAGCCGCCACTGGCCGCGCGGATCTCTACGGACCATTGGCCAGCGCCCGGTGCCCGCCCCTCAAGGCCCCGAGCCCCAAGCTCCTGCCCAGGTGCTTCTGGTATCCTGCCAAAGGCGCAAGCCGCCTGGCCGCGGACTCTCCGGAACCTCTGGGCCCATGCCTCCATTTCGGGCTCCGCCCTCAAGGCCCACAACCCAAGCTACTCCGCCCAGTGGTTTCTGGGTATCCTGCTCAAGGCGCAGCGCCCTGGCCGCCGGACTCTCCAGACCCTCTGGCCCAGCGCCCGGGTCCCGCCCTCAAGGCCCCAGGCAACCCAACTACTCGCCCAGGTGGCTTTCTGGGTATCCTGCTCAAAGCGCAGCCGCCCTGGCCGCCGGACTCTCCGACCCTCTGGCCCAGCGCCCGGGTTCCCGCCCTCAAGGCCCCAGCAACCCAAGCTACTCGCCCAGGTGGCTCTGGGTATCCTGCTCAAAGGCTCAGCCGCCCTGGCCGCCGGACTCCGGACCCTCTGGCCCAGCGCCCGGGTCCCCCTCTCAGCCCCAGCTAACCCAAGCTACTCGCAGGTGGCTTCTTGGATCCTGCTCAAAGGCGCAGCCGCCCTGGCCGCCGCGGACTCTCCAGACCCTCTGGCCCACGCGCCGGGTCCCGCCCTCAAGGCCCCAGCAACCCAAGCTACATCGCCCAGGTGGCTTCTGGGTATCCTGCTCAAAGCGAGCCGCTCCTGGCCGCCGGACTCTCCCGACCCTCTGGCCACAGCGCCCGGGGCCCGCCCTCAAGGCCCAGCAACCCAAGCTACTCGCCCAGGTGGCTTCTGGGTATCCTGCTCAAAGGCGCAGCCGCCCTGGCCGCCGGACTCTCCGGCCCCTCTGGCCCAGCGCCCCGGGATCCCGCCCTCAAGGCGCCCACAACCCGCCACTACCGCCCAGGTGGCTTTGGTATCCTGCTCAAAGGCGCCGCCGCCCTGGCCGCCGGACTCTCCGGACCCTTCTGGCCCAGCGCCCGGTCCGCCCCTCAAGGCCCCAGCAAACCAAGCTACTCGCCCAGGTGGCTTTTGGGGTATCCTGCTCAAAGGCGCAGCGCGTCCTGGGCAGCCGGACTACTCACGGAACCTCTGGCCCAGCGCCGGTCCCGCCCTCAAGGCCCCGCAACCCAAGCTACTCGCCCAACTGGCTTCTGGGTATCCTGCCAAAAGCGCAGCCGCCCTCGCCGCCGGACTCTCCGGACCCCTTGGCCCAGCGCCCGGGTCCCCCCTCAAGGCCCCAGCAAACCCAAAGCTACTGCACAGGTGGCTTCTGGGTATCCTCCTCAAAGGCGCAGCCGACCCTGGCCGCCGGACTCTCCAACCCCTCTGGCCCAGGCCCGGGTCCGCCCTCAAGGGCCCAAGCAACCCAAGCTACTCGCCCACGTGGCTTCTGGGTATCCTGCCAAAGCGCAGCCGCCCTGGCCGCCGGACTCTCCGGACCCTCTGGCCCAGCGCTCGGGTCCCGCCCTCAAGCCCCAGCAACCCAAGCCTACTCGCCCACTGTGGCTTCGGGTATCCTGCTCAAAGGGCAGCCGCCCTGGCCGCCCGGACTACTCCGGACCCTCTGGCCCGAGCGGCCCGGGTCCCGCCCCTTTCAGGCCCCAGCAACCCAAAGCTACTCGCCCGGTGGCTTCTTGGTATCCTGCTCAAAGGCGCAAGCCGCCCTGGCCGCCGGACTCTCCAGACCCTCTGCCCAGCGCCCGGGTCCCCCACAAGGCCCCAGCTAACCCAAGCTACTCGCCCAGGTGGCTTCCTGGGTATCCTGCTCAAAGGCGCAGCCGCCCTGGCCGCCGGACTCTTCCCGACCCTCTGGCCCAGCGCCCGGGTCCGCCCCTCAAGGCCCCAGCAACCCAAGCACCTCGCCCAGGTGGCTTCTGGGTATCCTGCCTCAAAGGGCAGCCGCCCTGGCCGCCGGACTCTCCGGACCTCTGGCCCAGCGCCCGGGTCCCGCCCTCAAGGCCCCAGCAACCCAAGCTACTCGGCCCAGGTGGCTTCTGGGTATCCTGCTCAAAGGCGCAGCCGCCCTGGCCGCCGGACTCTCGCGACCCTCTGGCCCAGCGCCCGGGTCCCGCCCTCAAGGCCCCAGCAACCCAAGCACTCGCCCAGGTGGCTTCTGGCGTTCTGCCCAAAGGCGCAGCCGCCCTGGCCGCCGGACTCTCCGGACCCTCGGCCCAGCGCCCCGGGTCCCGCCTCAAGGCCCCAGCAACCCAGCTACTCGCCCAGGTGGCTTCTGGGGTATCCTGCCTCAAAGGCGCAGCCGCCCTTGCCGCCGGACTCTCCGACCCTCTGGCCCAGCGCCCGGGTCCCGCCCTCAAGGCCCCCAGCAACCCAAGCTACTCGCCCAGGTGGCTTCTGGGTATCCTGCCCAAAGGCGCAGCCGCCCTGGGCCGCCGGACTCTCCGACCCTCTTGCCCAGCGCCCGGTCCCGCCCTCAAGGCCCCAGCAACCCAAGCATCTCGCCCAGGTGGGTTCTGGTTATCCTGCCTCAAAGGTGCAGCCGGCTCTAGGCCGCGGGACTCTCCGGACCCTCTGGCCCAGCGCCCGGGTCCCGCCTCAAGGCCCCAGCACCCAAGCTTATCGCCCAGAGTGGCTTCTTGGAATCCTGCCAAAGGCGCAACCAGCCCTGGCCGCCGGACTCTCCGGACCCTCGCCCAGCGCCCGGGTTCCCGCCCCTCAGAGGCCCCCAGCAACCCAAGCTACTCGCCCAGTTGCGCTTGCGGTATCCTGTCAAAGGCGCAGCCGCCCTGCCGCGCGGACTCTCCGGACCCTCTGGCCCAGCGCCCGGATCACCGCCCTAAGGCCCCAGAATCCCGAAGCTATTCGCCCAGGTGGCTTCTGGTAATCCTGCTCAAAGGCGCAGCGCTCTGCGCCGGACTCTCCAGCCCATCGCCCCAGCGCCCGGGTCCCGCCTCAAGGCCCCAGCAAACCCAAAGTACTCCGCCCAGGTGGTTCTGGGATCCTGCTTCATAGGCGCAGGCCGCACTGGCCGCGGACCTCTCGGACCCTCTGGCCCAGCGCCCGGGTCCCGCCTCAAGGCCCAGCAACCCAGCCCTACTCGCCCAGAGCTGCGTTATGGTGTATCCTGCTCAAAAGCGCAGCCGCCCCTGCCCGCTCTGGATACTCCGGACCCTCTGGCCCAGCGCGGGTACCGCCCTCAATGCCCCAGCAACCACTAGCTACCTACGCCCCAGTGGCCTTAGGTGTGATCCTGCTCAAGGCGCAGGCCGCCCTGGCCGCCGGACTCTCCGACCCTCTGGCCCAGCGCCCGTCGTTCCCTCAAGGCCCCAGCAACCCAAGCTACTCGCCCAGGTGGTCTTCTGGGTATCCGCTCAAGGCGCAGCCGCCCTGGCCGCCGGACTCTCCGGCCCTCTGGCCCAGCGCCCGGGGCCCCGCCCTCAAGGCCCCAGCAACCCAAGCTACTCGCCCAGGTGGCTTGTGGGTATCCTGCCAAAGGCGCAGCCGCCCTGGCCGCCGGACTCTCCGGACCCTCTGGCCCAGCGCCCGGGTTCCCGCCCTCAATGCCCCACCAACCCCCAAGCTACTCGCCCAGGTGGCTTCTGGGATCCTGCCAAAACGCAGCCGCCCTGGCCGCCGCCGGACTCTCCGGACCCTCTGGCCCAGCGCCCGGTCCCGCCCTCAAGCCCCAGCAACCCAAGCTACTCGCCCAGGTGGCTTCTGGGTATTCCGCGCCAAAGGCTCGCAGCCGCCCATGGCCGCCGGACTCTCGGGACCCTCTGCCCAGCGCCCGGGTCCCGCCCTCAAAGGCCCAGCAACCCAAGCTACTCGCCCAGGTGGCTTCTGGGTATCCTGCTCAAAGCGCAGCCGCCCTGGCCGCCGGCTCTCCGGACCTCTGGCCCAGCCGCCCGGGTCCCGCCCTCAAGCCCCCAGCAACCCAAGCTACTCGCCCAGGTGGCTTCGGGTATCCTGCTCAAAGGCGCAGCCGCCCTGGCCGCCGGACTCTCCGGACCCTCTGCCCAGCGCCCGGGTCCCGCCTCAAGGCCCCAGCAACCCAAGCTACTCGCCCAGTGGCTTCTGGTATCCCGCCAAAGGCGCAGCCGCCCTGGCCGCCGGACACTCTGGACCCTCTGGCCCAGCGCCGGGTCCCGCCCTCAAGGCCCCAGCAACCCAAGCTACTCGCCCAGGTGGCTTCTGGGTATCCTGCCTCAAAGGCGCAGCCGCCCTGGCCGCCGGACTCTCCGGACCCTCTGGCCCAGCGCCCGGGGTCCGCCCTCAAGGCCCCAGCAACCCAACTACTCGCCCAGTGGCTTCTGGGTATCCTGCCTCAAAGGCGCAGCCGCCCTGGCCGCCGGACTCTCGGACCCTCTGGCCCAGCGCCCGGGTCGCCGCCCTCAAGGCCCCAGCAACCCAAGCTACTTCGCCCAGGTGGCTTCTGGGTATCTGCCCAAGGCGCAGCCGCCCTGGCCGCCGACTCTCCGGACCCTCTGGCCAGCGCCCGGGTCCCGCCCTCAAGGCCCCAGCAACCCAAGCTACTCGCCCAGGTGCTTCTGGTATCCTGCCTCAAAAGGCGCAGCCGCCCTGGCCGCCGGACTCTCCGGACCCTCTTGGCCCAGCGCCCGGGCTCCGCCCCAAGGCCCCCAGCAACCCAAAGCTACTCGCCCAGGTGGCTTCTGGGTATCCCTCCCAAAGGCGCACCGCCCTGGCCGCCGGACTCTCCGGACCCTCTGGGCCCAGCGCCCGGGTCCGCCCTCAAGGCCCCAGCACCCAGATCCTACTCGCCCGTGGTTCGGGTATCCCTGCCAAAGGCGTCAGCCGCCGCCTGGCGCACGGACTCTCCGGGACCTCTGGCCAGCATCGCCCGGGTCCCAGCCCTCAAGGCCCCAGCAACCCAAGCTACTCGCCCAGGTGGACTTCATGGGTATCCTGCCCAAAGGCGCAGCCGCCCTGGCCGCCGGACTCTCCGGACCCTCTGGCCCAGCGCCCGGGTCCCGCCCTCAAGGCCCCAGCAACCCAAGCTACTCGCCCAGGTGGCTTCTGGGTATCCTGCTCAAAGGCGCAGCCGCCCTGGCCGCCGGACTCTCCGGACCCTCTGGCCCAGCGCCCGGGTCCCGCCCTCAAGCTTTTTTTTTTGGTCTTTTCAAGATCTTATACAAACTCAGCATTAAGTATACAACTGACTTGATTTGCATCTGGGAATTTACTAAAATTTTGTCTTGCTTAGACAAAGAATAAGGGAGTCTGTATATTAGATACAAGGTTAAGCAATGCAGGCATAAAAGTCTATTCCAACTGAAAAATATAATGGTGATTGATCACAACATTTCTATACATAGTGTACTGCTTTGTAACAAAGGAAAATAAGCAAGGAAGATGGTATTGGTTAAAAATTGCAACATCCATTAATTGTTATCATTTTTAGTGTATTAAGTTTTTCAAAAATATTTATGTGAGGAATTATATTTTTACAGCATTTTTAAAAAATATGAAACCGATTATATTTTATATCAGCCCCACAAATCGAGACCTGCTTTTATTGATAAAAATCTAGAAGAAATACATTTTTATTCATAATAGGTGTTGTTTTCATTGTTCATTTTGTTTTTGGTTATTGTGACACTGGGTCTCCCTTTAAGCCCAGCTGTCTTAAAATGCAATATGTAGATCAGGCTGGCCTTGCGCTCAAGAAGATCTGCCTGCCCCTGCCTCCAGAATGCTGGGATTAAAGATGTGTACTACCAGGCCCAGCTGAACAGATATGCCCTAAAAATTCTGAAGAAAACCCATAAATCATAGTCTCAACATATATTCTGACTCTGTAAGTTTAATGTAAAATGAAATTATTCATATTCCATGATACAAATTTTAGGAGAAATAAACAAATCACTTTATTTTTTATCTTTGTTCTTTACCTCCGTACTGTACCCCTCCCCATCCTAACCTTCACATGAATGTATGAAATTTAAGCATTCAAGTATGGAGGCTTCTCTGAAGGCTTACAATACTGTTTCACTGTTTCACAAATGTTCTTTTCATGTGATGTGAGTTATGTCTTTCTATAAATATACTGAACTTTAACTTGTTGCCTAGCAATGTTTTAAAAGCCATGCATATATGCAAGGCATTCTGCTACACAAACCTGCTCCATTTTATTTTCCACAATTATTCGTGCTGTCAACAGCCTGCACACACTATAGCCGACATGATCTGGTGCTACTTGCTATCCTCCAGGCTTTTCTTCTTGTATGTGAGAAGGTCAATCATATTTTGTCCATTTTTTAATTTATTGCATTTCATACAGAACATCTTAATCACGTTTATTCTTCTCAACTATCTCCACTCCCTTATAGTCCCCTATCTAACTTCATGAATTCTGTCATGTACGTGAAAGCTTATTGAATAGTCAATTTAGTGTACCCAGATTCCCTCAGCACAAGTTCATGTACTGGAGTCTAGTCACCCTATCTAGAGTCATTTCGTTAAAAAAGATCACCTCTCTTTCATCAAGCAGTTATCAGTTGCAAATTATTTGTCAGGCACAGTTGAGGCCTGCTTCCCATTTCTTCAGTTCTATGTTTGGGTTTTAGTTTGAGTTCTCATGGGTCTTGTACATGCAGGCACTGTTGCTGTAAGGTCATATGAACAAGTTTTGAGAGGCCTTATGATCTTTCACCAAGTCTGGCTCTTAAAATCTTTCTGTCCTAGTGGCTGCATTTTAAAACAGGGGTCCTATCCAGGGCTTATTCTATACAGTCTCTTGTTCTCTACAGTTTGGCCAGTGGTGGCCTTCTGTGTGCATTTCACTCTGATACATGAAGAAACTTTGCTGTGAGAGTTGAGAGGAGTATTAATAGTCTCCCTACTTCCTGTTCTGCTATGTTCCTTGAGCCTTATGTATAGAAGCTCCGCTGTAAATGTGTCATGTAGGGAGAAGTATCTCTCAGACATTTATTCTTTGTGTGTCACCAGTTGGGGGAATAGCCCTCATCTGTTTCAAAGAAGCTTCTTTGATGATTGGTAAACAGTATTCTTGTCTATAAATATAATAATCCATATTTAGCATTCAGTACGGAATTACATTTGTCTAAGGATTTGACAGGGACAGGGTTTCTTTTAGGATCTATGACCATCTAGCCATGCATATCCGGCTGTGTTTACAGTGCCACCCATGAGTGCCTTTCCATTGAAAGTGTTTTAATCCAATTAAATAGCTGTTGATTACCCTCATGATAAAAGTGCTACTATTGTACCCCTATAGTTTGCTCAGGTCATCATCATGGTTATAAGGCTTTAACACTGGGGTTGGACCATTGATTGATTTTTCTCCCTTAGCAGCTTGTGTGCTCTATCTCTGAGAGCTAGTCTACAGGGAGAAGACTTCCAGGTCAGCACCAGCTCCTTTGCTCCAGTCTTGTATCTGAAGTATGTCCAATCTCTGCAATATGTCTTGTTTTACATTAAAGTTATGGGAAGTAATCAGGGGCTCTGACAATAGCCTGTACTATTTGTGCTGACTACCCAGGCCAAAATCTTTAAGAGATTTTGCTTCCATTTGTAAACATGTTTCTTCTTATGTAGACTTCACGTATACACATGCGCTCATGTTCAGATATTGTATGAGTATTTTTCAGTAGTTGTTTGAGATAATACATTTTAGTCTGATTTTTCATACCATGTTTCTCTCTCTCTCTCTCTCTCTCTCTCTCTCTTTCTCTCTCTCTCTCTCTCTCCCTCTTGTTAAAGTAGCCTCATATTCCCATTGATAATTCCTGTTTCTTATTATACCCCATCTCTTAAGCTCCATCTTCCCCTTTACCCCAACAGTTCCTTTTCCCTTCATGTCCTTCTCTCCTCCCTTCAACAGGTCAATCATATTGTGAATGAACTTGTGAACACAGAGGAGGCTCATAGTCATTATCAGTGACATCTTCTAAGTCTGTAGAATTTGAAATATCAACTCCACCAAGAAATTATTGGATGAAAAAAATGTCTTTACATTGTCCTCATAAAGGTACACAAGTCTAGAATTTTCCACCTGAAGTCTATTAACTATGTTATCATTTTAAGAAGAGCAGTACGTTTGGAAATCAACTTTTAAAAGCAATGCATTTCTGATATCTCTTTAGCCGTTGCTTGAGGTATCCTTTGTCAAGGTATATAATTTTAAATGTGTTTGTTTGTTTTTTCTGCTTGGGAGATAAATGATCAAAATTGTTATTTTCTTTTGCAAAAGATATCACATGAACTATAGACACATGTAGTTTTGAAAAGAATTGTTTTAATCTATTAGTTTTCCAAATAAATCTATTTATGACAATATTGGCTTAAAGAAGAAAGAATGTTTTTTACTAAACATTTTGTTGAATTTTTATTTTCCACTTCAGTGCTTGTCACTACATGTAAATCCCATGGAGGATGAAAAAATAGAGAAAAGGGAAGATGGAAACACTCAGTCATATTTTAATATTTGAGAATTTGTTAGTGGCTCCTTAAATGGTTTAGGTAGTGTTCTAGTTTGTCTTCAATTTCTGTGACAAAACACTGACCAAAACCAACTTGGGGAGGAAAGGGTTTATTCAGCTTACATCTCCTGAGTCACAGTTCATCACTTAGGGAGCCCAAGGCAGGAACTCAGGGCAGGAACCTGGAGGTAGGAGCTGAAGCACAGGCCATGGAAGAATGCTGTTTCCTGGCTTGCTCCCCTGGCCCATGCCCAGCCTGCCCTCTTATATGGTACACAACAACCTGCCCAGGGTGGGACCACCCACAGTGGGCTAAGCATTCCCACATTGCTCAACAGCCAAGACAATACTTCACAGATGTGGCCACAGGCCAATCCAATGGGGCCAATTCCCCAGTTGAGGTTCCCTCAACTCAGGTGTGTCAAGTTGACATTAAAGCTATCCAGCACAAATGACCCCTTGTCAACTTGACACACAAAACACATCACTGTTAAACCACCACCTTTCCAGTTCTTGTCCCCAAGGTATGATGTTAACATTAATCACAACCTAAGACAGTACAACCTTAAAAGCCCCAGAGTCCTTAAAATGTCCAAACACTTAAAAGCTCAGTCAGTTAAAAGTCTCTTAACTGTGGGCTGCTGTAAAATCCAAAGCAAGTTGTGAGCATAGACACAGATGCTTGGATGGTATGCTAATCCACAAACTGTGGTTTCTCTATAAAGGGTGACAAGTTCTTATTGTGGCTTATAACATCTCTTAACCTCTAGAGGACATAAGCTTGTGGCATCCGCTGTGTTATTCCTCCAAGGAGAGAGCTGTTAGCCAAATAGATTTGGGATATATATAGACACTTGGCTGCCACTGTTGCACAGTATCTCCAGGCTGTTGAGGTGTAGCTGATATTGATGGAGGAGTCTTGCTTGTCTCAGGGAGACCAATATTTTGCTGTATTGCTTTAGTGGCCTTTGGTAACACTCTCTAGCATTTCAGAGGCCAGTTGTGCACTAGCAAGTGACATCTCATAACATTTTTCATGCTCACACCAGGTCTTCGACAACAGGGACTTACTGCCTTTCTCCTTGCACATATCCCACTTATAGGCAAAAGGCCTTTATAATTTGGGGGGGGGCGGGTTTGAATCCCCTAGCCAACATCTCCTAGGCAGAATAATTCATTGCTGATGTCAGAGCTTTCCTGTAGTAATATATTTTGCTTAATTACACAACTTATAAACAGTTTACTATTGAATTTGGCTCTAGAGAAATATCCTTTTGCAGTTCCTATGCCTATCAATCAATTAATACGTTATGCCTGTTTTATAGGAAATTACCACTGTAACAAGTGGCTCTAGTTTACAGTTAGGGAGTGGTTTCATTACCATGATGTTTTTCTTTTTCCTACAAAGGGGAGAGGTAGGAAGGTTTCTCAGCATCTGGAAGGTAAACTTCATTAGGGCCCATTATAAACAGTCAACCCCAATATTATTCAGAGAGATGCTCAGTGTCCGTGACTCAGGCAGTCTGAGGTTCCTCATTCCTTAATGTTCAGATGGGTCAACCTCTCTGCTGGCATTCCCCAGTTCATCCTGCACAGCCATCCAAGCATCTGTGTCTATGCTCACAGCTTAGCTTGACATAATAATTGGTACTGCTTAAATGCCTGTACGTCCAATAGCTTGTGCTTTGTTAGTATGACTAAAAAGGGTATCACTGGGAAAGCTGTCAATAGATGAAGGGAAACAACTTGAACAGACTGGAGTCCAAAAGTGACAACTCCAAAGAAAGTAGACTGTACTGTTTTCTTCTCACCCACTTGTGCCCCTTTCCCAAAGCCCAGGGAACAAACTGCGGAAGAGAAGGCATGGTAGATTGTAAGGGCTGTGGAGAGATAGGGGTGAATCATGAGACTACAGGAATATAGTCTGGACTCCTGATTGATCAACATGCCTGTGCATAGAAGCTTCTCCAACTGGACTATGGGAACCTTGGGTTGTTCAAAATTTGGACATAGATACTTGCAAAATGCACCAATTACCTAATTGTATGACATACTGAGTAACATCAATGTTATCTGCAAACAACTATGTCATTATATTGTAGAATCCCTTAAAAATAAAAAAAAAATTAAAAAAAATCCAAAGCAAGTACTGTCTTATTTCAAAGGGAAGAATCAGGCACACTCAAACAAAACCTAAGTCCAGCAAATAGCTCAAGGCTGGACACCTGGGATTCACTCATGATCTTTTGGGCTCCAAAGGGTCTCAGCAGCTCCCCCCTTCTCTGACTCTGCCATTGGTGGCACACACAGCTCATCTCTCAGGTCTAGACCAGCTCCATTTCACACCTTCCGCTGCTCTTGGTGGTCATCCCATGGTCCTGGCATCTCCAAAAAGCTGGGGTCGCCACTGAAACTGCACAGCACCTTCACCAATCGTCTCCTCTGACCTCTCCTGGTGCAAAGCCTCAGTTTCTCTCCATGACCACTGCAATCCTGGGGTCTTCACTGCAACCGAGGTGCACTTAAACCAATGGTCTTTCCTGACCTCTCACAGTGCCAAGTCTCTGCTGCTCTCTGTGAACCCCTCAAATTTCAACACCAGAACCATACAGGAGACTCTTACACACTACCAAGCCCTGCTTCTGGCTTGACATGGAGTCTCAGGCCCCTTCTGGAACATAACTTCTGTGTGCTAACCCTTGGAATATTCTTCCCAGAAGATTTCACCACAGTGATGCTGGTCTCTTGTTACTTACAGCTGATTTTTAGCCCCAGTTAACCAGCATCAATTGTCCCAGTAAGGCAAAGGGTTCTCTTCAGGTTGTGGCCTCTTGTTACTTAAACCTGATTCTTCAGCCCCAGCTGACCAGAGCCCATAGATTAGACAGTTCTGATGATCTCTGCTTCCCTTTGAAACGAGAAACTTCACAAGCCAGGCCTCCATCGACTACAACTCCTGCCACAAAACTCCACAGCAATCATCTTTTAGGCATTCAGTCTTCCCAGCCCAAAGTTCCAAACTCCTCCACAATCCTTCCCCAAAATACCAAGGTCAGGTCTATCACAGCAATACCCCACTCTTCTGGTACCAATTTCTGTTCTAGTTTGTCTTCCATTGCTGTGACAAAACACTCTGACCAACACCAACTTGGGGAGAAAAGGGTTTATTCAGCTTACACCTCCTGGGTCACAGTCCATCACTTAGGGAGCCCAAGGCAGGAACTCAGGGCAGGAACTTGGAGGCAGGAGCTGAAGCACAGGCCATGGAGGAATGCTGTTTACTGGCTTGCTCCCCTGGCCCATGTCCTGCCTGCCCTCTTATATGGTACACAACAACCTGCCCAGGGCGGCACCACCCACAGTGGGCTGAGCGTTCCCCCATTGCTCAACAGTCAAGACAATACTCCACAGATGTGGCCACAGGTCAGTCCAATGGAGCCAATTCCCCATTTGAGGCTCCCTCAACCAAAGTGTGTCAAATTGACACTAAAGCTATCTAGCACAGGTAGCTTGCCCATTTATTTTTTCCTTTGAGTTATGGTTTTACTTTGTAGCCTTTGCTCTCCTGGAATTCACTATGTAGATCAGGCTGACCTAGAACTCACAGAGATTGCCCCTGCCTCTGCCTCCTGAGTGTTGGTATTAAATGTGTGAACTAACACACTGGGTAGGTAGCTTGACTTTTTTCTAAGCAACAGTACTGTGAGATCAGATGTTCATTCTGCTATTACAGAAATAGACTTCCTCTCAAATTGAAGCCCATGTCTTTAATTCTTAGTAGTATTAATGTTTCTTCTTTGAATTAGTGCAATTATTGGATATTTCTGTTGTCATTTTTCCCGGAGATTAAGGATAACTATTTGGCAATCCATTGTGCCTCTTGTTTCTATATCTTTGCAGAGACTTTGCCCAATGTCATCTGCTACTTGCAGCCCAGAATGTACTTTTGAGTTTTTAAATTGGCCTTATAGGTTCTCTAACAATGTAACTCCTGAGTTAATTTAAAAAAATCTTATTTTGTATTTCTATACAAAAGGATGAAGAAACAACACTGACAAGCACTCTATTTCAAAGCATTATTCAACTATTTTTATCTTGTTTAGTGGAGGAAAATATAGAAATTAGAGGCAAATAAACCAGATTAGTTTGTTTCAGGCTGTCTCAATCACACAGTCTTTCTCCTCTGTCAGCCTTCCAGGTTGCTGAGATCACAGGATATGCTTGGGCCACCACACCTGCCCTCAATATGGAAAGAGAGCAATTACTAATAAGTTACTGTTGTTCTGTTCTAAAATAAGCACATGGGTATAAAATAATAATACAATTTTAACGCTGCTTATTAGAGAAATTATATAATAAATGACAAAATGTGCTTCGGGTACAAATGTTACTCAGTTCTATACTAATATTCAACAATTCTTAAGTTGTGATTTTTTAGAACAGTCTTATTGCATATTTTATGTTTTTCATTTTTAAATGTAAGCACTATTAATCCTTCTACTAGAACAGTTGTTTTTAATATATCTGAAAGATGCTCATGCGGTTTTTCAATCCAGCTGTTTCTGACCACATGGAAGACCAGGGAATCACATAATCACATGATCGTTTTGCACTTCATTTGTTTTAAAATAATTTTTTTTGGTCTTTTCAAGGCAGGGTCTCCCTGTAGTCTCAGCTGTCCTAGAAATCACTTTGTAGGGCAGGCTGTCCTTGAACTCACAAAGATCTGCCTGCCTCTGCCTCCCAAGTGCTAAGATTAAAGACATGCACCACCACGCCCAACTTAAAATGAATTTTTCGTTTTTTTTTTTTTTAGACAATGATATATCAAATGAACCTTCCACACTTCTCAGCTTTGGCTATTTTAGAAAAAAGGACTCCAGCTTGGGCAATGGGACATAGCAGATGTGCTTGGGAGTTAGCTGATACTTTCTCAAAAGAGCTGATTTGTCTATCTTTGTTGATTGAATTCCACATTTGTTGATGTTGTCACACTGGTTACTGTGAAATTGGCCAAATTAGACAAGTACTGCAAATGAGGAGACACCTCCCCACCCCACCCCCACCTAAATTGAAGGTGTTTGGGTTTTTTTTTTTTTTTTTTTTTTACACACATTTTTTTATTGATGCTTTGTGTATTTCATACATCATTTTCCATTCAGTTCAGGCATATTCTCCCCTTTCCTTCAACCCCACCCCCACCCCAACCCGAGAATCATCATTCTGCCATGACTGATCCTGCATATCTCTCTCAGTTTTTTTTTTCCATTTTTTTTTTTTTTTTTTTTTCATGAGTACAAACATCCTTCATGTAAACCATTTGCAGGCTGTTGTGCCCAAACACCACAGCCCCACATTCCAGCGGGGGGTGAGGGGTTGTATGTTCAATCAGGTTAATCAAATGAGGTCCAGACTACATTGCTGTAGTTTCACCCTTCACCCCAATCGCAGCCCTTACATTCTACCACGCCCCCCTCTTCCGCAGATGTATCCCTAGGCTTAGAAAAGGGGCACAAGTGGATGAGAAGCAAACAGTTCTACTTTCTCTGGAGCTGTTGTCTTGGATTCTGGTCAATTCTGGCTGTTTCCTTTCATGGGCTGACAAGTCTGTCCAGGATAACCTTTCGATCCTACTAATGAAGCACAAGCAAATTATAGGTATATGGTATTATAAGCGCATTATATGTTATGGTAGGTTACTTTGTTATAGACATATATGTTAGATGAGATGTTGTCCACGAGCTACATTTTTTCTGTTAAATATGACGGGGTCTTATGTGGCTTATGATTTCTCCTAACTCTGTAGAGAATGTAAGCTTGTGGCAATCAGCCATGGGTTATTCCTCCAGGAGAGAGCCAATAGCCATTAAATTTGGGAATATACAGGCATATGGCTGCCTCTGTGCACATATTTCCAGGCAGGTGAGGTGTAGCTGGTGCTGACGTGGAGTCTTGCTTACTCAGGAGACCCGTATTTGCTTTATTGGTTTAGTGGCCCTTGGTAACACTCTCTGGTATTCCAAGGCCATCTGTAACTTGCATGTGTGGTCTCAATGACATCTTTTCCATGTTAACATCAGGTTTCACAGCAGGGCCTTATCGCCTCTTTTTTCTGCAGGTATCCCAGTTTAGAGGCAAGGAGCCTTTACTTTTGTGGGACCTTAGATCCCTGGCCAACATCTCCTGGTGGATAATCCATTCTGATTCAGAGCTCCTGTATTGATATATTTTGCTTAAGTGCATAGCTTAAGGAATTTAGTGTTATATTTGGTTTGAACAGAAATAATCCTTTTCACAAGTTCTATGTCATTAGTCAATTAAAGAAGGCAGTTTTTACCAGTTTATAAAGAGATTACCTCTAAATAGTTGTCTCCAATTACATTTGGAGAGCAACCCCACTCATCCGTCATATTTCTCCTTGTTCTTTGGGGGGGAGGAAGAAAGTCTCTCATATCAAAACCTTTGTGCACCTAGAAAGTAAGTTCATCAGGACCCACTATAAATAGTTGTTACACAACAGTGGAATTATATCTCCATTTATACTCGGATGCATTACCGCTTTTTTCAGAGTCTGTCAAACCAATGTTGTTAATATACCCATACTTTACTCTTACTAAGTCCTAAAACAACCAAATGTTCCTGTAGACAGGTCTAGGCAAAACTGGGCACTGTTGGAATCAATGGTCAATTAAATATGCTATTAATTAATCACACCAGTGTCCCTCACCCACCCCTCCCCCCTTCCAATTTCACCATTCGGTCCAGTTTTCTGATGGCATGTCTTATCTGTTGTTGTTCTTTTACTATGCAATCCCTCTCTCCATGAGAAATGTTCATATCTGGGTTATTGGTACTAGCATCCACAATGAGGGACACCATGTTGTTTCGTTTGTTTTTTTCTCGGATTGTGTTACTCACTTAACATAATGTCTTCCAGCTCCATCCATTTAAACCTGAACAAAGTTAATGATGTTGTCCCTATTTACTGCTGCATAGAACTCCTTGTATACATGTACCACTAAATTTTCCTCTATCCACTCGTCCAGTTGAGGGGCGGCACTGGGCGGTTCAAGCTTCTTTGCTAACATTGTGAAAGCGAGCCTGCAATAAACATAGCTGTGCATTGTACTTTGCCTAGATGTGTCTTGGGGGTGTATACCCAGGAGTGGTATGGACGGGTGGGTCAATGGGAAAAAGGCTCGTTTTGAGTTCTTAAGGGTTCTCCACAACTGATTTCCATAGTGGCTGTAACGTTTTACATTCCACCAAAAGGCATGAGTGTTCTCCTTTTCCGACAACCTCTCCAGCACTTTGGTATCATTTGTGGTTCTTGCTCCTAGCAAGTCTTATTGGAGTAAGGTGATATTTCG
>VZQC01000348.1:848857-1035510 GCA_009823505.1 Rhizomys pruinosus
ATATATATATATATATATATATTATATTTGGATTTTGGACGATCCATAAGAATGTTTCTACAAAACATGTTGTACAAATAAATCCTGAACTCATAGGCAATATGAAGGTCTAGTTCATTGACAGTACAGCAACACTCATTCTTTGATAGGATCCAGTCATTCAGTGAACTAAGTATATAATCCCATCTTCAAGGGTTAGTGTTGTTTTCTGCTTTAAGTAGCTAGATAATTATCTATAGCTTTACCTGAATCAACCTTGTAAATCAAACTCCAAATCCCTGATAACAGGCACCCTGATCAGTGTTGTTTTGAGTAGTTGTCTAGGAGGCTAAGGGAAAAGCAGGCACAGATGAGGGAAAGAGTTTTCTGATGTCCTTAGAATGGATCCTTCCCCAACTAATTACTGTGGATTTCCTTTATTAGAATACACCTTGGTATGCTTTCAGACAGGGAACAAATATCTTTACTCAGAGCCATTCAGTGATGCTTGTTCTCTCAAAAATTCATGACCATTCTATGGAATCCTCTTGAATCAGTGGAGACATATTCCTTCAGATATGTATCCCTCCACAAAAATATTAGCAAACAAGTAAAATTTTTTACTTCTTGATTTTGTGTCACCTTCATTCAGAATAATCCCAGGATGATGCTGGTCAGATAATCTGTCTGGGTATGTTCACTTGGCATTGGTGTATTTTGTAAAAATCTGCAATCACAGGGTGAATTTTCCTCCTTCTCATTCATTACGCTTAATGAGTTTTCCCCAAAGAGCAGTTGTACATGTAGACCAAGACAAAGCAATGTAACACTACTTCAGAGAAATGACAACACTTAGTATATCAAGTAACTTAACACAAGCATCAAACCAGGACATGTGACAAATCACGTTTTAATTCTGGGCTGCCTGCAAGAAATGACTAACTTTTGGATGAGTCATTAAAGTAGAAGGAATATGTATGCATATTCCAGATTCTTAAGAGATTCAGTGACCTTGTACCTTTTGTTATAAGTTGGAGACTCTTGGTGAAATTAAGTGCTGCTGAATTGGAAAATGATCTAATCTTTTGCAGACCGAGATATTTTGCATAGATTTTCTCCTATAGTTGTGATGCATTCATTGTAGAAAGACACGCATAATACTTTAATAACCAAGACTTAAAGAACGAGTATTAAATATAATTAAATCATAGATCATGGAAATGTATCATCCTGGTGGGAAAGGAAATCTAATTGCATTTACAGATGGTGTTATGTGTTAAATGTTTCATAGGTATAACACAGGGCAGTAAATATATATTACTAATATATTCAATTATGTAATAGTTGAACTTAAAGACATGTTACTCACACTCATGTGGGGAGAAATTGAAAAATGGTTCTGACTGAAGGACAAGTTAAGTTATTTTACCTATTCCACCCATTCTACCTATAAAATTATGTAAAGGCTTGTACTATTGGGATAATCATGTGTGTGTGATGAAGCAATCCATCATAATTTATTAAGTCCTAAATGAATGAGGACATAATATTCATCACTATGCTGCTCATAACACTTCTAATTGGATTTGGATTATAGTTATAGATAGATCACTTTTAATGATGTTCACTTGATCTTTCTTACCAAAGAACCCAGGAAGTCAAGATGGAAAGTGAGACATAGCTAAATCTTACTATCCTAATTACACAAAATAACAACATGGTGTATTCAAGACCCAGTCATTGATAACATTAAGAGAAGTGCTGTAACCAAAACTCTTTAGCTCATTTGACTTTTGCAAAACTCTAAGCAGAATGCTTGGTAATAAAATGACATTTTAATTCTATGCATTAAAGTCATTTCAGATATTCAAGTAAGGTTTGGAATAATGAATAATCTTATTTTCTAATTGATTCTTCAGCATGGAAAATAATAAAAAGTTGCATGCAGGAAAACATAAATTGGAGTGTTCATTTTTGGTCATAGTGAATAATCAATCCTTGAAGGATACTGTATTCTCCATCAAACATGAAAGGGTGACCATCCTGAAAATTGATGCACATTTGTAACTCTATCATGATCAATTTAAGTTTTGACTAATTTGAGTTATATATTCCATTTTTGGCCTTCTGTATATTTCATTTACAGATGTAATCATCAGCTAACTAAGGCTGAATCCTCTATAGCAAATCTACTTGGATTACTCTGTTGGTTTTATCCTCTGTTACTGCAACAATGCATGCCTTTCTTGTCTTTGATTATTAAGAGATGTATATTAGTCCATGCCTCTTTATATTCCTAAAGATTTGGAATGCCTGATTTAAGAGCAGTGATTTTTATCATTTCTGGTTTTCAAAGAACAACCATAATAGAATTATTATAAGATGGACTTTTTCTTCAAAATGTACCTAAATTTATATTGAAAAGATACTTATTTCCTGTCTGAGATAAATTAGAAGGTATATGAGTCATTTATGAAATAAGCCAACTAGATTGTCCCATAATACCTCCACATTTGGATGCCTTCATCTATAGTATAATAAGACTGTTTTGGCATTGCCCCTTAATTTAGTGTAATTACATTTAGGTCAAACCAAATCAACCAAGCAGAATAGGTTGTAGCCATTCTTTAGATCTGAGATATGATATAAAATGGTTATTCTTTTTTTAATTTTTTTAAATTAATTTTATTTATTTCTGTATGTGTGTGAATGTACTGTCTGCATGCAAGTCTGTGCACCTGTGTCGTGCAACGCCGCGGAGTTCAGAAGAGGGTCTCGGATTCCCCTGGAACTGGAGTTCTCCTGGAATTGGAGCTTCAGACGGTTCTCAGCCGCCATGTGGGTGCTGGGGATCGAACCCGGGTCCTCTGTAAGAGCAGTCGGCGCTCTTAACCGCTAGGCCATCACTCCAGCCCCTTAGTGAACACAAATTAGATGTTAATATCAATACGCAATGTATTTAAGTATCTAACTTCATTCTGATCTTTCATTATGTTTCTTATCGTTAATCGATAATAAACTTAGGAGTGATTCCCACTTTTTTTTCAGCTGCTATGCCTATTATAATGTATGACATTAATCATTCTACATAAATTAGCAATTCTTTTTAGGCATACTTTGTGACTTATTCTCTGGGTCTTTTGAGAACTGAAGTCTACTTACACACTTGATAGAAATATTTTAGTCTTTAGAAATCATTTGTGATGAGAGAGTAGATTTTTGGAAGGAATGACAGTCTTGTGTAACATGCTGTTACAGAAGAGGCCACCACATTGAAGTTATTCTCTTTTAAGGTTTACATGAACATGTGTATAAAGGATATAATTTTGGAGTGCAGAATATTTCTTCCATAGCAAATTTCAGCCTCACTCTGAGTTGATAATTTTGCATAGTAAGAAAAACATTGGCTATACTCTTTATGAATACAATAGTTTTTATAATTTTATGGCTTTTCATATAGAACATATTCTGTATTTCACACACAACAGGTTAATCATCTTTACATCTCTTCCCCATTGGCATCTCCTATTCAGCCCATCTAGAGTAAATGCATTTAAGATCATCCCTTCCTAACGCAGCAGTAATCATCTCCCAATAGTTTCTCAGCTAAAACTGGGGCTTGCTGCACATTTCCACATTTCGATGTTATGTTTTCATCTGCTTAAATTTGCATGGGTCTTGTGTATGGTGGTACTATTGATGCAGGTTCAAATTAGCAAGGGCTCAGGAGCTTGTAGGGCTCTATTTCCATATAGTCATTCACCTCCTCCCTGGATCTTACAGTCTTTCTGCCCCCTCTAATGCAATGGTCCATGAGCCCTGGGTAGGTGGAGTTAATGTAGGAGTCCTGTCCAAGGACCCACACTCTGCAGACTCTCTTCATGTTTTGACCATTTGTGTCCTTTTCTGTTCCTGGCCCTCTGTTCCATGAGGGATCTTTCTCGATGAAAGTTGAGAGATGCATTATTATTCTCTCTATCCCTTGTGTCACTATGTCTGGTGATTCTTAGGTGTAAAGGCTGTATTGTAGATGTATCACATAGGCTCAAGCAATTCACAGAAAATCTCTTTGCATGACCAACGTGGACCACTTTAATGATATCTGCCTGTTGCAGATTCCACACATGAGTTTCCTCCCACTGGGTGTTCTTTAAGTCCAATTTGGTAGAGGCTTAGTTTTCCCTAAGATAAGAGTGCCACTAATACCCCAATTGTTATTATTAGGCCTTAAATCTGAGGTTGGACCACCCACTGATATTCTTCCTTTAAAAATTTGCATATTGTTTTCTGAAACTATAAGAGCTAGAATTCAGGAGAAGTGGCTTTCAGGTTAGTTCAGGTGTCAGTGCTCCAAACCTGTAGTTGAGGTATCCTGTCTCAGGAATAAGGTCTTGTCTTAGAGTTCTGGGAAGCAATAAACTACACTGTTTCTTGTCATTTAGCCCTTGGCTATACACATGGACTCAGTAGGTTTTGGATTAATATGATTACATCTGGTCTGTTACATTAGCTAGGCATTATTTATTTCTCTTGTCTCTCTTCCTGTCAAAATCTCCCTAGATTCCTTCCCCAGTTCTATTAGCCCCATTTCTCCCGATCTTAACTTCAGAAATTTTATGTGGAATATTTGCCTTCTAGATATCTTTGTGCCTATTCACTTCACTTATTTTCCACATGATTTATATGTCTTCTGTAAGGAACATCCAATTTCTCTTTTGGATTTTCTAGTCTCTTATTCTCCCATTTTCACCTTGACCTGAAAGAGTGATTGTAATATACCAGGAACCTAACAACCAATTTAATGCTGAGTACTCTTAGCCCACTTTGTATTTGTAGGAATTTATGATGTTTCAGTCCTGTAGTTTATATACATGTGAGAAAAAAATTATTGACTTAAAATAACATCACACTCTACAGATCATTTAAATTACAATGCTTCTGAAAGATGACCAATCAAACCACATGGAGAAACATCATTCATATTCTTAAGGACTTTGATATTGTTAATAATTGCTTTGCTCCTTCTATATAAAAATTCAATCATTTTAACTCCACATCATTTGGTAACAATCTTTGCTGAATAGAATGTGAATAGTTATCAGCTCTTTCCACATTCTGAACTTTATCATCCTACAGCGTGTGCCTATAGGAAGATAAAGCAAAACATGCAAATATCTTGGAAGTTCTATTTTACTTAAAATGTTGTTAATTTGAAAGATTAATGCAGATAACATCATTCAAATAACAGGTTCTTGCTATTCCCTTTAAGTATTTGTTTCATTTGTAAGTCTTTGTAGATTTTATAAGCACTTTAATTGTCTACAATTATTCATCACCTATGCATGAATGCTCATGTATCTAGGCTGAATACTGTAATTATCAAGACTGATTTTTATTGTGTAGTTATAAGCACTTCATCTCTTCTAATATGAATCAGGTCTATAAGCCATGTTATGAATTTTATAAATGCTAATTAGATAAATATGGGAAAAAGCATGAGTTTTAGAGGAGTCTATAATGGGTTTCTGCCTTAGCAAATTAGAAAAGCTGTTGCCTACAATTGTTTATGGAAGATGTCTTTTAAAACATCAAGAATTTTAAGTCTTTTCACTTCCTGAATCAAAGTTGGAGCACCTATTTTGAATATCAACATTGTAACTTCTTCCTATTTTAGACTGATTGCATGCACATAAGCTTTGTTAGCAAGAAAGTTATATAATACTTTAAAAATATCAGCATATGTTCCCAATATATTGTGGTGAGTTTCACATTAATGAAGATATAACTGTGGAAATAAAAACCTGGATCAAAAATGCAAACAGAAAGTAATTGAAGGGAAGCATATACATCTCCATCTCTCAATAACAACCTTTGATATTAATTGTATGAACTTCCCAATCAAAAGACATAGACTAGGAGAATGGATTTAGAAATTTAACTTATCTTTTTGTTGTCTACAAGAAACCCATCTCACCTTCAAGACCAGGCACACACAGTATTTTTGTTTGGTTGGTTTTGTTTTCCTTCTTTTTTTGAGAAAGAGTCTCCCTATAGATAGCCTCAGCTGGCCTGGAACTCACTCTGTAGAACAGGCTAGCCTTGAACTCACAGAGATCCATCTGCCTCTGCCTTCTGAGTGTGAGGATTAAATTGTGTGCCATCATGCCCAGCTTAAAGATGGTTCTTAGTCACCATGTGGGTGCTGGGAATTGAACCCTAGTCCTCCGCAAGAGCAGTTGGTGCTCTTAACTGCCGATCCATCTCTATAGCCCCATATTTTTTATAAAATGATAGTTTGTTTATGTTTACCTTTCATTATCCTCCTTCCTGCTAGTCTGATATATTTTCTTTAATGTGATATACACACATACACATTTCAAAAATATTTTCGTCTCTGTATTAAATTGTTATTTCATAACTACTTTATTTCTTATTTCACTCACCTGTTTCTATGTCTTATCTTTGAATAAATTTAAGTTTATTACTGTCCCATTTGCTTTGGATGAACATTCACATGATAACCCTTATGAAATCTTTGCCTGGTATTTCATCTTCTTTAGCATCAGTAGAAGTCATCATTGATAAATTGTTATCTTTCAAGACTCCTGTTGTCTTCATTTTGGACGTCATGTATATTTTTCAGTATTCAAGTAGGGCTAGTTCAACTTTGATTTTTCCCACTGAAATGGGAGTGAAGTTCAGTTTACAAACACTTGATAATGAGCTCAAAACACCTTGCCTAATTGACACTCTTTCCTGAGAGCAGAAGACTAACTGCAGAACCAACTACTATCACACACAAAATGAAGGAATTGCTAATTCAAAACTTTCTCTCCATTATCTCCACCACCTTTAACATTAAATCAATAAGAAGAGCAGTAAGACTCAGAGGCTACAGGATCTGCTGAAAGTAAGAATACAAATAAATAAGAGAAGTAAGAATATTAAATAGGGACATTGTTGGTTACCTGGATCCTCAGGGACACTGAGGCAGCAGCCAGCTGACCTGCACCAGAAGCTGCAGGTAGTGTAAGAGCTGGCCCACCTTGCTGGGGGCCCAGTTCTTCATCTTTGGGACACTGAGGCATCAGCCAGGGTGCCAATACTGCAAGACAGATCAGCTCCCCTACCCCCATAGCCAACCTAGAGGAAGAAGCCTGCACTGGAAGAATAAAAATGTAAATTTCACATTAGATTATAAACAAAGAATCAAATCCACATGCCAAAAGTACAGAGAAATATCAACATGGCAAAGCAAATCATAAATCCCCACCAAACTCTATCAGTCCTATAGAAGACCCCAACAATGAGATCTCCCTGGAGATAACACAGGCCACACATCTTAAAAGAATAATCATAGACATACTCAAAGAAATCAAGAACCTAAATGGAGAGAATGAGCATGTTTGGAAAGAAATGGAAACACTGAAAACAATCTCAGGCTGAAATGAAAAAGGAAATCGATCACTCATCCAGTCAAGAGGAAAGGGCAGGAGAAAGCCCGAAAAACAGAATGGATGAAGCAGAAAATAGAACATCAACCCTAAAAGATAATGTGGAAGAACTGAAGAGCTCAACCAAAGACTATGAAAATTAAAACAACAACAACAACAACAACAACAACAACAACAACAAAAACCCAGAGTGGAATAACTAAGAAATGTGGGACACAATGAAGAGACCAAACTTCCACATCATAGTAATAAAGGAAGGAAAAGAATCACAGGATAATGGTATGGAGCAGATCTTTAAAGAATTATAGAAGAAAATGTCCCCAAATTGAAAAAAAATATACATCCATAATCATAATCAAAACACTAGATGGTCAAAGCAAAGATAGAATACTGAAAGCCCCAAGGGGGTGGGGGGCATATAAAGGAAAACCCATCAGAATTACAGCTGACTTTTCAATGCAAAGATGAAAGCCAGGAGAGTTTGAACCAAAATATTCCTAGTACTAAATGACTACAGATGCCAAACCAGGTTACTCTACTCAGCAAAAATCTCAATTATAATCACAGGAGAAAGGAAAATCTCCCATGACATAAACAAGATGAAAGAATACATGCATAGAAATCCAAACCTCCAGAAAATACTCGAAGCAATTCAAAGGACCAAGGAAAGTAACACTTATCTCCAGGTGGAAAGAGAGAGTAATTAATGAAGTTATAAACCCAGCAATACAACTATAGACTAAAAATGCAAACAGAAAATAAACTGAAGAGAAACAATATGCACCTTTCAATATTAACCCTAAATATTAATGGTCTGAACTCCCTAATCAAGAGATACAGACTGGGAGAATGGATTGAGAAACTGAATCTTTCTGTTGTCTACAAGAAACACACTTCACATTCAAGAACAGGCACCATCTTAAGGTGAAAGGATGGAAAAAATATATGTCAAGCAAATGGTACCAAAAAGCAAGTAGGAATTGTTATTTTAATATGAGACAAAATAGATTTCAAAGTTAAAATAATCAGAAGAGATGAAGAGGGTCACTACATCTTTATCAAAGGATTAATCAACCATGAAGATCTCACAATCATAAATATATATGCACCAAACACTGGTGCATTGAACTTCAGAAACAGAATCCTGAAGGACTTCAAGGCACAGATCAATCTTAGCACACTAATAGTGAGAGACTTCAGTACCACACTGAGCCCATTGGGCAGGTCAACTGGACAAAAAATAAACGGACAGACAACTGAACTAAACAATATGATACACCAAATGGACCTAACACACATCTATTGAATATTCCACCCAAACACCAAGGAATATACTTTCTACTTGGCAATCCATGGAACATTCTCCAAAATCCAACATAAACTTGGACACAGAGCAAACCTCAGCAAATACAAAAAAAATGTGATAGAGGAAAATGTTGGCAGCAACCTACAAGACGTAAGCATAGGAGAAGACTTTCTAAATCAGACAGGGGCTACACAGGAAATAAGGTGGACAATTGAAAAGTGGTTCCTTATTAAACACAGGAACTTCTGTACAGTGAAAGCAGCAATCAAAGAAGTGAAGAGAAATCCCACAGAATAGGAGGAAACCTTCAAAAGTGACACATCTGATAGAGCATTAGCATCCAGAACATGTAAACTACTGCAAAAAACAAAGGTCCAGGGAAACAAATAACCCACTCAAAAGATGAAGTAAAGGGCTGAACAGTGACTTTACAAATAAAGAAGTAAAGATGGGTGAGAATCATCTTAAAAAATGTTCAACATGGTTAATAATTAAGGAAATGCAAATTAAAATCAACTTAAGATCTCATCTCACACAGGTAAGACTAACTATGTTCAAGAAAACAAAGAAGATCAAATGCTGGAGAGGTTGTGGGGAAAGGGAAACACCCCTCCACTGCTGGTGGGAAAGCAAGCTTATATAACCACTATGGAAAGCAGTGTGGAGAACTTATTTATTTATTTATTTATTTATTTATTTATTTATTTATTTATTTGTTTTATGTGTATGGATGTACTGTCTGCATGTAGGTTTGTGCACCCGTGTCATGTAATGCTTCAGAAGTCAGATGAGGGTCTCGGATTCCCCTGGAACTGGAGGAGAACTCTTAAAAGACTCAAAATGAGCCTACTATCCGACTCAGCCATACCACTCCTGGGTATATACTCACAAGACTCTTCACATTGCAGAGATACATGTTCATCTATGTTTATTGCAGCTCTCTTCACAATAGGAAGACCTGGAAGCAATCCATATGGAATTGTATGCAGCAGTAAAGAAAGAGGACATCATGAACTTTGCAGGTAAATGGATGCAACTAGAAGCCATTATGCTAAGTAACGTAACAAAGCCTCAGAAAAACAAAGGATATATCGTGTCCCTCATTTGTGGATGCAAGCACCAATTCTCTCCGTGGAAGGCAAACTGAATAATTTCTATTTATTTCTTTGTTTTTTAGTAAATATAATACCTGAAGTTACTCATCAACTTCCTATGTAATGTAGAAAAATATAGTGGCATTATTTTTTTACCTGCATAGTATCCTACTATCAAAATGTAAAATCCTAAACATGTTTTGCAATCATTCTAGAGTTTATTTTCAGAGGTTATAATTTTGGTATGTCTGTGGTATCCATAAGGGCATGTTTTGGAATTATATAAATTGGAAGTAAGAACAATAACAAAAAGACTGGTTCAAAAAACTGAGGGGCTGGAGAGATGGCCTAGCGGTTAAGAGCGCCGACCACTCTTGCAGAGGACCCGGGTTCGATCCCCAGCACCCACATGGCAGCTGAGAACTGTCTGAAGCTCCAATTCCAGGAGAACTCCAGTTCCAGGGGAATCCGACACCCTCTTCTGACATCCACGGCATTGCACGACACGGGTGCACAAACCTGCATGCAGACAGTACATTGATACACATACAGAAATAAATAAAATTTAAAAAAAAAACTAACTGAAACAGTAAACTTCAGCATAAAAAATTTAAAAAGATTGAGAAAAAGATGCAAGACATGTATGGCAGAATGAATAAGCTCTGGCAGGGAGGGGGCAAAGAAAGGGAACTGGATCTAAAATTGATTAAGAAATGTATGAAATACACAAAACTTCAATAAAAAATAAATTTAGACTCCATCCAAATAAAAAAAATAGAATACTAAATAGGATTAAAGACATAGAGGAAAAGAAGAGAGAAAAGCAACTAGAAGTTGAGTGGAATTAAGAAAAATATAAGGCACACTCCACCTACATTTAGGGGAAAGTGTTTAGACTCTAAAACTGCAAAGAAAAAGAATTTAGGTAGTGGAAATATGATTATAAATGAGGTTGTGAAAACATCTTAAAGACTAAAAACATAGTGGGTGGAAGGAGAAGAGAATAAAATAAGAAATAAGTATCAAAAGCTGGGCCTAGAATCTCATATCTTCAATGTCAGACCAAAAGAGGCTGGGCAGGGATGCTGCTAGAACTATCCCAACCTCTGCCAGGACATAGGACCTGTTTCAACAACAACAAAACAATATATTGCAGGAAAACCTTTACTCAAAAATCTGTGGAAGGAGAAGAGAATAAAATAAGAAATAAGTATCAAAAGCTGGGCATAGAATCTCATATCTTCAATGTCAGACCAAAAGAGGCTGGGCAGGGATGCTGCTAGAAATATCCCACCTCTGCCAGGACATAGGACCTGTTTCAACAACAACAAAACAATATATTGCAGGAAAACCTTTACTCAAAAATCTATTATTAAATAAGGGAAGTGTAAAAGAGTTGAGATGATTGGAAATTTGATTAAGTGAAAAGAATAATATATATATATATATATATAATTGTAAGCTGTAAATGCAATTTAAGCCATATGAAGGACTACACTAAAGGAGGAGAGAAGAGGAGGAAGAGAAACAAAAACAGAAGTAAAAATACAAATTAAAAATGCCAACAAAATAATTAAGCATGGAAAGCCTCGTGCCCTGGCCTCTAGGGAAGCTGCTTGCATGAGCAGAGATGGAGCGTCTGCCTTGTGTCTTCTCTGGCTACCTCGTCTGGGGGCACATGGTGAGAGCAGACACTGCTATTTGAATTTCTCTGTTGATTTTTGCTGTTCGTATACTAAGCAAAAAGGGCAGCTTGTGAGTAAAAGTAGTGAATTTTACTCCCAGTAATCCTCCTTACTCTAGAGACTGGAGGTGGCTGATGGGAAGATCTAGACCTTGAACCTTAAGGGTTATCTGTGGTAGGTCTCTCTAGCTCTGCGGACTTCCTCTTGCATGTTCTCCTGCTACTACTGTTCATCTCTCAGGGGGAGAAAACTCTGGTAGCTAGCGTCTCTCCTTGGAACCCAGATACAGAGTTTTTTTTTGTTTTGTTTTGTTTTGTTTTTTTTTTTTTTTTTTTTTTTTTTTATCTAATTCAATATTTTTATTCTGTTGTTAGAGTAATTCTACCAGCTAGCCATGCATACATGAAATTTGGCCTCAGTTCTCAGCAGAGACAGTGCAAGAATCTTTGCTTCTAGAACAGTATAGGCTTAGACTTAATAATGAGCTGAATTCTTCCCCACATGGATTTCTGCTGCAGCATTTAAATATTGGTAAGAAGAGAAGTCTTTCCTAACTGTTTTTTGCGTGCAGGCTAGCACCACTATCTTGTTAAACTGCAAATGTACACGGTAATGAGCAGTGTTTTAATTCTATTCCTGTTTCTGTTGCTATGTTTTTGATGTATCCCCATTTCTCTCCTCTGAATCTCTTTGTCTTTGGTGCTGTTGTCTTCTCTATGCTGGGGGCTAAGCTAGTGACTCCTTCACATACTGAATCAGACTCTGCTTCACTCTAATATGTTTTCTAATATTTCTTTCTTTCTCCTCCCTCCCTCCCCCTCTCTCTCCCTCCCTGCCTCCTTACCTCCCTCCTTACCTCCTTCTCTCCCTTTCTCCCTCCCTCCTTCCTTCCCTCAATCCTTCTTCCTCCCTGCCTTTGCTTCTTCTCCTTTTGTGTTTCTTTTTTCACTATTGAAAGTGTATGGACCACCTATAGACACCTGCTTTAAATACAGAAAACATCCTTTAGAATTTGCTTGTTTGTGCTTGTATGTATATAGTGCAAGTTAATGCATCAGTAGAAATATGCATGCCTGTATTTGTGCCTGGGAAGGCCAAAGTAGAACCACAGATACCACTGTCTTGGAGTTCACCAAGTAGACTAAGCTGGCTAACCAGGGAGCTCCAGGGATCCTCCTTTCTGTATCTTGCCCCCATCACTGTCACTAGCACTGTGATTTTGTGGGCATGCCATTCATTATACTCCAGCATTTTTCTTGGGTCCTTATATGTATAAGACAAGCACTGTATTGACTGAAACACCACATCAGGCCTGGCAATTTATTCCCATTCTTGGTCTAATAAATATCTATCTATCTATCTATCTATTTATCTATCTATCTATCATCTATCTGTCATCTATCATCTATCTATCTATGGTGGTTTGAATGAGAGTGCCCCCCATAAGCTTTAAGTATTCAGACATTTTGTCCCCAGTTGGTGGCACCGTTCTGGGAGATTCTTAGAAGGTGTGACCATGCTGGAGGAAGTACGTCACTGGGGGCAGGCTTAGGGAGTTTAACAAGCCTTGCCAGTTGCCAGTCTTGCTCTCTTGACTTCTTGTACTCATTGCAAGATGTGAACTTCAGCTTTCTGCTCCAGCTCTGGCCACCACGCCTCCCGCCACAATGGACTCTAATTCCCTGGAACTGTCAATAATAAGCTCAAATAAACTCTTCCTTTTATAAGTTTCTTTGGTCATGGTGTTTTTTTTTTTAATTTAATTTTTATTGATGGTTTGTGCATTTCGTACATCATTTTCCAATTCAGATCAGGCATATTTCCCTTTCCCTTCCCCCCCACCCCCACCCCATCCCAGATCATGTATTCTGCCATAACTGTCCTGCATCTTTCAGGTTTTTTTTTCTTTTTTCATTTTTTTANTTTTTTTTATTTAATTTTTATTGATGCTTTGTGCATTTCGTACATCATTTTCCAATTGAGATCAGGCATATTTCCCTTTCCCTTCCCCCCCACCCCCACCCCATCCCAGATCATGTATTCTGCCATAACTGTCCTGCATCTTTCAGGTTTTTTTTTCTTTTTTCATTTTTTTAGCTATAAGTGATATGGTGTTTTATCACAGCAAAAGTGACTAATACAGTATCTATCTATATAATCTATCTATCTATCTATCTATTTATCTCTCTATCTATCTATTTATCTATCTATCTGAGTTCTTGTTTGGTTAGTTCCTTATAGTTTCAAAGTCAGCATAGCAGGTTTAGACCGAATACATTATGACACCGAAACAATTCCCACAGTCATATATACTAGGCTTTGTTTAAATACATACAGAAACACATACAAAATCTCAAGCATATTTAATCCACCAATCCTTATACAGGTATATTACTTACATGCTGTCACATACAGAAAATATATCATTTGTATTTATAAATATAATTAAACCAATCTAGACTCAATCAGTTGCCCATTCTATTTTCCATTTCAATATGGAAATTGCATGTGTAAATTAATATTAGTAAAATGGAAATACACGAGTAAGAATGCATTCTTTATTAGAGTTGTGGAATTCCTAGCTGTAGTTTGCTTATACTGATAAAACTTTTACACTTCACATTGCCCTTCTAACATTTCTCTTGGGTATTCAAGTACAGAAATCCTTACTTAAGATGCAAGGAATTTCTAGTATGTTTCCAGGCTCCATGGATAAATTATTTATGTTAACAAACTGGAAAGAGTTCATTTACTTTAATATTTATAAGGAAGATCAATGAGACATACAATGCAGTATTACTGAGCTCTAAAACTCCTACAACACATAGATTCAATTAATGGACTGTTAACCAAGGAATACAGTCAGCAATTCATAAATAAATAATTGTTATAAATGTCCAGATTTTAGGTCCTTTAGAATCCTTTTCTGAAATCAGCCATTAATTCAAGTATTGTGCTACCTCAATCCATTATAAGTGTAATTGTAAGAAAATTTAGATACAGTTGTGTTCTAAGACTACAAATTTAAAATGATATTAATTACAATGCTTATAATACTTGAATAAAATGGAAGTCTTGAATTAGCTTATAACATGGGCACAATATGGTTCTACAGAAAGAAAATCTGGGAAACATGATGTACTTTTTTATATTAGCTTTTTTATTAAGTACTAAATAAAAAGTTTTTATCCTTAAACACTACATTGAAGGATGATTCAAGTGTATGTCAGCAATCGATGAACATTTTTAAAAATACAGTAAAGAAAGACAACATCATGAACTTTGCAGGTAAATGGATGGAGCTTGAAGACATCATGTTAAGTGAAGTAACACAGTCCCAGAAAAACAAACGACAAATGGTATCTCTCATATGTGGACGCTAGTACCAATAACCCAGTTATAAATATTTCTTGTGGAGAGGGATGCATATTAAAAGAACAACAACAGAAAGATTGCATCAGAAAACTGACTGAAATGGTGACTCGGGAAGGGTGGGAGGGGTGGGAGAGGGACACGGGTGTATATTCGATTGGTGCATATTTAATTGACGTGAGTTCAACAAGTATCCAGTTTTGCCCAGACTCTGTCTACAGGATACATGGTGTTTTAGGACTTAGTAAAAGTAAATATGTGCATATTGGACAACATTGGTTTGAAGGCTGATAAAAACGGTAATGCATCTGAGTTAATTGGTGATATAAATTGCTCTTGTCCACATTAGCTTTAACTAAAATCTGTATAACAATTACTTTGGGATTGGTATAAACAAATGTTCTCTATAATTTTGCTGTCATATAGTATCACCTGGTAGCAATCTCTTTCACCTATAGGATGATTTAACTCAAAAATAAACTTTGTTTCCCAAGTTAATCACATACAGTAACCCAAAACAGCATGGGTGAACTTGATGAAATCTGTGCCTTGATTCCACCCTATAGGTATGTATAAAACAACTGCTTTTTTGAGACTCATGGGTCAAAAATAAAAACCTTAAATAAAAAAGGGGGATATAGATAGATATGAAAACTTTTTGTCAAAAAACCTTGCAACCCAAATCTTAAAACTAACTATGGGAAAGGATTTGTATGTTCCAACAGGCCAGAGTATCACCAACTTAATGGCTGAGAAAGAAAATGCAGCTTTGCAGTGAGTAGGATGTACCAGAAAGTGCCAGCAGAAGGATTGACTCCTCTGGGCATTGAAGGGAAGAAATGCCTCAGATTGCTGCAGACATCAGGCCCCTCTGTGGATCCTACTAGTAACAACTATTTTTAATGATTCCTAACGAAGCTTACCTTCTAGGTGCTGCAAAGGTTTTAATACAAGAGACTTTCTTAACTCCCCCCCATAGAATAAGGAGAAATATGATGATGATGAGGTCGTTCTCCAGCTGTAGATTGGAGCCAGCTGTTATAGAGGTATTCTCTTGTAAAATCAGTAAAACTGCCTTCTTTAATTGACTAATGGACATAGAAACTGTGAAAAGGATTATTCTCTATTCAGAACCAAATATAATGCTAAAGTCTCCTTAAGCTATGCACTTAAGCAAAATATATTAATACAGGAGCTCTGACATCAACAATGGATTATTCTACCAAGGAGATGTTGGCCAGGGGATCCAAGCCCCCACAAAAGGTAAAGGCTCCTTGCCTCCAAACTGGGATATCTGCAGGAAGAGAGGCGATAAGGCCCTGCTGTTGAAGACCTGATATAAACATGGAAAAGATGTATGGAGACCGCACTTGCAAGTATACAGATGGTCTCTGGGATGCCAGAGAGTGTTACCAAAGACCACTAAACCAATAAAGCAAATATAGGTCTCCTTGAGTCAAGCAAGACTCCTCCGTCAGCACCAGCTACACCTCATCTGCCTGGAAATACTGTGCAGCAGTGGCAGCCATATGTCTGTATATCCCAAATCTAATTGGCTATTGGCTCTCTCCTTGGAGGAATAACCCACGGCTGATGTCACAAGCTTACATCCTCTAATGGTTAGGAGATGTTATAAACCACACGAAGACCCTGCCATACTTGACAGAAGAAAATGTAGATCATGAATTGACATACCATCCAAACATCTGTGTCTATACCAAAGTAACCTACCATAACAATTAGTACTGTTTAAATACCCATATATCTAATTGTGTGTGCTTCATTAGTAGGATCGAAAGGCTATATATTATACTGTTTAAATACCTAAATATCTAATTGCATGTGCTTCATTAGTAGGATCGAAAGGTTAAGCCTGGACAAGCTGGCAGCCCATGAAAGAAAACAGCCAGAACTGACTAGAGACCAAGACATCAGCTCCAGAGAAAGTAGAGTGTTTTGCTTCTCATCCACCTGTGCCCCTTTTCTAAGCCTAGGGAACAATCTGCGGAAGAGGGGGCGTGATAGAATGTAAGGGCTTCGATTGGGGTTAATGGTGAAACTACAATAATATAGACTAGACACTCATTTGATCAACTTGATTGAACATACAAGCCCCCCTGCTGGATGGTGGGACCCATGAGCTGTGTGGGTTTGGGCACAACTGTTTGCAAATTGGTTTTACATGAAGGATGTTTGTACTCACAAATTATCACCTATTGTTAAAGAAAAATGAAAACAAAACAAAACAAAAAAGCAGAGAAAGATGCAGAAAACTTATGGCAGAATGCAGGATCTGCGATGGGTAGGGGTGGGGTGGGCGGGAAGGGAAGGGGATATATGCCTGAACTGAATTGGAAAATGATGTATGAAATACACAAAGCATCAATAAAAAAAATACAAATGAATCATCTTGTCTTCCATGATGAGTCTAGATTGGACTGAGGAACGATGTATGAAATGCACACAACTTCACTAGGAATGTAAAACAATCAAATACAATAAAATAAAGTTAAAAACATGACACAGGGAAATGATCAAGAAATCCCAACCCAATCTAAGGAACCTTTGGCGGTTGATGGCTGCTGGGAGGAGGAAGGTTGTCTTACTGGCATGGGACCCATTGTGGACCTACTGGATATATTCACAATGAAGGAAATTTGGTGACACTAGTCAGAATCTATAGGCTATATCATATATAAATTATATTAAATAACAATGCAATTTGCATAGAGTCTCTGTGTACAACAGAAAGACATTAACTTAGCTGCTCATTTTAGATACTTTTCAGCTTTCTATCCAAGGACAACTGTTAACTCTCACAGGGTTGCCAATCAAGTCACTTAACTGACATAGTTTTCAACTCATTAAAACGCTACATTAGAATGTTGCAAATAAGCCAGGCTTGGTGGCCCACACCTTTAATCCCAGGGCTCCAGAGGAAGAGGCAGGCACATCCCTGAGTTCATGCCCAGCCTGGTTTACATAGTGAGTTCCAGGACAGCTGGGGCTACAGGGAGACCCTGTCTCAAGAAGACCAAAGAATAAGTTGCAAATAAAGGAGTTTATATATTGAAGCACATATAGTAGTGAAGTGAAAATGATGCTAAAACCTTATTAAATACTTTAGTCTTGATAATTTTTAATATTTTTACCAGTAGTTTATAAAATGTTTAGACATTGTTGAATGCGGCATAAGTTTTATTTTACATTGGAAAATTCTTTGTCCAGATTTCATCTAGCTTATAAATTTGAAAAAAGTATATTCCCTATTTCATGTAAAAGTCAGTGTTAATTACGGTAATTCAAATATTTTTCAGGTGAGCATCACATATTTAAAAAAATGAAAATGATTACACATATCTTGACTTATAGGCACTTAGAAAATGATATTTGTCTCTTTAAAATTGTGACTTTATAATTTGGAACATTTGTCTCCATGCATTGAACATGTCACTCCTCCTGCAGCAGTTCCTTCATAACATCTAAAACAAGGGCTTTGGATTTGCAGGCGTCTCTTCTAGCTATGATGGGATGTTGGTGGGTACAGTCTGGTAAAGATCTTCCTTGCTGTTCAGTGACATGATTGCATTAGGACTCTGTATCCAAGCAGAAGTGTTTCCTGGCTCTCTTTTTGTAGCTCTTACGTTCATTCTGTTTCCTGAGATGCTCACAAGACTTGGGAGGGGTGACATCTGTTATAGATGCCCATATTAGGGAAGAGCATTCAAAATTCACTTATTGCCAGACATTTAGCAGACGTGTATCACTGCATTAACTGTCAACGTCTGCGAAAAGGAGCTTTTTTGTCTCAGGTCGAGAGGACCTTAAATTATGGGTATAAATATAAATATCTAGAAGGCATTTTTTGTCTTTTTGAGACAGGGTCTCCCTTTAGACCCAGCTGGCCTGGAGCTCACTTTGTAGACCAGGCTTGTCTTGAACTCACAGAGATCCACCTGTCTCTGCTTCCCAAGTGCTAGGATTAAAGGCATGCGCCACCACACCCAGCAGAAGGCATTTTTTAAATTCATTTGGGAAAATAGCAGAAATATATTCCTCCCATGTACCTGTGATATCCTTAGTCATAGGTTTTTTTTTTTCCCATGGTCATACTGCTAGATGTGTATTTTCTGCTAAGAAAAGAGCCTCCAATGCATCCATAAAGAAATTGCTTGTTCCCACTCTCATCTTGTCAGGACTGTAGAAGTGGATGTGAATCACTTGGCAGGTCTGGACTGAAGCAGCTGAATAACACATTTGGTTTCCTCCATCATTCTCATATGCAGTGAGTTTATATTGTGGATGTATCCCTGAAGGCTTGGCACCTCTGGGTCACTTACTCTCTGTATTTTGAAAAGCTATGGAACTTCGAAATTATCTCCATCTGATGCAAAGTGCAGATTCTTTGACAGATTGTCATAAGTACACTTGACGTGGAGTATTAGGATCCAAGTTAGAATATAGTAAGAAATATCATTAGTCTAAGAAAGAAACTTAACTATGTTCTTCTATTGTGTCTTTGACCTTTCTGACTAGATGTATTTGGCCACGTTTATAGCACCATGCACAAACTTCTTCCTTCGTGTTCAGTTAGGAGCTGTTGATTACACCATGATAAAATTACCACTAATGCACCAATAAAGATAATGCAGAAGTGGTCATTGTGGTTATTAGGCTTTGCAGCTCTGTAGGGCCATTGATCATTTTTCTCCTTTAGTGGCTTCTGATACTATGAGAGCTACTCTTCAGAAAAGTTTCCAGATGAGTTCCAGCTCCAGTGTCCCATTGTCTTGTGCCTGAAGTATATTGTATCTTCAGTAATAGATTAATAATAGTAAAAAGTTCTAGGGGGGTAATCATGGGCTGTGGCATCAGTCCATGTTCCAGCTTCATTGTCCCATTGTCTTGTGCCTGAAGTATATTGTATCTTCAGTAATAGATTCTTAACTTCAAGTTCTGGGGGGTAATCACGGGCTGTGGCATCAGTCCATGTTAACTTTGGAGTCTTTTGAACTACAATGACCAGCCCATGAAAGGAAACAGCCAGAATTGACCAGAATCCAAGTCAACAGCTCCAGAGAGAGAGGACAGTTTTACTTCTCATCCACCTGTGCCCCTTTTCTAAGCCTAGGGAACAATCTGCGGAAGAGGGGGCATGGTAGAATGTAAAGGCTGCGATTGGGGTGAACGGTGAAACTACAGAGATGTAGTCTGGACACTCATTTGATCAACTTGATTGAACAAACAACCTGTCACCCCCCACTGAATGGTGGGACTGTGGGGGTTTGGGCACAACAGTCTGTAGATTGGTTTTGCACGAAGGATGCTTATACTCATGGATTATCACTTATAGCTAAAAAAGGAAAAAAAAAAACCTGAAAGATGCAGGACAGTTATGGCAGAATACATGATCTGGGATGGGGTGGGGGTGGGGGCAAAGGGAAAGGGAAATATGCCTGATCTGAATTGGAAAATGATGTACGAAATGCACAAACCATTAATAAAAATTAAATTAAAAAAAAACAACACCCATATACATATAAGTATTTTTCAGAAGGTTTATTAAATACATTTCCCTTTGGCTTTTCAAAACCCCTGAGAATTGTTCATCTTCCTTACTTTTTTCTTCCTCTTATAGCCCCTCTACTTCCTCCCCAGTCAAAGTACCCCCATTTTCTCCACTTCCCCCTTGATAACATCATGTTCTTCTTTTCTCCTTCTGGAGCTCCTTCCCATCTCCACCCCCACAGTTCTTGTCTATCTTGCCAGCTACTTTGGTTACTTTGCAAGCCTACTCACATATAAGGATTTGTAACTAAGATCCACTGAGAGAGAATATATATCACATATTTTATGAACCTGAGTTATCTAATTCAGTATAAGAGAGTCTAGTTCCATCCATCTAGGTGGGAATTTCATGATTTAATTTTTCTTTACTGCTAAATAGAACTCCATTGTGTACATGCATCACAATTCATTAAGCATTAATTAGTTGAGAGATGTTTAGGTTGTTTCACTTTCCTAGCTATTGTGAAAAGAGCAGAAATCAAAAATGTCTGAACAAGTATCTCTGTAGTAGGAGTCCTTTGGTTTTATGCCACTGAGTGGTGCATCATACTGTAGTATTATTTTTAGTATTTTGGTTGTTTTTTAAAAGAATTCTTCACCCTGAGTTCCATAGTTGCTGGAGCTGGTGCTAATCTCACCAGCAGTGAATAAGGGTTCCACCTTTCCCGCATCTTAGAATTTGTTGTTGTCACCTTTTTTCCTTGATCTTAGCCATTTTAACTAGGGTAAGATGAAATCTTAGTTTTAATTTGCATTTCCCTAACAACTAAGGATGGTGAACACTTTTAAAGGTATTTCTTAGGCATTTGAATTCCTTCTTTTGAGAGCTCTCTATTCAAATATGTAGCCATTTTTTTTAATTTGGTCATTTATTTTCTTGATTCTTTGGTTTTTGAATTATTTTTATTGTCTGGAAATGAGATGCAGAGCTGGTAAAGAATCTCTCCCAGTCTTTGGGCTTCCTCTTCACCTGATTGGTGTTTTCCATTGCTGCACAGAATACCTTTTAGTTTAATGAGGTACCTTTTGTCAGTTGTTGTCCTTAATATTGGAGTGAATGATGTCTGATTTGGAAAGTCCTCTCCTATAGTTATCTCTTAAAAGGTACTCCAAGTCTTTTCTTTTGACAGATCCTGCATTTCCAGTTTCACATGTAGATCTTTTATGCAATTGTGGTTGATTTTTGGTACAAAGTGAGGAATATGGGTATAGTCTGTTGACAATCCCTCAGGCCTGCTGACCGAAGAAGGAATGGGGGTGAGAGGCGCAGAGTCAAAACGCAGACCCTGAGAATCAGGTGAAAGAAGACAGAGGGCGCAGGGACTCATTTGTTAGGTGCAAGGTTAGGGGTTATGTACTGTTTGGCTTCCTGTTCTCCTCTTGTCGACTTCTGATTGGCCCAGATCTACAACACTGCTTGTATGGTCTCACCTGCCTAGAGCAGGTTAAGTTGATGAGGGACAAGCTCTGAGCATGCGTAATTCTCAGCATACTGACTATACTACAATAGTCTATCCTTCTACATGTAGAAATCAAGTTTTTTCTCACCATTTGTTAATTATAGTCTTCCATTCAGTTAGTATTTTTGACATCTTTAGAAATATGTGGTCGATCTAATTCTGTGCACCCATATTTGGGTCTTCTGTTTTTTCCCACTGATCTACATATGTGTTTTTGCGCCAATACCATTCTTCTTTTTTTACTATTGGTCTTTATATAGTTTGAAATCTAGTATGATAATCCCTCCAACATTGCTGGGTTTCGTCAGGTTGGTGGTCTCCATATGAATTTAGAAATTGCTTTTTTTTTTTTTATTTCTGTGAGAAATGCCACATGGGTTTTTATAGGTATTGCACTGAATCTGTAAATTGCTTTTGGAAGAAAGGTTATTTGAAAAAAAAATAATTGATCTTCTAAACTCTTCTTCAATCTCTTTCATCAAAGATTAAAATTTTTCATTGTGGAATTCTTTATGTCTTTGATCGAGTTTAAGTCTAGATATTTTATTTGTTTGATGTCATTATGAACTGGAGTGTCCCCATCGTCTCTGCTTGCTATTGGTATATGGAAAGGAGATGATTTTTATAAACTGATTTTGTATCCTACCACTGTGCTGAAAATGCTGGATCATTTCTAGAACTTTTCTGGTGGAATTTTTTCCTTGATATTTTATTGAATTTTTGTGCATTTCATGCAGCATTTCTTAATCAAATTTAGACCTATTCCCTCATCCAAACAACCACTGCCAGAACTCTTGAATTCTGCCATGCATGTTAAATCCTGTCTTGCATCTTTTCTCAGTCCTTTTAAAAAACTTTTTCCATATAAAAGTTTACTGTTTTAATCAGTTCTTTGAACATGACTTCTCTTGTTTTGTTGGTCTCTTTAATTTTATATTGTTCAAAAATACACATATGTATATATTCCACATGTATATAAAAATTACAAAGTCTGAAAATAAAGCATAAGTTAATTCCAAAACATGTTTAGGGATTCACATTTTAACAATAAATTTGCATGCAGGTAAAAAGATGTATTACTTTAACTTCCTAAATTACATAACAAGTTGATGTATGTTTTAATATTCTCTTAAGGAAATTATTTATCATTTCTCATAAATCTTAGAATATAGGAAAATAGAGGCATAAACTCCAAGCTATATCTATAGTAATATCAGTCAATGTGGCATTAATTTCCTAACAAATTACCAGCTTGGATATACATAAGGATTCTAGCACCAAATCCTTATATAAGGGTTCCAACAAATGAGGGATACTGTACAATATAGTGTTTGAAACACTTGCTAGGGTAATAAGAGAAGAGAAGGAAATTAAATGACTACTAATTGCAAAAGAGAAGATCAAACTATCCTTTTTTTTTTGCAGATTACATGCTATTATACATAAGGGATGTCAAAAATTCCAACAGAAAACTCCTAGAAATGTTAACAATTTTAGTAAAGTGTGAGGCTACAATGTTATTCTGCAAAAATCAGTAGCCATTTTATATGCCAATAGCAAGCATTTGGACGAGGACTTCATGGAAACCATCCCATTCACAATAGCCTCCAAAAATAAATAGTATATCTGGGAACAAACGTGACCAAATAAATTAAAGATCTCTATGATGAAAATTGTAAATCTTTGAAGAAGTGTGTTGAGGAAAAGACCAGGAGCTGGTGGAATTTTTGAGATCCCTATGTATAATATCTTATAATCTGCAAAAGGGTTAATTTAACTTCTTTTCAAGTGATTGCCCATTTAATTTCATTCTTGTCTTATTTTTATAGCTATGGCTTCAAGCGCTATAATAAAAAGGAATAGCGGTAGCAGATTGTTTTGTTTGATTCCTGATTTTAGTAGGCATGATTCTAGTTTTTCTCTATTTAACATGTGCACTTGTTGTGCATACATTAAGTATGTTGAGTTGATTTACAAGACAATCTATATATTTAAAGCTCAGTGAACAACAGAGATGTTGGGGAGTAAAATATTTTGAAAACCAGAGAGACAAGACCCCTCATGCTACTTAATGACTTCTAGACAGAATAGGAAGGGACATCTATGAAATCACCTCTGTTTTGTAGTTTAAGATCTGTGTAATGGCAAAGCCAGTTGACATTCCAAGGTAGATGGGAGAAATTGCACAAGGTCTTACCTCAAGTTGAAGAGACATAGGTGATCAATGGATGTTGTGGAAGACAGAATCGGTTTTGTCCAGGGACTAGTTCCCTGAGAGGTTATCTAATCCTACGAGGGCAGCCCCATGCTTATGTACACATAAGCACCAGTAAATGAACTCAGTGAAATGTGTGAGTGTGTGTCTGGTCTGTGTATTTATTTATAAATATATGTATCTATTTATAACAATGCTAATCAAAATAGAGAGGAATTGAAGAAGTACTGGGAAAGGTAGAAATGATGTAAATATAATACTGATGTATGAGATGAATATATTTTTTTAATTATAAAAGACAAAATCATATAATGTAAACTTTTTCAGTCTTCATAGCTGAACTTGAAAAAATATGATTCATTTGCCAGAGACCATCATCTTGAGCTAAATGTCATTCAGTCTTGATAAAAGTTGCACAGTATGAAGTATAGTCAATTGACCAAGAATATTCTAAAAATTCATTGCTTTGGTTTTTAAAAATTTATTATATTTTAGTTATAGGAGATATATTTTTAGAAGAGAAACTTCAGCAAAAGACCCTTTTGCTCCAGGTTTCAATATTTTTTTTACTTAAAAGATTAAGCAATATTTCACATATATAAACATGCCTTTGATATATAGTAGAAGAGATATGTATATATATATAGATATAGGTTTTAGAGTGGGATTGCATGCCTAGATAAATTCATTGTTAAAATAACATGTGCTCAACAAAAACATTTTTACTATGTCTAACATAGAACATTGTAGGTTGATAGCATAGCTTGTGGTGGGGTATGCTGTGTTTATGTTCAGGATTTTCTGGCTTACTGGTACCTGCATTTCACTGCTGCTGCACTGTTGTGGGAGAGGTTGGTACTGCAAATCATTTGCTCAGGACAAAACAAATTCAAAATTCAAAGCATGATTTCTACTGAATTATTTGATGTTTCGTTATCTTAAAACTAAATTAAACATCATAACTCAAATAATCATATTATAAGGATCACAGTACTAAGAAGGTGGAGGTGATTTCTAAGTCTTTGAAACTGAGTTAATACTTAGTTCCCTGCACCCAAAGCTGGTGCTCTGGTTCACAGAAAGGAGCTGATGACTATGTCATTGAGGAAGCTGGCTTTTCATTTTATTCTTTATCATACAAAGAGAAAATACATTTCTCCACTCTTATATGTGCATGCAGTGGCATTGTGCAGTCAGCTATCTTGTCAAGAATCTTCCATAGTTTCATATTTCTGTGATTTTTCTAGGTTCTGTGTGCACTCAGCTGTCTGTAGTCTTGTGAAAATAGATTTCTTCATGAATGGTTGCTCAAATTTTATTTCTGTTTGAGAATAAGTGGCAGGAAATCTTAGTTTCTGGGCTTGTAGATGCTTCTGCCTAAGAAACATTTCTGTTTTATACTGATTTGTCAGAAGGACGCTTCTTAAGATCAGAATTTTAATGAGTTTGATCTTATAAAAATTATTTTATCATATTGTTTAATCTCCCTTATTGCTTAGAAAACATTCTAAATTGTATTTTTAATAAAACAAATGGAAAGTTGATTTAGACTTCATTTAGTAGAGACAATACTGGCAAGCTGCCCATTCTGCATATTGTGCCCTTTGATTTTATCTTTTATGTTTTTAGTCTCTGCTAAATGGAACAGATATTATTCTTTATACATCTTAGTTAATTCAGCATCACAGCACCCCAGCTTATTATCACTATCTTGTCCACTGGTTCAGTGATTTCCATTCAGTCAATGTGTGTTGAACATAATCTGGTAAATGAAAGTAAAAGCACATAAATCACTCTTGAAAGATTGTTTAAATTCCACTGCTATGAAATGTAAACATGACTGATATTAGCAAAATATTTTTTCATATCCATGTGAAATATGGGAAAGGGGATTTTAAATGAATAATTTCATAGTTTTTCTTTTTTTCTTAGTTTCTGAGAACTGTGACAAAAATGCTGCATGACTCCAGCAGAATGAGTCCGTCAGAACCAAACTCTTCTAACATATTAGGATTACAGAAGGTATGTTCCCAAATAAATTTTTTAAACTATGGACAGACAATACTCATAACAATAGTCTGTATATTTCGAGTTTTTTTTTTTAGCATTCACATATCATATTTGTTTTCTTTTAGGAATCAGAGAGATAAGTATATGTTTTTAAAAAGAAAGGAGTTCCTTAAAACAGCAGTCCCAGATTGTGTCAATGCCATTTTCCTATTTCCAAATAGACAATCTTTCTGTCCTTGGTTGAAGAAATGTGTGATAAGAGTATAGGAAAATTTGAAGAACAGGGGAGAGAAGAACAGAGGAAGGAAAAAGAAGGGCAATTAATGTTTATAGTACCATTTATGCACAAAATAGAAAATATATCATCATTTGACTTCAAGAGGTAAGCTTGTAAGAAAGGTATAGATGTACAACTTTCAAGCAACTAAAATTGTGGCTTATCTTAATTGAAAAATCAAATTAAAACCCAGGCTATATGTTTTTAATTACAAATATAGAAATAATCATTTCCTTAAAAGATTGAATAAATAAATGAATTATTAAAAGTTAAGCTTGCAGCCTGCCCTAACCTTTTGCACTATCCAGACTTACCTTGGGGTGTTCCCTCCACCACCTCAGGTCTTGGATTTCCCACACCAGACCTGCAGTTGGCTTTCCAGAAAACTCCCTATATCACACCTTTTTAACTATCGGCCCTCTTTGGGGTGCTGGGATCCTCACCAGCTCCAGATCGGTAGGCTCCTGCAGACTTGCTTTGGTTAATTTTTTCTGCCAGCTCAGCTCTCAGGACTGCATGGGTCACTGGGATCCTTAGGTGCCCCAGAATATCATGCTCCTCTAGACCTGCAGCCCTGATCCCCTTTCCTGAGACTGCCCACGTCTTCAATCTCAGCTCTCACTTAAGCTCAGGTTACTAGGTTTTTGCTGTGCTCAAGGCCTTTGAGCTCCCTACCAGCTTAACCTGTCAACCAAAGTTTTTACCTAGGAGCTATCTAGCCATCCAGCTGAGTCAGAATCACGTGGTATCAAACTTCAAAAATTGTTTGCATCTAATACTAGATGAACTGCGGAGCATTTCTTAAATTCCATTTGAACATCATTACAAAGTGTCTCCCAAACTGCATGGCAAACACTACTCCTCTAGTCATAACCTAACAATTTGGGGAAAGAGCAAAGATACAAACAAATATTCTAAAAGGATGAGATTACCTACCCATACAAAGAAACATCACCCAAATGTCCAGTTGCCCAGATCTCATAGGTAAACACAGCTACATGAACTTTCAAGATAATAGGACTCCTCCTGAAATTAGTACCCTCATAATTTTTCTTGACTATGTTAAACTAGGGGGTGCACAAGACCTGATTTCAAAATAACAATTTCACAATTATAATAAGCCTGAAGGTATTCAAGAGGATATGAATAAGAGAGTTAATGAAAATTGTGAAAACACAATTAAATCAAATAACAAACAATTCAAAACATGAAATTAGAATTCAATACAGATAATCTATGAAGAAAAAAAAAAAAACAAACAAAAACACAACTTGCTATAATAAACCCAGGAACACAAAGAAAAAATTGCTCTTGCCAAAGTACTTGGCTTGGATGCTTAATGTAGCACTTTAGTGTGAAAAGAAGAATAAATATTCTCTAGAGGGCACAAAGAATGTATTTAAAATATTCCTGAATAGTTAAGCAAAACAGGGCTAAGTAAATAATACTACAGCACCAACATAATAGGAATTAATAAACAGTGGTTGAAACAACACTCAATAATAAAAGTCTCAATTTACCTGGGGATGGGGGGGATGTTCATCTAATTGGATTAGAAAATCAATTACCTCAAATTTCTGTCTCCAAGAACTATACCTTGCAATCAATGATGACAAAAATCTTAGAAGAATAGAGTGGAAAATGTATGGGGGTGAAGATATGGGATGGGATCTCCTCATGATCAAAATATATTTTATAAAATTCATAGGAATTCAATTAAAAAAGAGAGAAGAACAATCCTTGTTTTTCTTTTTTATGTATGTAAACTATAATCTACTAAAGAACTTTCACATGAAATCTTTGCAGCCATGAACCATCATGGAGATTTACATACTCTTTACTCTCAAGAGAAGGTTTTTAAATTATTTTTTATTTTTAATTTAATTTAATTTAAATTTATTTTTGGAATTCACATTTCCCCCTTTAATTTTATATTACTCTAAAGTATGCATACATACCCTCCTCCCATATACTACAATTGCCAAGTCTGAAAATAAATGGTAGGTTAATTATAGATACCATTAAGGCATTCATATTAGAAAATGGTACACTGGTACACTTGCTTTCAGGTAAAAGAAAAAAAATATATATATACTATAATATATATAATAATATGCTATATTTATATGATATATATATACAGTAGCTTTACCTGCTAGTTATTGGTGCTGAGCATCCACAGATAGGAAACCATTTTTGCTAGTTATTGCTTTCCATTGCTGTGATAAAACACTCTGCCAAACCCAACTTGGGAGGAAAGGGTTTATCAGCTTACATCTCCTGGTCACGTTCAATCACTTAGGAGCCCAGAACAAGAATTCAGGACAGGAAACCTGGAGGCATAGCTAAGCACAAGCCTGGAAGAATGCTGTTACTGGTCTTGCTCCCGGCTCATGCCAGCCTGCCTTCCTTATACGGTTACAGCAACCTGCCCAGGGTGGCTCAACTCATTGTGGGCTGGCATCCCCACACTGCTGCCTGACCATCAAGACAATACTCCACAGATGTGGCCACAGGCCAATCCAATGGAGCCAATTCCCCAATTGAGGCTCCCTCAACCCAGGTGTGTCAAGTTGACATTAAACTATCCAGCAAAATTGACCCCTTGTCAATTTGACACACAAAACACATCACTATTAAACCACCACCTTTCCAGTTCTTATCCCCAAAGTATGATGTTAACATTAATCACAACCTAAGACAGTACATCCTTAAAAGCCCCACAGTCCTTCAAATGTCCAAATGCTTAAAATTTCAGTCTATTAAAAGTCTCTTAACTGTGGGCTGCTGTAAAATCCAAAGCAAGTACTGTCTTATTTCAAAGGGAAGAATCAGATACTCTCAAACAAAACCTAAGTCCAGCAGAGTAGCTCAAGGCTGGACACCTGGGACTCACTCAATGATCTTCTGGTCTTCAAAGGGTTTCAGCAGCTCCCACTTTCCTATTCTGCGGTCTGCGGCACACACATCTCATCTTGAAGGCCCAGGTTGACTCCATTCCACACCTGCTGCTGCTCTTGGTGGTCGTCCCATGGTTCTGGCATCTCCAAAAAGCTGGGGTCGCCACTGAAACTGAGGCACACCTTCACCAATGGTCTCTTCTGACCTCTCCTGGTGCAAAGCCTCAGCTTCTCTCCATGACCCCTGCAATCCTGGGGTCTTCACTGCAACCGAGGTGCACTTCCACCAATGGTCTTTCCTGACCTCTCACAGTGCCAAGCCTTGGCTGCTCTCTGTGACCCCCTCAAATTTCAACATCGGAACCATATAGGAGACTCTTACACACTACCAATTCCTGCTTCTGGCTTGAGATGGAGGCTCAGGCCCCTTCTGGACCACAGCTTCTGTGTGCTGACCCTGAAGAAATTCTTCCCAGAAGATTTCACCACAGTGGTGCTGGTCTCTTGTTACTTAGAGCTGATTTTTCAGCCCCAGCTAAGCATCATCAATTGTCTCAGTACAAAAAACATTTCCCTTCAGGTTCTGGTCTCTTGTTACTTACAGCTGATTCTTCAGCCCCAGCTGACCAGAACCCACAGATTACACAGTCCTGATGATCTCTGCTCCCCTTTGAAACTAGAAACTTCACAAGCCACACCTCCATCTTCTACAAATCCCAGCAAAACTGCTCCAAGCTCCATAGGAACAATCTTTAGGCATTCAATGATCTTCCCAGCCCAAAGTTCCAAATGCCTCCACAATTCTTCCCCAAAACACCAAGGTCAGGTCTGTCACAGCAATACCCTACTCTTCTGGTACCAATTTCTGTTCTAGTTTGTCTTCCATTGCTGTGACAAAACACTCTGACACCAACTTGGGGAGGAAAGGGTTTATTCAGCTTACATCTTCTGGGTCACAGTTCATCATTTAGGGAGCCCAAGGCAGGAACTCAGGACAGGAACCTGGAGGCAGTAGCTGAAGCACAGGCCATGGAGGAATGCTGTTCACTGGCTTGCTCCCCTGGCACATGCCTAGCCTGACCTCTTATACGGTACACAACAACCTGCCCAGGGTGGTACCACTCATTGTGGGCTGGGTCCTCCCTCACTGCTAGACCATCAAGACAATACTCCACAGGTGTGGCCACAGGCCAATCCAATGGAGCCAATTCCCCAATTGAGGCTCCCTCCACCAAGGTGTGTCAATTTGACACGAAACCTATCCAGCACACCATTTGTCTTTTCTTTTTCTGGGACTGTGTTACTTCACTTAGCATAATGTCCTCTAGTTTCATCTATTTACCTGGAAAGTTCATGAGGTCATATTTCTTTACTGCTGCATAGAACTCCATTGTGTAGATGTACCATAATTTTTCCTATTCACTCATTGGTTGAGGGACATTTGTGTTAGTTCCAGCTCTTCACTTTTGTGAAGAGAGCTGCAATAAACATAGATGTGCATTTATCTTTGCAGTTTTGAGTTTTGGTGTATATACCCAGGAGTGATGTGACTGGGTCAGGTGGTAGGCTCATTTTGAGTCTTTTAAGGGTTCTCCACATTGCTTTGCATAGCAGTTGTATGAGTTTACATTCCCACCAGCAGTGGATGAGTGTTCCCCTTTCCCCACATCCTCTCCAGCATTTGGTGTCTTTTGTTTTCATGATTTTAGCCAGTCTTATTGGAGTGAAGTGACATCTTAAGTGGTTTTAATTTTCATTTCCTTAATTATTAATGATGTGGAACACTTTTTAAGATGTTTCTGAGGCATCTTTATTTCCTCACTTGCAAAATCTCTGTTCAGCTCTTTACTCCATCTCTTGAGTGGGTAATTTGTTTTCTTACTTCTTTGTTTTCTGAGTAGTTTATATATTCTGGATGTTAATGCTCTGTCAGGTGTATCACTGGTGAAGGTTTCCTCCCACTCTGTGGGTTTTTTCTTCACTTCATTGATTGTCTTCTTTTTTTTCTGCTGTATAGAAGATTTAGAGTTTAATGAGATCCCACTTGTCAACTATTGACATTATTTTTTGTGCAGCAGCTGCTGTTTGATTTAGAGTCTTTTCTTACACCTGTGTCTTTTAGATTGCTGACAATGTTTTCTTGTATCACCTTCAGAGTTTCAGGTTTCACGTTGAGGTCTTTGATCCACTTGGAGTTGATTTTTGTACAGGGTGAGAGGTAGCGGTTTAATTTAATTCTTCTACAAATGATGATTGAGTTTTACCAGCACCCTTTGCTGAAGATGTTGTTTTTCCTCCATTGAGTCTTTTTGGCCCACTTGTCAAATATGAGGTGGCTGAAATTATATGTGCTCAAGTTTGGATCTTCAATTTTGTTCCATTGGCCTATGGTTCTGTTTTTGTACCAGTACTAGACTGATTTTGTGATTATAGCCCTGTAATATAGTTTGAAGTCCGGTACAGTGATCTCCCCTGTATTGCACGTTTTGCTCAGTGTCGCTTTGGGTATTCAGGGTCTTTTGATTTTCCACATGAATTTAAGGATTTTTTTCAGGTCTGTGAAGAAACTCTTGGCAATTTTAACTAGGATTGCATTGAATCTGTATATTAATTTGGGTAGAATGGACATTTTTAATATATTAATTTTTCCAATCCATGAGCATGGGAGGTCTTTCCATCTTCTGATGTCTTCTTCAGTCTCCTTCAGGGGTTTAAATTTTTGGTTGTAGAGGTCTTTCGTATCTTTGTTTAAGTTTGTTCCTAGGTGTTTTATTATTTTTGCAATTATTGTGAGTGGGAAGTTCTTCTTATATTCCTTCTCCAGTGGCTTGTTGTTGGTGTAAAGAAAGGCTACCAATTTTTCTAGGTTAATTTTGTATCCTACCACTTACTGAAACTAGTAATCATTTCTAAGAGTTTTCTTGTAGACTTTTTCGCATCCCTTAGGTAAACTCTCATATCATCTCAAAGGGGCATAGTTTGACTTCCTTTTTTTCCAATTAGTAATCCTTTAATTTCCTTTTCTTGCCTTATTCCCCTGGCAATTGTTTCTTTTTTTTTTTTTTTTTTTTCTTTTCAATCAGGGTCTCCCTGTAGCCCCAGCTGTCCTGGAACTCGCTCTGTAGACCAGGCTGGCCTTGAACTCACAAAGATCCGCCTGCCTCTGCCTCCCAAGTGCTAGGATTAAAGGCGTGCGCCACCATGCTGAACAATTGTTTCAAACACTATATTCAAGAGGAGTGGTGATAGTATACAGCCTTTCTGTGTTCCTGCCTTTAAATGGAATGCTTCTAACTTTTCTCCATTTAGGATGATGTTAGGTGTGTGTTTGTTGCACACAGCTTTGATTACATTGAGGAATGTTCCCTCCAGTCTGATTCCCTTTAGGAATTTAAGCATGAATTTTGTTGAGGGCTTTTTCTACATCAATTGAGATAATCCTGTGATTTTTGATTTTCATTCCATTTATTTGTTTTATGATATTTATTGATTTACGTATGCTAAACCATCCCTGCATCTGTGGTATGAATCCATGATGGATGATCTTTTTGATGTGGGTCTGTATGCAATTTACAAGTATTTTGCTGAGAATTTTCATCTTTGTTCATTAATGATATGGGTCTATAGTTTTCTTTTTCAGTTGTATCTTTGCCTGGTTTTGATATTAGAGTGATGCTGCCTTCATAGAATGAATTTGGGAGGTTTCCCTCTGCTTGTATCCTTCTGAACAGTTTTCATAATGATGGTTCTAAGTCCTCTTTAAATGTTTCATAGAATTCTGCTGTGAAACCATCTGGGCCTGGGCTTTTTAGAGTTGGGTGATTTACTATTACATTTTCAACTTCCTCATATATTATGGGTCTGTATAAGCTGTCAATCTTTTCTTGGTTAAGCGTTGGTGAATTCCAGGATTTCAAATATTCATCCATTTCTCTTAGATTTCCTCAAATTTAGTAGAGTACAGGTTTTTTAATTATGCTAGTATGATTGTTAGATCTGTTCTCTGTTGTCATGCTTCTCTTTTCATCACAAATACTACTGATTTGGAGTTGCTCTTTCTTTCTTTGGTTAACTGGGATAAGGATCTATCTATCTTGTCTCTCAAGTGCTTTTAGCTGTAGTATTAGTTTATTTGTCCTCTTTCTGCTTTTTTTTAAATTTCTTTTTATTTCTGTATGTGTATGAATGTACTGTCTGCATGTAGGTCTGTGTACCCGTGTCATGCAATGCTGCGGATGTCAGAAGAGGGTCTCGGATTCCCCTGAAACTGGAGTTCTCCTGGAATTGGAATTTCAGACGGTTCTCATCCGCCATGTGGGTGCTGGGGATCGAACCCGGGTCCTTTGTAAGAGCAGTCCGCGCTCTTAACCGCTAGGCCATCTCTCCAGCCCCCTCTTTCTGCTTTTTTAATGTAGCCCCTGAGGGCTATAGAGTTCCCTCTTAGTACTGTTTTAAAGTATCCCATAGGTTTTGCTGTGCTGTATTTTCTTTTTCATTTAGCCCCAAGAATGTTTTTATTTCTTTATTTCTTCCTTGACCCATTAATTTTCCAGGAGTGTGTTATTTAGTTTCCATGTGTTCTTGTAGATAGTTGGGCTTATTCTGGCATTGATTTTGAGCTTTATTGCACTGTGGGTTGTTAGATTGGGTGAAATTATTTCAATTCTTTTGTATTTGTAGAGCTTTTTTTTTGTATCTCAGTATGTGGTCGATTTTGGAGAATGTTCCATGGGATGCTGAGTGGAAGGTATATTCTCTGGAGTTTGGGTGGAACATTCTGTAGATTACTGTGAGGTCCATTTGGTGTGTTGTGTTGTTTAGTTCAGATGTCTGTGTTTATTCTTTGTCCAGTTGATCTAGCTAATGGGCTCAGTGGGGTATTGAAATCCCCTGCTATTAGTGTGCTGCAATCAATATATGCCTTGAGGTCCTGTAGAATTGTGTTTATAAAGTTTGCTGTGTATGTATTCATGATTGTGAAATCTTCATGGTTAATTGATCCTTTGATAAGGATGTAATGGTCCTCTCTGTCGCTTCAGGTTAGTTTTACTTTGAAGTCTATATTGTCTGATGTTAGAATGGCAGCTCCTGCTTGTTTTTTTGATATCATTTGCTTAGAATATTTTTTCCATTCTTTCACTTTAAGTTGATACCTATCCTTGAAGGTAACATAGGTTTCTTGTAGACAGGGTTCTGTTTCCTAATCCATTCTCCCAGTCTATATCTTTTCATTGGAGAGTTCAGCCCATTAATATTTAAAGTTATCTTTGAGAAATGTGTGCTGGTTCCTTTTGCCTTATTTTCTGTTTGCATTCTTGGTCTAGGTTTGTATTTCTGCAGTTATACTTTTATTCATTATTCTCTCTAGGTGCTTGGGGATAGCTGCTCTTTTCCTTTGACCGTTGAATTGCTTTGAGTATTTTCTGAAGGGTTGGTTTCCTGCCCATGAGTTCTTTCATCTTGTTTATGTCATGAAAGATTTTTCTTTCTCCTTCAACTGTTCTTGACATTTTTGCTGGTCATAGTAATCTGGGTTGGCATCTATAGTCGTTTAGTATGGAAATACCTCTATTCAATTTCTTCTGGCTTTTATCGTTTGCACTGAAAAGTGAGCTGTAATTCTGATGTGTTTTCCTTTATTTATAACTTGTTGTTTTTCTCTTGCTGCTTCCAGTAATTTGTCTTTTTGTGTGTGTGTGTTTAGTGTTTTAACTACGATATGGTGTGGGGTATTCCTTTTGTGATCTTGTCTATTTGGTGTTCTATGTGCTTCTTATGTTTGTATAGGTTTGTCATTTTTCAGTTTGGGGAAATTTCCTTCTTCTGTTATTCTGTTGAAGATCTGATCAATACCTTTGTCCTGGAATCCCCCTTCCTCTATACCTATGATGTGGAAGTTTGATCTTTTTCATAGAGTCTCATATTTCCTGATTTTTCCACTCTTGTGATTTTTTTTAATTTTTCATACTCTTTGTTCAAACATTGCAGTTCTTCCACCTTGTATTCCAGTGTTGATATTCTACTTTCTGCTTGATCCATTCTGTTACTGATGCTTTTGCCTATCTTTTCCTGCTGATTGGATGAGTGTGCAATCCTGTGATTCTTTTAGTATTTCAGTTCCCTTGGAATTTGTCATTCTCTCCTTCTAGATCCTTGATTTGCTGGTTGGTTTCCTGTTTCATTTCAGCATGGGATCTTTCCAGTGTTTCCACTTCATTCCTGTGTTTGCCATTCTCTCCCTTCATTTCTTTGAGTATGTCTATTATTGTGCTTTTGAGATCCTGGGTTATCTCCAGGGAGAAATCTTTGTAGGGGTCTTCTATAGGGCTGCTAGATTTTGGGGGAGATTTCTTATTTGCTTTTCCCATGTTGTTGATTTTCCTTTGTGCTCTTGGCAAGTGGCTTTGATTTATTGTTTATAGTTTGATGAGAAATTCAAGGGTTTCTTCCTTTGGTTGAGGGCTTATTCCTCCAAGCTCCAGAGACACTGCACCTGAAGTGACAGTGCTCCGATGGATGGTCTTGGCACTTTGCACTGAAAATGACTGGGTGTGGATGGTCCTGGGACCCTGGGCTGGAAGCAACAGAGTTCCCATGATCTTGGACCCCTGTGCTGGAGGCATGGGGGCCTGGAATGTCCTGGAACCCTCCTGCTGAGAGGCCCTTCCTGTCATTCTTCCTGCCCCAGAAGCTAAGGTGCTAAGGTCCTCCTGGAACCCTGCACCAGAAGTGACTGGGCTCTGGTAGTCTTGAAACTCTGTGCTGGAAGCGACGGAGCTGGGGTGGTCCTGGAACCTGCTTGCTGAGAAGCCCCACTTACCCTGTGGTGGAAGCGCCTGGGCTGGGATGGTTCTGGGACCCTAGGCTGGAAGCAACAGAGCTCCGTTGGTCTGAATTTTTACTTTATGTGTATGAATGTTTTGCCTGCATGTGTTATGTAATGCTCATAGAGGCCATAATAGGGCCTCAGATCCTTCGGAACTATAGTGATTGATGGTTGTTAGGCACCATGTGGATGCTGCAAACCAACCCAGCAACCTTCATAAAAAATGTCAGTGTTTTGAACTGCAATGGCATCTCCGCAGATCTTCAAGAAAACCTTTATTTTTGCTTCTCCCCTGTTTTTATTATGACATCCTGTATTATTATTAAGATAGTTATTCATATATATGTTTACATATTAAGTTATATATAACTTTATCTAAATAGTCCATAAGATATTGATTTAATTAACATATTTTGTCAGAATTTATATTCTAATGTTATTGACTTTTAAATATTTTCTAATCACAAACTTGATATATCTCGTGTTTGTTGGATAGCTTTAGTTGTTAACATGACACACCTAGGAAGAAGAAACTTCAATTGGGGAATTATCTGAAATAGAATGGCCTGTGGCTATCTCTATAGGACATTTTCTTGACTTTTAAGTGATGTGGGAGGCCCCAACCCACTGTTGGTGGTGCCCACCCTGAGCATGTTGTCCTTTATTGTATAAAAAAGCATACTGAGCATGGGCCAGGAGAACAAGCCAGTGTGCAGCAATTCTCTATGTTCTGTACTCAAAGTTCCTCCCATGATTCCCTGACTTGTCTTCCCTTTGTGATGAACTGTGCTGTAAGGCAAATAAACCCTTTCTTCTTCAAGTTGGTTTTGGTCAGTGTTTTCCTCACAGAAATATGAAAGAAAGCTAGAAAAATATTTATTTATATCATTAGAGTTGATGTCCTTTATCTTTCACTAAGGTCAATTAAAAACAAAAAAACTGGAGTTAAATTAAATTTACATGTAACTTGAAAAAACAGTCCTTGAAAGAAGGAAACTGGCTTATAGACCATTTTGAAAGCTGCAGATCTAATTTAAGAAGAAAATCAGATATAGATGATCCTCATAGCAGTGTAACATAGTCAAGATTATCCTCAAGGAGATTTAAGCTTCTTTGTAAAGGATGTTGAGAAACCACTATACCTGACAGAAAAGGAAATAGAAAGTGAAATGTGATGGAAACACATCTGTAGCAGAGAATATTTTCTCCTGGGAGGTGGAGGGCACCCACATATGTAGCTTATGTCCCTCCCTGCCTCTGTTGCTGTAGGTTCCCCAGTTCCTAGGCAAAGAATTGAGTGGACTGTACAATCTTAGATTAGAGAGTTTATTAGACTTGCCTACTAGGTGAATGGAGACATCTGTTCCATGATGAGCAGTGATTCTCCTTTCTGTCATGGATACCCAGAGACCTGGCATGAATTCTGTGTCCTCTACCCATGATGACAAAATGGTGAGAGATGCCAGCCCCATGTGGAGGGTTTTTTTTTAATATGCCCCTGCCCCCAACATGTAGGATCTTCTGACAATGGAGCTACACATGGTTGTTAGCAGACATGTGGGTGCTGGGAATGAAATTCAGGTCATCTAGCAGAGCAGTCAGTTCTCTTAACCCCTAAGCCATCTCTCTGGAAAATAGTCAGGTTGTGGGAGGTCATGATTGACAGGTTTACAGGCAGAGTACAGTGCTTTTTTTTCATGGATGAGCTTCTGGCTCACTGTAAGGCCATGGGAGAAAAAAAAAACATAGTAACTTCTGATGGAAATTATTTTTTTAAATTGCTTTCAGGAATGCATTTTAAATATTGTTAGCTGTTTGTTCTCCTACCCCATCACCCCACAGAGTCTTGCAGGACACTTGAGATAGAAATATTTGAGTCGCAGATAAATGTCTCATCCTTCTCTTACACAGCTCCTGATTGTTTAATAATTTAATTTATATTTCATATCATATATACATATATATCCTCAAATATCATATATATATATATACACATATATCCTCTCATATCTATATGAAAATGCACAAACACATAGATAATGATACAGATGGACATATACATAGATATATGGTTAGATATACACACTATGGCAATTTAAATGAGAATGTATCTCATAGGCTCCAAGTATTTGGACATTTTATTCCCAGTTAGTGTTGCTGTTTTGGGAAATTTTAAGTGTAGCAAGCTCCGCCAGACCAGCCGAAGAAGTTCAGTCACTGTCCAGGAGTGGAGGTGAGTAGATCGGATATCAACACACAGACACCAAGAGCAGGGTGAAAGGCAGGGAGCCTGCGAATTCCTGCTAAACTCCTTTCATTTGGGAAAGAACAGGCTTTATATGTCATCATCCTCTGCTTCTTCTGGAAGTGTATCAAGTGTATCACTGACTCAGCTGTTGCTTCTGAGTACAGGTTAAATCTGTTCTGCAGGAGTGTAACATTATACAACCACGGTGTGTGTGTGTGTGTGTGTGTGTGTGTGTGTGTGTGTGTGTGTGTGTTGGGGGGGTTAAGGGTTCTTAAGCCTTGCCATCTTTCCTCTCTCTCTGCTTCCTGTGCCTGTTTGAAGACGTGATCCCTACTCTTTCTGCTCCACCCACTTCTCCCACCTTCCCCACCTTCCCAATGAATTCTAATTGTCTGGAACCATAAGTTCAGATAAACTCTTCCTTTTTAAAAAAAGTTCTCTTGCTCACAGTGTTTTATCATAGTAAGAGGAAAATAAGTAATACATGCACATAAATCAACAGCTGTGCAAAGCAAAAGCATGTGGGAAATAGAGATATTCAAATTGAAGTGAGGAAAATTCCTGATTAAAAACTGAAGGCCATTTGGGGACTTACTTGATTAGATAGGCCTCAATAAACAAGACAGAGCACACGAAATCCAGCAGAGCGGAATAAGAGGGGTGTGGATTGGAGAGGGGGAATAAATATGATCAAAATACATTTTATGGAATTGACAAAAATTCAGCAATTTTTAAAGTATAGGCAGAAGAAAAAATGTACAGCAGTACTATTTAAAAAGTCCAAAGCACTTGGATACTTATAAGGGTTGTGTGTCATCACATTATTTCCTTAGTTAATTTACTGTTCAGAAAAACTGTGTTATGTTCAAAATGGAAAGATCTGGTAGGTACTCTTTTCACTAAATGAGTAAATATAGCAAATGCTATTTGGGATAGCATGACATTATATTCTATGACTTCAAAACCGCAATATGAAGCATTCAGGCACTTTCATCTATGGAGAATTTTTGTCTTATTTGAAGTTGAAGAAATAAAGCATTAAGATGTAAATTTCAGGTTAAAGACAAAAGATAGTAGATCATATTCAAAACTACTGAAAGAAAACAGCTCTGCAATGTATAATGCTTAACTTGATAGCATCATCAAAGTTAATAAAATAGCTTTTATTAGTAAAGGCTAGTTGCTGAAATACTGGCTTGAATTCATTGTGGTTTTAAGAATACAGATTCATTGGATGATTTACAGTATATACATGGGCACAGTACATATATTTGGATTGTATAAAGATACATGTAAATGCAAACATAGATAAAAGAAGAAATGTTAACCAATTGGTTATTTATATTTTAATATTCCAAAATGAATGTTGGTATAAATTTTTTAAAATATAAATATTGCAGTTTTCTGATAATCATCCAGAAGAACCATAATCATTTATTAATTTGACACATCCACAATAATAAACTAAAGATAAATATATGCCATAAAAATGTGATGTGAAACAGTCTAGCTTAAATACAAGTATAAAATAAAGATTCCAACATCAGCAATTGCTTTGAAACCTATACCATGTAACTAGCAATGATCTTACACAATGATATTAAGAAAGAGTTAACTTAAAGGTTTATTTAGATAAGGCCAAGGTTCAGACTAGATTATTTTAATTTTAATTTAATTTGTAGAGAACTTGATTGCAATACAAAAATAGAGGGCATAAGCTGTAACTAATTTGGGACTGTGATTGCTTATCATTCATAAAGCTATGAGTCAGATCTTGGCACTGTGTAGACTGGGCATGGTGAAACAGGCCTATAATGTCAGCACTTCAGATGTTTTGTGGGAAGATAAGAAGGTCACAGTATTTCTTGGCTACATAACAACACAACAAAACAAGTGTGAGTTCGGCATATACTGTGTCAAACACCACATCAAAGAAAAAAAAGGAAACAATAATATAGACAGATTTTTCACATAACAAATATTATTTATTCAAATAAATAATTATCATAAAGATATGAATCCCATCAAATATTTTTTCAAGCTATATTTTGCATCTAATTTCAATGAAATTGTGTGAGAGGTGAAAACCACATAATTTAATGAAAGATTATTGATTTGTGAATTAAAATATATACACTTGACTTCATGTGTGTTATTTACTGAAATACTATATTATTTAGTAAAATTTATTAAGGACTCATGAAAAAATGATATTAACATTTACAATACAAAATCTCCTTAAAAGTTTTTAATTTCCATTATTTAGTTTGATGTTATGTGTATGACTGCTTTACCTGCACGTATGTAACTGCACCCCAAATGAACTTCCTGCAGAGGCTAGAAGATGGTGTTCCATCTCTTCAAAGTGCAGTTACAGACTATTTTTATTATGCCATGTGGGTGCTGGAAATTGAATCTAGGTCTTCTGCAAGAACAAGTATCTATGTTGTAAAATGCCTGCAGAGCTAAGAAGGTGTTGGATCCCATGGAACTGGAGTTACAGTCAGTTGTTAACTGACTTATGGGTGCTAGAAATTAAACCCAGGTCTCTGCAAGAGCAGCCAGTGCTCTTAACCACTAAACCATCTCTCCAGCCCCAGGAACAGCAAGTATTCTTACCTTTGGAGTCATTTCTCAAGCACCATGGAACATTTTCATTAGAGAAAAACATACAAGATGAGTCAGTCATGTTCTGACTCACGTTGGGAGGATCTGCAGCTCTCCGTTGATATTTTTCAAGGGCCAATCCATGGGAATGAGAAAGAGGAGATCTAATTTACATGATGAACTCAAGAGGGTAAATTTCTCACACTGATCACATGGTTATGGTTGGAGATAGACTGAATGTCAAATTAGCCTCAAATCCCAACCATTTCAAAAATGTCTGTCAGTCAAAACCTAACTTTATAACTCTGTCCAGCAAGTGGACTCTAACAGTGTATACTCTCAATCTGGTCTTGTTTTGTCATTTGCTTTGGCAGATAGAATATGGTTTGAAATAACACTGTCAGTTTAGGACTCTGATACTTCTGTTTCCAATGCTGTAATTATAAACTCCCACTAACCTCCTGAAGACACAAGAGACCTTATCAATAAGAGTTGAAGAACCCCTGGCAAACATATCTTAGATGAGTTATGCTCATTCAGTTCTGGGTCACACAACATTGAGCTAATCTGACAGTTGGGCAGAGTGGCCTAAGAAAGCTCTGAAGAGAACAGTCTTGAATGACACAGACAAATAAATAGGGAACCATGGTATTGTGAGTAATGGCAATCATAAGTAATCATTCTCTAAATTTTTGTTGCCTATTATGCAGCAATAGCTGACTGACAATACACACTTCAGGGTGTTTTGGTGGAAAAAAATAAATAATTAATAACTATGATATATCCCCTCCTTTTATTTTCTTTGCTATATGCATGCATGGGTATGTAAAAAATTGCATCATTAATAGTGGGTTATCCAGAAAAATCTTGCCATACATATATTATTACAGTAAGCTCATCCACTTGAAATCTATGAAGAGCCAATTCCCAGAATCTCATTTTTATGGATATTGTCTGGGAATAATTCCAGTACTTAATAAATCAACTCTTTGCTTAGTGAAAATAATAAAGGTGATTTACCTAAGTTTAATGAAGATTATTTTTAAGAAAAAGATTCAAGTAAAATTTAAACAATTAACTAAAGGTAAAATATTTTATCACTTCTAGAGCAAAGTGTGAGGATTCAGGGAAATATTTGAGCCTGGGAAAGCTCTTCCTATAGCAGAGGTCCACAAATCTAAAGACAAAGTTGTGCCTATAGTAAATGCTCGCTCACCTGAAGACAAAGCTGTGCTTCCACCAGAGGTTCACTTAGACAAAGTGGAGACTATGTCCACAGTGGTTGTCCACTCATCTGTAGAAGTTGTTTCTGGGGTAGAAGTCTACTCACTTGAATAGAAAGCAGTGCTGTACAGGTCCACTCATCTGTTGAGGAAGTTATTCCTGTAGTAGAGGTTCACTTTCCTATAAAGAAAGAGGCAGCTATGGTAGAAATCCATTCACCTGTAGAGAAAGTTGTAGTGTAGTTCTACTTAGCCATAGGGAAAGCTGCCCATTCTCATGAAACTGTCACTGCTGGGCTGGAAAGATGGCCTAGAGGTTAAGAGCACTGACTGCTCTTGCAGAGGACCCGGGTTCGATCCCCAGCACCCACATGGCGGCTAAGAACCATCTGTAACTCCAATTCCAGGAGAACTCCAGTTCCAGGGGAATCCGAGACCCTCTTCTGACCTCCGCGGCATTGCACGACACGGGTGCACAAACCTACATGCAGACAGTACATTCATACACATTCAAAAATAAATAAAAAAAAAAAGAAACTGTCACTGCTGAGAAAATAATGCAGTTGGTTGATATCCTGGGTGTGGATGCACAGACACTAAAGAATAAATCTTTTGATTTTATTTCAAACTCAATGCCTTTAATAGTGTCTTTATTTAGTGCACCTTAAGAAGGAAATAGAATGAAAAGCTGATCTTAAAACTAATTTATAAATATTATCTTCCCTATACTTAAGGCAGAGCAGCAATAGGTTTGGTGCTCAAAGAATTTCAACACAATCATTTGATAAGCAAAACATATAAAATAATGTGTTCAACTCTTTCTATTCTGAATAATGGTTCTGAGTTGTCCATAAGATTTTTAAAACGTGAAAATCCAATGCTGTACAAATGTGAAAATCCAATGTGTACAAAGTCTGTCCTAGTTTTATGTCTATAATGCATGCAGTTAAATAGTTTGTTAGAATAAAATCTGGCATTTTTTAATGTTTTCCTTTTTCTTTTTTCTTCAAATGAGATGACTTTGTGTGTGTGTTTGTGCGTGCGCGCGCGCGCATGTGCATGTGCGTGTGTGTGTGTGTGTGTGTGTGTGTGTGTATCTGTGAGTGCAGATGTTCCGAGAGTGCAGAAGAGGGTCTTCTATCCCACAGAGATGTAGTAACTGGTGGAACAATTGTGACCCATCTGACTTGGGTCCTGGGAACCAAACTCAGGTCCTCTCCAATAGGAGTGTGTGTTCTTAACCACTGGCATCTCTTGAGCCTCATCAATTTTCTATAAAGTGTTTTAAAAATTCAAACCATTGGGTTGAACATATTACTCCGATGCTGTGGATCCTTTGCTATAAATACTGCCTATAAAGCTTTAATATTCAATATTGTAAAATGAAGAGAGAATCATGTATTATTTCTGTGAGCTCCATTAGCTTTATTTGCAGACTTAAAATCTGGAATTCTCATTTATTATTTCAACCATGCTATATATTTTCTCTTTTTTTTCCTTAATAGCTTAAAACACATAGCTTACAAAGTATACATAGTTTATACTTTAATGCAGGGACATTCTTTTTGCATTTTTTATTGTATAATTCTGTCTTTCACATATACAATCTAAATTAATCTTAATCACCTTTACACCCCATTCTCCCTTGGCTCCTTCCCACAGACCCCACTGGAATTCGAACATTCTTTCATTTCAGTTAAGGTGTATTGTGCCAAATTAGGTTCCCTAGCCACTCTTAATCAATCACCAGGTGAGTGAAGAGTAATACAGGGGACCTGTCCATAGACCCACACTCTGCTGACTCTTAATATCCACAGTTCTCCATTTTATGATCCTTTGAATTCCTGGCCCTCTGTGACATGAAGGAGCTTCCTTAATCATAGTTAAGAGATTCATTAGTGTCTCTTAGCACTTTGTTCTATGTTGCATAAAACTTAGGTGCAGAAGTTGCATTGTAGGCGTGTGGCTTAGGCTTGGGCAATTCACAGACAGTGTCTGTGTGTGTACGGTTTTGGTACTCCGTAATAGTCTTCTAGTGTAAAAGAAGCTTGTTTGATGAGTGATGTCTGGGATAATTGTAAATATAATGGTGCATATTTTCACTTACTAAGATGTCACATTAGTGTAGGTATGTGACAGCCTTGGGACTTTAAGATCTATGAAGTTGGGTGCAAACAGAGTTTGATACACATATATTCATGATTGTAATAACATCCTGGTTAATTGCTCCTTTGATAAGAATGAAGCGTCCCTCTTTATTATCTTCTGATTCGTTTTTGGTTGAAGTCTACTTTGTCAGATATTAGATATTAGAATTGCACCAGGCATGGTGGCATATGCCTTTAATCCTAGCTCTTGGGAGGCAAAGGCAGGCGGATCTCAGATCTCAGTGAGTTCAAGGTCAGCCTGGTTTATAGAGTGAGCTCCTGGCCAGCTGGGAATAAAAGGAAACCCTGTCTCAAAAATACCAAAAAAAAAAAAAAAAAAAAAAAAGAATTGCAACTCTTTTTACATTGTTTTACCTTAAGGTAGTGTCTGTTCTTGAAGGTGAGATGGGTGATGGGTTTCTTGCAAACAACAAAAAGATATAGTTTGTTTCTTAATCTAGCCTGGATCCTTTGCCTGAAGAGGTCAGTCTATTGATATTTAAAGTTATATTATTGAGAGTTGTGTATTCCTGTCTTTTTAAACTGTGTTTGCATTCTTGGTCTAACTTTGTGTTTCCACAGTTAGTTTCATTTGGGCAGTACCATCATGAGATAGGTGAACCTAACTCTATATAGAAGAAAGGTAATAAAGAAAGTGAAGGGATGGATGCACACCAGGAACCAGCATTTTCCCTGGTCTTTCCTTCACTTAGTGTCTTGTAATTTGCTGCCTTGAGCTGCAGCTTTGGCTCCTTGGATGATGAACTGAACGCAGTAAGGTGAAATAAACTTATTCCTCAAAAATTTTATTTTCTCATGTTTATCAGAGCAATACAAAAGAAGATTAGAGCATGTAGTCTTAGCAACCATCTGGTACCAGGAAAACATTCATATAGTGAAAACTAACTTCACGTTCTCTTCCAGATAAACTTCTCCTAGTCTTTGACGTGAAATTAGTAATTTTTTTACCATAACAAAATGTTCAGTTGAGTTTCCTCATTGTATTATTGCTGAACAATGTGCAAGGATCCAGGTGACATTAGACCTAACTATTTTAAAGGGCTAGGGCTTCCTAATTACTACAGGAAGGAAAGCACCTCACTGACAAGCAAGCCACCCTAGACAATCATATAAGGAAATACTTCTATTGCTCTGAACTGAGGGCATTTTGTATTTTCCATTACTGTCTTAGCTATCTCTAATCAACCACACACACACACACACAACACACACACATTGTATCTATCTATCTGTCTATCTATCTATCTATCTATCTATCTATCTATCTATCTATCCATATATATGTGCATATGTAAATATGCATATATATGTTCATCATTATTTTTTAAGGTCAGATTATCATAATCTTAATTTGAAATAAGATCAGAATTTACAAACACACTTTTCAATCTATAATTTGATTTCCCTCATTCTTGACTGAAAATTTACACAAAAGAATTTGATTGCCAATTTTGTTAACTTTGAAGTTTATAAAATATTTAAATGGGAGCTTGGGCTGACATAGTAAAGCTGTTGAAACCTTTTGCCTTAGCATTCCTGGAAGTATAGTATTACAGTCCTGTTTATGGTTCTGACATGACTTCTTTATTTCTGTTCATCATCTACATGGCAGAACATAAATCAAATCAATTTTATTCATCATGACCAAGTTCTTTGGAGAAGTTGAAGTGATATTCCAGTTACTCATTAATTAAACTGTCTAGAAAGTAAGATTTATTGAGAATAAATCATGAAAGGACAAGAGAAATGTTAAGAGCTGCATCTTGGCAAAACAAAAAAGCCCTTGTAAAACTCAGCTTAGGCTGGAAATAATGTACTGCTATTTTCTCAGGACCACTTTGGTCCCAATTAAGCTCTTCTGTTGTGGCTGAATTTTAATTAATATGGATGCTTGTACTTTGGAATTTCAGAGCTTGAATTAAACTTCACAGATTTATGAGACCAAAAAACTTACAAAGCATGATTCAGTGAGCTTAGAATTTCAATTAGGATATTGGTTTATATAGTATTCTTCATGGTGTAACTTCTATAGTATCCTGACATACTGCTTTTAATAAAATATTTTTGTTGCTGTTTTGTTTATTTCATACATCATTTCTTAGTCCAATTTAGATGCATTGCCTTTTCCATGTCCCCACCCCACCCCACCCCAGATCATTCATTCTGCCATACATGTCTTGCATCTTTTTCTCAGTATTTTTAAAGTTTTTCTATGCAGAGGTTTATTGTTTGGGCAGAAGTTAACTGTTTCAGTCAGTTCTTTGACCCAGTCCTTTTGTCATTGTTGTTCCCTCCCATTTTTGTTGCTCCTAAATATGAATATATATATATATATATATATATATATATATGTCACATATATACCAAATTTATGACTTCTGAAAATAAACTGTATGTTAATTCCATAATATGTTTAGGAATTCACATTTTTTCTTTAATTTTATATTGCTCTAAAATATGAATAAATACCCTCCACCCATATGCCACCATTATGAAGTCTGAACATAAGTGGTAAGTTAATTCTAGAGCTAGTTAAGGGATTCACATTACAACAGCACAATTGCCTTCATATAAAAAGAAATATAACATTAACTTTGCTCAGCTTGCTTTTAAACTAGGGATTTGATGCTAGCAGCCACAAAAGGATAACATTCCTCCTTTGTTGTTCTGGGACTGTGTTACTTCACTTAGCATAATGGCTTTGAGTTCCATCCATAAAAATCTCTACAAAGAAAATTTTAAATCCCTCAAGAAGGAGATTGAGGAAGATACTAGAAGATAGAAAAAAACCCCATGGTCATGGATTGGAAGAATCAATATAGTAAAAATGACCATCCTGACCAAAGTAATATACAGATTCAATGAAATCCCAAGTAAAATCCCCAGGAGCTTCTTCCCAGACCTAGAAAAATAATCCTAAATTTCATATGGAGAAACAAAAGACCCAGAATAGCCAAAGCAACCATGAGTAAAAAGAGCAACACAGGGGGATTGCCATACCAGACTTTAAACTATATTACAGGGATATAGTCATAAAAACAGCCAGGTATTGGCAAAAAAATAAGCCTGTAGATCAATGGAACAAAATTGAGGATCCAAACCTGAACTTATCCAATTTCAGCCATCTCATTTCTTTTGTCATTCCTGACATTGGTCATTTTCTCCCTAACCTTGATGCTTAAGGAAGAATTTCATTGAAATTTATATACATACTAATATTACAAATATATTTTACTTTTTAGTATCTAGGCTTTTGTATACTCTTTTTTCATTTGCTGCTAACCATGATATTATGTATTTCTGAGTACTCAAGGTGATGCAAGTGGATTAATAGAAAAGAAGGACAGCATGGAGAGAATGTGAGTAATGCTAGAATTAATCTGCTGAATCTGTTTGCCCAGAAGGTAGTGTTTCAAATCTGCTGTCCCCATTTAAAAAACATAATTTTAAAGAAGGCCGTTTAACTGATTTTACAAGAGAATACCTCTATAACAGTGGCTCCACACAGTGGTGAACGACCTCATCATACATCATATTTTCTCCTATTCTATGGGGGGGAGTTAAGAAAGTCTCTTGTATTAAAACCATTTGCGGCACCTAGAAGTAAGTTCATTTTAGGAATCATTTAAAAATAGTTGTTATAGGTAGGATCCACAGAGGGCTGATGTCTGCAGCAATCTGAGGCATTTTGTCCCTTCAATGCCCAGAGGAGTCAATCCTTCTGCTGGCACTTTTCTGGTACATCCTACTCACTGCAAAGCTGCATTTCTTTCTCAACCATTAAGTTGGTGATACTTCGGCCTGTTGGAAACATACAAATCCTTTTCCCATAGTTAGTTTTAAGATTTGGTGTTGCAAGGTTTTTTGACAAAAAGGTTTTCACATCTATCTATATCCCCTTTTTTATTTAAGGTTTTTATTTTTGACCCATAGTCTCAAAAAAAGCAGTTGTTTATACATACCTATAAGGCGGAATCAAGGCACAGATTTCATTCAAGTTCACCCATGCTGTTTTGGTTACTGTATGTGATTTAACTTGGGAACAAAGTTATTTTTTTGAGTTAAATTATCCTATAGGTGAAAGGGATTGCTACCAGGTGATACTAATGACAGCAAAATTATAGAGAACATTGTTTATACCAATCCCAAAGTAATTGTCATACAGATTTTTAGTTTAAAGCTAAATGTGGACAAGAGCAATTTATATCACCACATTAACTCAGATGTATTACCGTTTTATCAGCCTTCAACACAATGTGTGTCAAATATGCACATATTTATTTTACTAAGTCCTAAACACCATGTATCCTGTAGACAGAGTCTGGGCAAAACTGGATACTTGTTGAACTCACGTCAATTAATATGCACCAATCGAATATAAACCCGTGCCTCTTCCCACCCCTCCCACCCCTCCCGACGTCACCATTTTCAGTCAGCCTTCTGATGCAATCTTTCGTTGTTGTTCTTTTAAATACATCCCTCCCACAAGAAATATTTATAACTTGTTATTGGTACTAGCATCCACATATAGAGAGATATCATTTTTCTTTGTTTTTCTGGGACTGTGTTTTTCACTTAACATGATGCTTTGGCTCCATTCATTTACCTGCAAAGTTCATGATGTTGATCTTTCTTTACTGCTGCATAGAATTCCATTGTGACATGTACCACATTTTTTCTCTATCCACTTTCGTCAGTTGAGGGGCATTTGGGTTGTTTCAGCTTTTTCTATTGTGAACAGAGCTGCAATAAATATAGCTGTCATGTATCTCTGCGTAAGATGAGTCTTGTGGGTATTACCCAGGAGTGTATGACTGGATCAAATGCAGGCTCATTTTCAGTCTTCTAAAGGTTCTCCACCCACTGCTTTCCATAGTGGCTGTACAAGTTTACATTTCCACCAGCAATGGACTAATGGACATAGAAACTCGAAAAGGATTATTCTTTATTCAAAACCAAATATAATGCTAAAGTCTCCTTAAGCTTGTACTTAACAAAATATATTTAATACAAGAGCTCTGACATCAACAATGGAATTATTCTACCAGGAGATGTTGGCCAGGGGATCAAGCTCCCACAAAAGGTAAAAGCCCTGCCTCCAAACTGGGATATCTGCAGGAAGAGGGCGATAAGCCCTGCTGTTGAAGAACCTGAATATAACATGGGAAAGATGTATGGAGACCGCACTTGCAAGTATTACAGATGTCTCTGGGATGCCAGAGAGTGTTACCAAAGACCACCAAACCAATAAAGCAAATATAGGTCTCCTTGAGTCAAGCAAGACTCCTCTGTCAGCACCAGCTACACCTCATCTGCCTGGAAATACTGTGCAGGCAGTGGCAGCATATGTCTCTATATCCCAAATCTAATTGGCTATTAGCTCTCTCCTTGAGAAATAACCAACGGCTGAGCCACAAGCTTACATCCTCTATGGTTAGGAATGTTATAAACCAAACGAAGACCCTGCCATAGCTTAACAGAAGAAAATGTAATTCATGAATTAACATACCATCCAAACTCTGTGTTCTATACAAAGTAACCTACACATAACAATTAGTACTGTTTAAATACCTATAATATCTAATTGTGTGTGTGCTTCATTAGTAGGATCGAAAGGCTATATATTATACTGTTTTAAATACCTAAATATCTAATTGCATGTGCTTCTTGTAGGCATAAAGGTTATGCCTGGACAAGCTGGGCAGCCCATGAAAGAAAACAGCCAGAATTGACTAGAGACCAAGACATCAGCTCCGAGAGAAGTAGAGTGTTTTGCTTTCTCATCCACCTGTGCCTCTTCTAAGCCTAGGGAACAATCTGCCGAAGAGGGGGCGTGGTAGAATGTAAGGGCTGTGATTGTGGTTAATGTGAAACTACACCATATAGACTGGACACTCATTTGATCAACTTGATTGAACATACAAGCCCCCCTGCTGGATGTGGGACCCATGGCTGTGTGGGTTTGGGCACAACTGCTTGCAAATTGGTTTGACATGAAGGATGCTTGTACTCACAAATTTATCACTTATTGTAAAAAAATGAAAACAAAACAAAACAAAAAAGCAGAGAAAGATGCAGAAAAGTATGGCAGAATGCATAATCTGGATGGGTAGGGGTGTGTGGGGGGGAAGGAAGGGGATATATGCCTGAACTGAATTGGAAAATGATGTATGAAATACACAAAGTATCAATAAAAAATTAAAACATAATTTTATTGAGCTTTTTTGCACTTCATATAATAGATCTTAATAAAATTTAGAACCCCTCCTCCATATGCATTCCTCATAATACCCTCCCACTGGATTCCATGCATTCTGTCATTTATGTTAAGTCCAATATTGTCAAACATTTGTACCTGGATGTTTATTGGTGCAAGTTCATCCATTCCAGTCCAGTCAGCCTATCAGAGTAACTCCCTTAAAAATATACTGTCCCTCATTCGGCAGTATTCAGTTGTCAATAGTTTTTTTTAGTTAAAGTTCTGCTGCCCATTTGCCCAGTTTTCTGTTGTGCTGTGAGAGAGAGAGAGAGAGAGAGAGAGAGAGAGAGAGAGAGTCGGCATGGGTCTTGACTATGCTATCACCATTGGAGCAAGTTCCCAGTGACCAGAAAGCCTTGTTTCCTTATCCTCATACAGCAACTCTGGCTCTGACAATCCTTTCATCTCCTTTTCTGCAATGGTTGCTGAACTTTGAATGGGTGAGGTTTAATATTGCAATCCTATTTGGGGACACAGACTCTGCAGTCTTCTTATGTTATTTCTGTGGATGACTACTACTGACAGCTTATTAATGATAAAGTTTGTGTCTTTACTGGCTATTTCTGCTGAAATTATTTATTTTTGAATTTATTTTTAATGGAGTTCTCTTATTAGACACATATGATTATTTTGTTATATTGTATAAATAAAGCATTATCAGTAGAAATGTCAAGCTTACTATCTCTTAGTAAACTCTAAAACTTTACACAGTTTTAATTAAAAAAAATGATTCAATGAGCCTGGTGAAATTGCTCGGTGGCTAAGAGCACTTGCTGTTCTTGCAGAGGATGAGGGTTTGATTCCCAGCACCCCAATGGTGGCTAACAACCATCTGTACTCTAGTTCCAGGGGATCCCTTGATCTCTTCTGTCCTCTGTGGGCATTGCATGACATGGGTACATTTACACACATTCAAGCAATACACTCATAATGAATACTGCATAAAATGAAAATGATAGATAAAATAATTTTAAAATGTTTCAAAAAAGATTCAAGAAAAATGATTCAAGAAAGGTTTCCTTTGATAAAACTTACATGTTTCATTTTTCTACTTCGTGAAATTCAGCTTATGAAATTTTACATGTATAAAATGTGCTTCTTATATTATCTAATATTCAACTGGATTCTTGCATTCTTATTTTGGCTATGGTTTTCTTTGTCATTTTTTATTTATGTTTTGCTAAATATTGAAATTTGGAGCCTTACATTTTCATCATCAATTTAGATTTAAACTTCATAATTCACATTAATTGACATAAAAAACCACCTGAACATCATGGCGTGTTTTCATTAGCCATTAATTTCCAGTACCACTTTGTAATACTTTTTATTTCCTCAATTAGTATAAATTCTAATGTCTAAGACAATATACTGGCTTAGAATAGACTAGCTTGATCCTCTGGTAGTCTTCCTGCAGTGCAGTTGCTATAAGCTAATGTGTACAACTCCACTGTCACATCCAGCAAACACTCTTTTGACATGATCATCCACTCCTCTATCTCTTATGGTCTTAATGCACCCTCCTCCTTTATGATTCCTAAGCCTAGGAAGAAGGGGTATGATTCACTTGTCCCATTTAGAACTGCACTCTCCCCAGTCTCTTTTTATCTGCAAGTTGACTGATTATAGGTCTTTGTCTTAAATGCCATTTACTGCACAAAGAAACTTCTCTGATGAATGTTGAAAGATACACTAATCTATTAGTATAAAGAGCTAAAGAGCAGTTTAATGGTATGCCAATTTAATAGTATATTAAAGCATATTCTCCTGGGGGCCTGTGACTCAGACAGCCACAACGTTTTGTTTTGTTTTGTTTTGGTTTTTTTTGGTCCAAATGAACAGTAATAAGTACAAATTCCATGTTGTGAAGTAGGGTTCAAGTGCATCAGAACATGGCTGGGTACTCTTATAACTTGTGCCACTATTGCACTAATGTACATATCTCTCAAGACCAGTCACTATTATTTCTCACAGGGTTCAAAGCTAGGAAAAACTGCTGCTAAATTTTCTCCCCTTGAGGATTACATAAAACCTTCCAGCCAGTAAGAATAAATCTTCCATGTCAGTTCCCTTCAATGAAAATGCTGGACTGCAATACCAGCACCATCACAGACGGAGTAAAAAGTGAATTAATGGAAAATTTGGCTATTGACCTTTATCTGCAGTTCACATCCCATTCCTCCACTTATTCTTATATAAATAAATTCTGTTTTATTTTTTCACAAAATGAATTTCCTGCCAATGGCAGGAAGCTTAAAATAGATGCCAGGAAGCTAGATCATCAGACAAGAACCTTTACTGACAAGCATGAAGACTAAGGTTCAAATACCCAGAACTCACATAAAAAGACAAACATTGTACTGCAACTTTGTTTCTGGTGTTGTGGGTGAGACCACTAGAACTACAGCCACCAACTTGGCACCAGGTTCCATAAACAAGAGAATCAGGAAGAGAGTGATAGAACAGGAAACTTGATAATTTGGCCTTTAATTTGTACATTCATAACTGTGCAAAAGTTTGCACAAGCATGTGCAAATACATACACATACACATTGACATCAAACATGTATCATTACACACAGTATATAATTAAAAAATCTTTAAAACTTGTAAATAGTATGTGTACTAAAATTAATTGGTTATATGTATTGCATTTTACTAAAGTTTATCTTGTTTTATAATCACTATATTGTTATTTCAAAAATATAATTGCAGTTATCCATGAAGAGCCATTGAGAAGACATTTGAGAATTAACATATTTACAGATAAAAAATGGCTATTAAGATTCATCAGAAAATGTTGGTATATTTCAAGACAATAGTGTAAAGCAATATGGAAAATTGTGGTGAGAACTTAAGCATTTATGCCAGAGAAAATAAATTTCACTGAAAAATACAGATGATTGACCAGAAATACCATCTTACAGAATTGAAACACTTTGACATAAACAGCTTTTGGTCAGTTCCTCCAACCTTCAATCTAATACTCAGTTTCCTGCGGTGGTCAATTTTCTTCTCATTAATTACATTGAATATGGGATAATATTATTTGGAGTTCCTTGGCTTCTTCTGTTACAATATTTTGTAGATCTGTGCAGAATCAGGTCTAACAAGCCTCTGACAAATCACTTACTAATGGAGTAGGTTGACATGATCATTTTCTGTGTTTCCATAGCATCTCTTAAAAGAGAGTGCAGAATCTAAACATGTTCAGTTGCAGTTGTCTGTCTCTCTTCTGTGTTTCTCTTACATGATTTTTTTCTTGTAAAGAGTCGTAGCAGTTTTACAAGGCAGAAGTACACCTGTATGACATCCATTTTGCAAACCAGACTCTTACAAAACAATTATAGCTAAGATCTCTAGGGTTAGTTTTGAGATTTGTGATGGAATCTTTGCTTAGTGCTTCTAAATATTTATTTTTTGGATAATATAAAATTGGTGACCTAGGAAAATACAAACTTTTAAGTAAAAATAATCAATCTTGTAAAAGGATACTGTTATTCAAAGTAAAAACCTGATATTTCCCATGGTAAACATCCTAAGCTGGATATTTAAGAATGTCATAACCTAATACTTGTTAAGTCCAAAATATCTTTCTTTATCCAGCCCTTTGCTAATACTCCCTCCCCTGCTTCTCTGCCCTGTTCTTTACCCCTGTTCATTCATGTTTATTTTCCTTTGTCTCTCATCACTGGCTTGTACTAACACAAAATGCATTGAGTTCCTAACCAATAGATCTTAAGAAGGAGTGTTTCCTTCTCAGAATATTGCAAAGCTTTGAAACAATGAATACCACACATATTTTACAGTCACACTTTTGGAAAAGAGGAGAAAAGAAACCAACAACCGCAGCTTCAATCTTGCGTGAACTAAAAAAACCTTCTCTAACTGAACATGACTTAGACATAATAATAATATGATAAGTTTTGAAAAGCTTTGTGTTTCAGATTTTATGAGAACTATTTTATATGTAATGCTAAGTAGAATTTTATTCAAGTGATAACTTTAATGTGTTAAATCACTATTGGCTAATTATAAATGGCTATATTTCAATATTTGTACATTACATGTTTAAGAATAGTTAAATAAGGTAAAAACTAAAGCACACTTTTTTGCATTAATATAATTATCAAACAAATTTGCTAACATATAAATGGTCATTTGACTCTGTAACTAGAACAACCATTTAGTTTTTGTTCTGACTCAGTTAATAAACAAGCCCATGAACAGTAATTTCAGAGCTCACCAAATAAAAGTTAGAACAATAAATGTAAAGGGTATTTTTTTCTTAAAGGCCATAATGTTAGCATCAGCACGGCAACACAGTATTGGGATCTATGTCTGGAAATTTAGATATAGCAACCGTTCAATGTAATTTTCAACCATGGATAAATACGTTCACATAACTGAAAGGATGACCTATTAATCTAGCTGGTAACTGTGCTGTTTTTTTTTCTATATGTCTCAATGAAGGGAGGGAAATGGCAGGTGTGTGGTTATAGAAACAGGTGCAGGAGGTAGAAGGAGGTGAAGGGTGACAGATATATCGCATTTATGAAGATAATTCTAGCAGTGTTCTGTTTCTAGAGCATATGTGTGTTGTGGTTTGAACCTGAAATGATCCCATAATTTTGTGTGTTTGCATACTTGGTTCCCATCTGGTCGTGCAGTTTTGGAAATTACAGAACCTTTAGAAAATAGAGCCTTGCTGTAGGAAGATTTTTACTGGGGACGGGCAATTGGAGGTTGTTTACTTTGCCACTTATTCTCTTTCTGCTTCTTGTGCCTGGATGATATCACCTAGCTTCCTGATTTTGCTGCTGTGATGTCTTCACCTCCTTAATGGTCTCTGTTCCTCTGGGACTGTCAGAAGATCTTTTTCCTCTTAGATATTTATCAAGTTATTACAACAAAATAAATGATACAGGATAGAAAAAGGGCACACAGGGCATGAAATAGAAGATTTGAGGGTGGATTACCAAGGGGATTAGGTAAGTGCATCATATGAGTGAAGAAAACCTATCAAAACATGCTTCATTCAAAAATGCCATAATTATACCTAATACCTTGTATGCTGCTTTAAAAAACAATGTGATTCCACTGCATGCATTTTATTGCAGGTAGAAGCATATAACATGAATTATTTTATAGGAACCGAAATTATGTTCCTTTCTTCCTTTGTTCCTTCAAAATATTTCAAACACTGCAATGTTTATCTTAACATTTCTGTTGCAGTTATTAATATCTTTGCAAGCATAGCTTAAACATATTTACTTTGTCTCACAGTTCAAGGTTGTAGTCCACCACAGCAATGAGATCATTTGGGCAGGAATTTGAGGTGCCTGGTCCCACTGTTTTGTAATCAAGAAGCAGAGGCTAAGCATGATTCAGTTAGCCTTCTCCTTTTCATGAAGTTCAGGACCAAGGCCAAGCAATGTTTCAGCCTTTTTTTAGAGCATGTCTACCCACCTCAGTTAATCTAATCTCACCTGCAAAATCTCTTTATGTGTGCCTGGAGAGTTATCTCATAAAAGTTTATAGATCCCATCAAATAATTCATCAGTATGAATTACCACAACATTAAAAACATAATTTCCAAATTACCTTTTAGCTTAATATGTTCATTTCACTAGTATGAATGTAATGCCTGCATGTATGTAAGGGCATCCATGTTGTGCAACGCTTGTGGAGGTCAGAAGAGGACATCAGGTCCCCTGCAACTGAAGTTATGAATGGTTGTTGGTTTCCATGTGGGTATTGAGACTTGAACTCAGGTTTTCTGCAAGAGTCACTGTTCTTAACCATTAAGTCATCTCTCCAGCCCCCCAAATTGCCTTTTCATAATCATTCAAAAAATTCATTTTCTTGTTGTTTTTTTTATTGATGCTTTGTGTATTTCATACATCATTTTCCAATTCAGTTCAGGCATATATCCCCTTCCCTTCCCCCAACCCACCCCTACCCATCCCAGATCATGCATTCTGCCGTAAGTTTTCTGCATCTTTCTCTGCTTTGTTGTTTTGTTTTGTTTTCATTTTGTTTTTTAATAATAAGTGATAATTTGTGAGTACAAGCATCCTTCATGTAAAACCAGTTTGCAAGCAGTTGTGCCCAAACCCACACAGCTCATGGGTCCCACCATCCAGCAGGGGGGGCTTGTATGTTCAATCAAGTTGATCAAATGAGTGTCCAGTCTATATTGTTGTAGTTTCACCATTAACCAAAATCGAAGCCTTTACTTTGGGATTGGTATAAACAAATGTTCTCTATAATTTTGCTGTCATATAGTATCACCTGGTAGCAATCTCTTTCACCTATAGGATGATTTAACTCAAAAATTCATTTTCTTTTTTTAAATATTTTTATTTATTATTTTTATGTGTATGAATGCACTGTCTGCATGTATGTTGGTGCACCCATGTTGTGCAATGCTGCAGAGGTCAGAAGAGGGTGTCAGATTACCCTGGAACTGGAGTTAAAGATGGTTCTTAGCTGACATGTGGGCACTGGGAATTGAACCTGGGTCCCCTGCAAGAGCAGTCGGTGCTCTTAAATGCTGAGCCATCTCTCCAGCCCCGAAAAATTCATTTTCTACCTGAGTACATAATCTTTGATCAAGAAGAATATGTAACACTTCTATCTTAAAAAGAAAAACATGAAGTTTATTGGTTTCTCTCTTTCTTTCTTTCTTTCTTTCTTTCTTTCTTTCTTTCTTTCTTTCTTTCTTTCTTTTTCTTTCTTTCTCTCTCTCTCTCTTTCTTTCTTTCTTTCTTCCTTCCTTCCTTCCTGATTTTCTTCCTTCTTTCCTTCCTTCCCTCCCTCTTTCTTTCTTTCTTTCTTTCTTTCTTTCTTTCTTTCTTTCTTTCTTTCTTTCTTTCTTCTCATTTTTGACTTAGAATCATTTACAATGTTCAGGACAGCACTAAATAGTACAATAGTGCAGTAAAAGTACTGTTTTCTTCTGTGGGACTTTACATCCAGGGGCTTGGTTATAACCCAAGCCATTCTCTGAGAATCAGTAACTGTCTGAAATAAGTCATCATCCAAGGGTCAATACATCCCTGACTTACCCCGCTGCCATGTACAACTGCTGATCTCACAGCCTGGAACCCCCACCCTGGGATTGTTCTGTTTCCTCTCTGCACCTCAAGTTTCTAGCATTGATGTGGAAGACCTAACTGATGAAATTTCTAAATGAGTGGATAAAACCGTAAAAAATGTACTGATTGTGGTAATCCAGGCCCAGAAAGACAGATTTCACTTTATACTTGTATTTCGGCTTCTCATCTTTCAGTTTTTCATGTAAGATAGAAAATGTACCTTTTATCTTTCTGAATCCGAGACCCTCTTCTGACCTCCGCGGCATTGCACGATACAGGTGCACAGACTTGCATGCAGACAGTACATTGATACACATACAGAAATAAATAATATTAATTAAAAAAACAAATGACATATGGTGCCCCTCATTTGTTCATCTTAGTACCAAATGCACATATGTAAGTCAAGGCGGTCAATTCGTTAGTAACAATAATACCACATTGATATTATTGTAGATATAGCTCAAATTTTATGTGTCTATATTCCTCAGTCCTATGATTTATGAGAAAGAATAAGGCTCTTCTCTGAAAAGAAAGAAAAAGGAAAAAAGAAAATAATTTTAAAAGCAAGGAAGATTTGTGAATATCTAAAGTCATGTTAAGGATATAATGATTTTCTCATTAATGTCTTAATATGTTAATCTAGTTATGGATTTACGGATATTTTCTCTCAATATCCAAATGACTTTTTTCATAGCATTATAACAAACTAAAATCACATTGGAATCACACACAACACAACTGTTCACAAATACAAAAAAAACTGCATCCAGACTGCACTCATTGAAATGTGAGAAATATTGCAATGAGTTACATAATTAGTCACAAAACTTTTACTGTGAGCAAACAGCAATTCATCTCAGTGCAATGTGCCAAGTGAGACTATTCCAGCAATAACCATTAAGACTCTGAACAGAGAAGCTAAAACTCACCAAAAGAAGAGAGATTGGCTCATTAAAACTAAATTCACCTTCCCCCACAGGATACTCTTGCACAGTCTCCTTAATATGGAGAATTCTGGCTGACATTTGCAACAGCCATTTATAACTCAGTTCCTGTATGAACTGCAGAAACGGATGGATGCTAGATAGACAACGGAAATTCTAGATTCCTGCTTTTCCCTATAGTTTAGCTGTAAAAATAATCTCAAATAAACAACTTTAACATAATTCGCTATTACATTTAAGGAAAGATTTCTTTAGGTTTTAGAAAGCATAATCATTTATTTTGTAAATCAGTTTTAAGTAGCTTTTTTAAAATTTTTTTATTTATTTTTGTATGTGTATGAATGTAGTGTTTGCATGTAGGTTTGTGCACCCGTGTCGTGCAATGCTGCGGAGGTCAGAAGAGGGTGTCGGATTCCCCTGGAACTGTAGTTAAAGATGGTTTTCAGCCGCCATGTGGCTGCTGGGGATCGAACCCGGGTCCTCTGCAAGAGCAGTCGGTGCTCTTAACCGGTAGGCTATCTCTCCAGCCCTTAAGTAGCATTTTAATTTGATCGATTTCATTTTTTTTTTCTTGTTATTTTTGAGACAGGGTTTCCTTCTCGTCCCAGCTGGCCTGCAGCTCACTCTGAAGACCAGGCTGGCCTTGAACTCACAGAGATCTGCCTGCCTCTGCCTCCCGAGTGCTGGGATTAAAGGCGTGCACCAACATGCCCTGCTGATCTATTTCTTGATTAAAATATATCTCATGATTTGCACCTGCGTCCTCCAGTACTACCAATAACTGGTAGTACTGGAGGACACAGGCTAATAGCCTTCTTATGGAAACTTTGTATACAAGGAGTTATGTAGTATGAAAAAGAATGTTTCAATCAGTTGTTATCTACCATTGCTTATTAATCTTGTTAATCTTTTTACAACCTATTTCTGACATGTTGAGGTAATTCTTATGAAAATGTCTAATTTATATATTTTATTATGACATATCAGTTGCATAAAATAAGCGGTTGACTGTGACAGTTCCTGAGAATCTTATAATGTACTTTGATAATATTTACCTCCTAATATTATTATAGTACATGTTTTACAGACTAGACATATGAGAGAAACATGGAATATTTGGATTTCTGTGTCTGGTTAATTTCAAGTAATATAATAAGCTTCAATTTCACCTATTCAGCCGGCATTCTTCTTTTTTATTAGAACATCCATTATGTGGTGTGTGTGTGTGTGTGTGTGTGTGTGTGTGTTCTCAAGTACAAATATTATGTTTCCCATTGATGGTTTCCAAGGCTTATCATATAATTTGGCTACATATTCTATAATATGGAGAGTACTGTAATAACTATGAGCATGTTGATACCTATTACATGCTGATTTGCATCTTTCAGTTATAAACTCAGGGATGAGAAAGCTAGGAAGTATGGTAGCAGTGTTGGAGTTTTCTTTTAGAATTTTAACATTTTATTATGGTTTTTTGTTACTTTGAAATTGAACATTCAGTAGGATTAAATAGCTATTAATAAAAAAATCCCACAACAATTTACGGAAAGAATTTGAATTCTTTTGAGATTTACTAACCAATTCATTAATTGCATCAAATAACAATATATTCTATTGAATTTTTCAACATAAATCTATAATTAAAGTTTCTAAATTTGTTTTAAAATACATCTATCAATGGTCCAACCATCCCTAACACCTAATAACCATAACAACATGCACAGCAAACTACCTCTATTGATGCAGTAGTGTCACTGTTATCTGGAGGATAATCAACATATAGCTCATTGGATTTAAAGCCCTCTCAGTGGGAGTAAACTTGTGGGTGGCACCATAAACACAACCAAATTCATGTTGGTGGGGAGATCATAGATCCTAGAGAAAGCCTTTTCTCTGTCATATCTCTAGAGAAATTAAATTTCTTACCATATGGAAATATGGATCCTTTTATTTATAGGCAAGCATACTGTACATCGTTCGTCATATAATCATTTTACAGCAGATAGAGGCTGCTACAGAATTCTACAACTGCTCACATGTATAGAATATACCTCCAAGAAAGGGCCAGTTGTAAGTGAAATATCTACAGTGGAAGTTTTCCACCTGAGGCTCATGGAACTTAGTGGAGCAGGAGGCAGAGAGAATACTAGTGCATCCCACAACACTTACCAGTGAAGCTTCCTTATACAACAGAGTGGAAAGCACATATCAAGCCACAAATAGCCAAGTTTTAGAGAATAAGACATCGCAAAGTATATGTCTGTGGATAGGTCTTCTATATTAAATTTCATCCAGTCATGAGGAAAGAATGCCAAAGCCAGAGTTGATCCATGAACATAGGGAACCTGAGGCTTTAAGGCCACTGGAAGCTTGTACATGTGGACTTGGAGCAATAGTGGCACTGAACATAAGACTCATGCCAACCAAATGAGACAAGAGCCCAGAGTTGAGCAAGGGAAATTGGTGGCAGGCCAGCCCTAGTCTAGGAACAGTTGAAGAGTGACTACTACTTAGTGTGGGATAGTAGACCTTATTTACCATCTCTAGATAGGCTGACTAGATGTCAGTGGATGAATTTGGATTAAAGGACATCTGGGTACAATTTCTTGACTTGATAGGACTCAATATGCGTGGTTTAATGCAGAAGGTCCAGCAGGAGTTGGAGGTGTGGGGACATGAATGGGAGGGGGGTCTAAATTTAAGTAAGAGCTGTTGTATGAAATGTACAAAAGCTTAATAAGAAATTTATAATATCTAATTAAATTTTGGAAATAATTTTATTTAATGCTTTGTACAAGTAGGAAATATCATAGAAAATAAATTCAAGATCAGAAATCTGAATAATACACTCTCTAATAATTTACATTATACAAACTATAAGATTACTGATATAGTGAATTAACAATTGTCTTTCTAGGAGGGTAATCCAGAGATAATATTTTATCACACACTTAATGCTCTTGTGTGATATAACTTTATTATACTTAGAAAAATAGTATAGATTAACATTCACTTATTACAATTATGCAGTTTATGTCAAGTAGCATCCTTTATATTTATAAAGGGTGACATTTAGTTTCCAAAATCCAAGGTATATTTGAACATAAATAAGTACAACAACTAAAATATGGTTAATCTTGAAAACCAGAGCTTCTATTCTTCAAAGATAACTTGCACTAGATTCATTCTTTTGATTTTTGGAAACAAAACTTGTAAGCCATATGAGAGAATGGTTTGCTATAAAATAGTCTTTGTGTTGTAGAATTTTCACTGTAGAGAACAGTTAAAACTATAAATCAGGAGCTACCACTCTCCAGAAGTTGTCAAACAGTTCTCTAAGCTTCACTGACCCTGAACCTTTCCAAGATGAAATGGTATACTTTTAATTTGTTTAAACTCAGAAGCAAACAGACTGTTCCAAGTAACTGATTCACATAAAGATGATCATTGAATGCCATGTTGAAGTAATTATTTTATGAATAATAAGCATGAAAAATGTTTGGGGAACATGTCACCATAGAAAAATGTCCTACATGCTGCTGAGGTTTGTGATGTACATGCTCACATAACATGAAGGTATCACAAGATTATATTCTGAAAACCAGCTTGCCTTAACATGTCTCATAAACATTTTAACAAGCATAACTGATAACACCTTTGTCCTTTTTTATTTCATTTTCTACACTGAATCACACTGACTTTTTTCATTCATTTTAATGTACCATGTTCTCCTCCATCCACAATAATTTCACAGATGTTCTTTATTCTGCATAGAATGGTCTTTATTTCAGTAGCTACTCATTTCCTTCTCTTAGTGTGAGACTGTAACCCAGCTCCTGAGGATGCTACGCCTGTGACTTTGGAGGATACCTTCCTCAGAAATTATTGTGGTTTTCTGCACCTGTTCTCTGCATCAAATTCAGCCCATTTTTTTCTATGTAATGTCATTCTTGATCCAAATCATAGCAAACCTTAAAATAGCATAACATGTATGGTGACTCATGGTAATGTAGGGTCACCTAATAATAAAGGTTCCATTACATATCCAGGTGTATAGCTTTTAATACTAACTTTAGGTTGATTACTAAAAGATCATACATACACACATATCTGTTCCCAATTCAAAACCTGTAATCATTTCAAACTGTTGATTTAGCATTTTAGCTAATAGACTTCATTCCTTGCAATATCATATTTGAATTTATGTTATTTGACACTGTTCCATCCAGAGTGTTCCAAACAATAGAAAACTGACTCTAAATCAACTATCTATTTAAGAAAAAAACAGAGTTATTATTGATTTTTTTCTATTCCCACTCCATATATGCTCTCTACCAGTGATGTTTGTTAATGAATTACAAGCCATTTGTTCTCCTTCATCTCCAGTAGTTATTACCTGAATAAAAATATCAGCATTTCACAGTGAAGATGCCAGATGTTGCAGCCCCTGCTTACCTGTTCTGAAGCTGTCTTGTTTAACCTGAGCCTCCACTGTTCTTGCTAGCCCTCCTAAAGAATACTCATTTACAAGTACAGATTCCCTTTGTGGTTAGATTCTGATATTACTGAGAAAACTAAAGTTAAATTTATTTAACTGATGTTGGTACCTACTTAAAGAAATTCTACATTCCTATAATGGACAACATGATTTTGTGTTCACAGCATTACATCTTCAGTATCGGTTTCTGCAATTACATACTGCTTTTATCTGTGGAGAACACAAAAGCAGGCCTTTGTTTTCTGGGTGCACATCACAGCTCATTTTAAGCTTATTGCTCTTGCACATGAAAGTGATTTCTCCCATAACTTAAGTTTAAATAGCTATCAATGGTGTTAGTTCCTGAGGGAATCTAACACATTTCGGCAAGCTCCGTGGCTTTAAATGAATTCATTCTCTCAGAACTGAAGACCAGAAGTTCAAAATCAAAGCACCAAGGTCGGGGTTTCTCTGAGCCCTCTGAGAGACTACCTTTCCTGTGCCTTGATCCTGATTCCTGATATTATCTGGCAATACTTGACTTATTGATGACTCTTTCTACAGTTTCCTCTTTTCTTCATAATCATAGTTATATTGGATTATGCCTCATTCTATGTCTTAATCCTAATTTGTTTACATCTACTAAAAATTATTTTAAAACAAGTTTACCTTAAGGAGTTGGGAGTGTCAATGCATCTTTTTGGACATTAAGTTGAAAATTTAATATTATCTTCTCTGTATAATTCAATGTAAACATCCATCCTCATTCTATTCCGTTTTCACTATATTACACTGCATTATTTTATTATTTTTTAAATTTTTCTTTAATTTTATTTATTTTCGTATGTGTATGAATGTACTGTCTGCATGTAGGTTTGTTCACCCGTGTCCTGCAGTGCCACGGAGGTCAGAAGAGGGTGTTGGATTCCCCTGGAACTGGAGTTAAAGACAGTTCTCAGTCATCATGTGGGTACTGGGTCCTCTGCAAGAGCGGTTGGCGCTCTTATCTGCTAGGCCATCTCTCCAGCCCACATTATTTTATTTTTAATTAAAACTTTCAAAATAAGTTTCAGAATTTATTAAGTTTAACTGTTTTTGGTCCTATTTATTTTCAAGTTCTAGTGATTCAAAGAATCCAGAAGCATATATTAATCTTAATTATAAATTTGGTGTGTATGCATAAATGACAAATTCAAATTTATTATAAAGTTATCAGTGTATGTTATTATAAAATTTAGTTATTTTCATAATATGTAAAATAATATAGATAATATTTAGGTTTTACCTTAACTTTAAAGCAGATATTTCTATCTAATGATTAGTCAAGGTTAGGTGAGTCACTTTTCCCCTGAAAAAAAAAATCCAATAGAATATAAGTGCAATTCAAGAGTGAGTCTCCATTATATTAATGTAGAACAAAATCCAATTTTTGGCAATGTTCCCAGACAATTGGGGTTACAAAGTCATCTTGTCCTCTACATCTTTGTATAATGGGGAAACTTGGATCATCATGATATATCGCAATGTTGCTAAGAAGGTCAACCTTTTCCTCAGAGACACTTGATTATTTCCACTGTCACATGCTATCTATCTGGTAAACAATCATGATATTAATTTTAAGGAAGGCAAATCATGGGGAACAACTGAAACCACTCTAAATATGCCAGGGAAAAGTAAAATTAATAGTGAAGGAGATGCTAGTTCCTCAAGACCTAAATAATTATCCATAGTTTCAGTGAACTAACACACCGCCTTAGTTTATACAATTATTCATTTTGATAATCCATATTTGTCAGGGAATGTTAAAGTTTTAATTGATTACAAACTTAAATGCAGACATTATTTCACAATTTTCAGGCCTAGTCATATTTACATATTCTAAAATAAGCAAATTATTCATGATAATTTCAAAATATATTGGTTTTTCATAGCATTGCTATGCAACCTACTAAATGAAATTACAATTCATTAAAGCAGTCATTTTTATTCAGTGTAACTTAGGAAAAAAAGTAATGATTTTCTAACAATTTTAAGAAGGAAAACAGAGAAAAGTAAAACATCCATCAACATTGGAGGCAAGTCACCAGGAGAAATAAAGAGAATCTGTTTTTCATTATAATATTACTTTTATTGATGTTTTGTGTATTTCAGACATAATTTTTCAGTTCAATTTAGACATATTCCCCTTTCCTTTCCTCCCAACCCACCCCAGTTCATGGATTCTGTCATACATGCCTTACATCTTTCTCTCAATCTTTTTAAAGTTTTTCTCTGCAAAGGATTATTGATTTCTCCCAATTGTATTGCTCCAAAGTATGCCTATATAAACATATATAAACATATATATGTGAATATATATATATATATAGAGATCTCATATATCATATCTACCTGCCTTATGTCTTCCGGTCCTAACCTTGTATGTTCCCTCCCATACTAGGTTCAGGAGTTCACATTTTCCCCTTAATTTTATATTACTTTAAAATATGAATATATATCTTCCACCTACAGACATTAATTAACATGTCTGAATGTAAGTGGTAAGGTAATTCTAGGGTTCATTAAGGGATTCAAATTATAACATCACAGTTGCTTTCAGATAGAAAGAAATATAACAATAATGTTGCTCAGCTTGCCTTTCAATGGGGGGATTTGGTACTAGCATCCATAAATGAGGGAAGCCATTCCCTGTTTTTTTTTTTGTGTGTGTGTGTGTGTGTGTAGGGAGGATTTGTGTGTGGGGGGGGTGTTACTTCACTTAGCATAATGGCTTTGAGAGTTCTATCAATTTACCTGCAAACTTCATGATGTCATCTTTCTTTACAGCTGCATAGAACTCCATTGTGTAGATATATCACATTTTTATAATCCACTCATCAGTTGAGGGGCATGTGGGTTGGTTCCAGCTCTTTGCTATTATGAAGAGAGCTGCAATAAACATAGATGTGCATGTATCCTTGCAGTAGGATGAGTCTTGTGGGTATATATCCAGGAGTGGTGTGGCTGGGTCAGGTGGTCAGGTCATTTTGAGTCTTTTAAGTGTTCTCCACACTGTTTTCAACAGTGGTTGTATGAGTTTACATTCTTACCAGCAGTGGATGAGTGCTCCCTTTTCCCCACAACCTCACAGGCATTTGGCATCTTTTGTTTTCTTGATCTTAGCCAGTCTTATCCCAGTGAGATGATATCTTAGAGTTGTTTTAATTTGCATTTCCTTATTTACTGATTATGCCCAACACTTTTTAAGATGTTTCTCAGCCATTTTTACTTCCTCACTTGTGAAGTCACTGTTCAGCTCTTTACTCCATCTTTTGAGTGAGTCATTTGTTATCTTACTTCTTTGTTTTTTTTGAGTAGTTTATATATTCTGGATATTAATGATCTGTCCCCTAGTCCTCTTTTGTTTAAGAAAACAGATTCTCTCATGAAAATCAAGGAAGAGTGTTTTCTCTCTTACATGAATGTATTCTCTAAATGAAGTTTCAGGATCTAAAAATTAACAAAGATACAAATAACCAAATAAAAAGTAAAGATTAAAGTATGTTTTACCTTTACTTTGTAAGAGAAATGGAAGCTTTGGTTTTATTTGAAACAAAATTTACTCGTACTAATTACTCAAAGCTTGTTACTGTTAGTGTTTTGTGTGAATCATTGTTCTTTGTCATGGTCCATTCTTTCCATAGTTCAGTAGCATTGTGTTGTATAAACTAGTCTCCAGGAGGATAAACACACCCTTTTACTCACAAGAGAAGATATCTCTAGAAATTGTCAAACATCTGTAGGAGTGGTTGCAAAGACTTTCACTGGTTGAGAACTACTGAAGCAGAAGAAAAGTAACAGTATGCAATATTTTAGGAACACTACTTAAGGAGAATGGGAGAGAGTAGGATGCTATCTGCTCTGACATTTGTCTGAAAAAAAAAATCCTTCAAAGATCCTAGGCTGCCAATGATCTTAGACAATTGGATAAAGAAGCAGAAACATGCAATTGATTGCAAGATTACCATGTTCATTGGGGTGGGATGGTTAATTCTTCATGGAATTGTCCAGAGATATGTCTACTTAACTCTGAAACTAGAAGCAGCAATTATAATATACTGATAAAACAAGTTTATAGTGAACTTGATATTATACAGAAAAATAAAATGACAAAACCAAGATTCAGTAAGAGGAATGATCTTTAAACATACCAGCTTTACTATCTTTATACCATAAGATTAAAAAGTTTTAAAAGTGAATGCATTTTTTACATAATCGAATTAATGAATTTGTAAAGGGAAACTTGAAAGGTAAGACCGACTGAAAAGGAAAAAAAAGCAATAACAGGTATAAAACATTTTTTATAATTAAATTTTCTGAAATCAAATTCATTGTTATATTAGATATAGTTCGAGATTACAAGAAAAAAATTCCCATACAGCACAGAGATTTAAAAATTTGAAATCTTGTGAGACAAAAAGCCAGAAAAACAGCTTCATTAACCTAATTTTTTGTTTTATTTAATTTATTTTGGCTGACATATACAAATATAAAGTTGTACATATTTATAGGTTCACATGGTGTTCCATGCATATATACATTGCTTAAAACTTAAAACTGCTGAATGTGTCTAGGTCATTAAACATGTATAATTTATTTATGGTTAGACATTCCATAGTTCAAAACAAAATTACACAGTTATTCCTTTGAGGCTTTTTAATTGAATGCAAAATCACATCTATATTGATCCTGCTGTAATATCATACACCAAAGCATCATGCTGTATGGAACCAACTTGGTATTCATTGATTAGTTTCATCCACGTCTCTCTTCTTTTTTTATATAATGTTCAGATTTTCAGATTTTAAGAAAGCTGAGCAATGTTATTGTTATAGTTCTTTCTATCTGAAAGCAACTGTGATGTTATAATCATAAGGAGCCCTAGAATAACTTACCACCTACTTTCAGGAATGGTAATTAATGTACATGGGCATAAGGTATATATTCATATTTTGGAGTAATATAAAATTAAAAGAAAAAAATCTGAACCCCTGAACATTAACCTATTAATAATATAGAAGTAGCCTGAAGAAAAAGAAAATCATAAATTTGAAGTGATGATCTCTAAGAAAAAAAAAAAAAGGCAGTGCCTGGGGGAACACGCTTTTAGTCTCATCATTCACAGAGCAGATGCTGGAGATCTGTGAGATCAAGGCTAATATGGTTCCAGACCAACTGTAGCTACATGGAGAGCCTGTCTCAAAATAAAGCAATAAATCAGTAAATAAAATATATAATGAATAATGCATAAAACATTGGAGTCCTTTTCAGAAAGTATTTCCTTATTTGGTTATCTTAAAGGTTTTTACATGTGTTTTGTTCTAGCAGAGTTTAACTGGTCTTGGACAATAATGTACTTGAATTTTGAAATATGTCCTAAATGAACAAGTCCAGCTGTTTCAATCTGTACTTCTCAAGAGTCGATTTTATGGGCATTTTTTGTTATCACTCAGGATCTTTGTGTTTAAACTAGAAATAGGCTTGCTAATGAAATGAACATGTGAGGGCTATCACAAATTTTATATTTACTTTTGCACCTTGATTTTCAAAGATAGCAAACATTTCTATCCACCCTACAATAAATATTTTTATTAAGAATTTTGGCCATGTATGGAGAGAAATTTATTTTTTTCTTTCCTCCTCCCCAATGCAATAACACTTATTTCCCAGAGGTTAGTGTCCATTTGGGGGTTCTGACAATGAAATTAATTCCGATTTTGTCTGTAGCTCATGTGTGGATTTTAATATAGGAATAGAGAGAAAGATAGTGGAGAGGAGAGGGCACTAGCAAGAAGGGTTAGGTTGTTTCCAGTGAATAACATGACTAAGATGAGACTTATTATCTGGCCTCCATGTAACATTGCCTATATGAAGAAGGACATGATAAATTTTTGGTCACCATGTAGTCCCTTTACCTCACAGTCTTCAAAATACATGCACCACCCTAGTTAATATTTATAGACTGGGAGAATGTATATCATAAAGACTGGATATCATATTGCACAAAGACTTCATTTCATAAGTATGTAATTTCACCAGGTACCTGATTTATACAATTAAAAATAGGCTGCATTTGAGGTTGATTGTTGTACAGGGGGAAAGGTAGGAGTTTAATTTTATTCTTCTACAAGTGGTAATCCAGTTTTGCCAACACCATTTGCTGAAGATGCTGTCTTTCCTCCATTGAGTATCCTTGGCCCCTTTGTCAAATATGAGGTGGCTGAAACTGTATGTCCTCAAGTTTGGATCTTCATTGTTCCATTATTCTATGGGTCTCTTGTGCCAGTACCAGGCTGTTTTTTATGACTATAGCCCTGTAATATAGTATAAAAACTGGTATAGTGAACCCCCTGTATTGCTCTTTTCTCTCAGGGTTGCTTTGGCTATTTAGGGTCTTTTTTTTACATATGAATTTAAGGATTTTTTCCCAATTCTGCTAAGAAATTCATGGGGATTTTAATTGGGATTGCCTTGAATCTATATATTAATTTGGGCAGAATGGACAGTTTTACTATATTAATTTTTCCAGTCTTCTGATATTTTCTTCAATCTCCTTCTCCAGGGGTTTAAAAATTTGTTGTAGAGATATTTGTTGTCTTTGGTTAAGTTTGTTCCTAACTCCAAATGGATCAAAGATCTCAACATGAAACCTATAACTCTGAAGTTGATAGAAGAAAATGTTGGCAGTAACCTACAATACATGGGCGTAGGAAAGGACTTTCTAAATCAGGCAGCAGCTGCACAGAAAATAAGGTCAAAAATTGGCAAATGGGACCTCATTAAACTCAAAAGCTTCTGTACTGAGAAAGAAACAATCAAGGAAGTGAAGAGAAAACACAGAGGGAGAAGAAACCTTCACCGATGATACATCTGACAGAGAATTAACTTCCAGAATAAACTACTCATAAAACAAAGAAGAAAATAAATGACTCAATCAAAGGATGGAGTAATGAGCTGAACAGAACAGAGGAAGTAAAGATGGCTGAGAAACATCTTAAAAAGTGTTCAACATTGCTAATAACTAAGTTAATGCAAATTAAAACCACTTTAAAATATCATCTCACTCCAATAAGACTTGCTAAGACAAAGAAAACAAAAGATACCAATGTTGGAAAGGTTGTGTGGAAAGGGGAACACTCATCCACTGCTAGTAGGAATGTAAACTCATAAAACCACTATGGAAAATAATGTAGAAAACCCTTAAAAGTCTCCAAATGAGCCTACCACCTGGCCCAGTCAAATCACTCCTGTGTATATATACACACAAGACCCTCCTATCACAGAGATACATGCATATCCAAGTTTATTGCAGCTCTCTTCACAATAACAAAGTGCTGGAAGCAACCCAATTGCCCCGCAGTCAACTAGTGGGTAGAAAAAATGTGGTACAGCTACATAATGGAGTTCTATGCAGCAGTAAAGAAAGATGACATCATGAACTTTGTAGACAACACTAGGAGCCATTATGCTATGTGAAGTAACACAGTCCCAGAAAAATAAATGAGGAATGTTTTCCCTCATTTGCGGATGCAAGCACCAAATTCCTAGTTGTAAGGCAAACTGAGCAATGTTGTATATTTATTTTTAACTGAAAGCAACCATGTTCTTATAATATGAATCCCTTAATGGGTTTGAGAATTAACCTATCACTTATATTCAGAATTTCTAATTTTGGTATATGGGTAGAGGGTATGTATGCATATTGTAGAGTAATATAAAATTAAAAAGGGAAAAGGTGAATTCCTAAATATGACTTTGAATTGGCAGTTTATTTGGAGACGTTATAATTATAGTATATGTGTGAAATAAATACACCTGGATATTTTGGGGCAATACAAATTGGAGGGAAGAACAACAATAAAAGGACTAGGACAAAGTATGGACTGAGAGAGTAAACTTCTGTCAAAACAATAAATCTCTCCACAACAAAAACAACAACTTTAAAAGACAGAAAAATATGCAAGACATGTATGGCAGAATGCATGTCCTTGGCTAGGGTGGGGGGGCATGGTAAGAAGAATGAGTCTAAATTGGACTGAGAAATGCTGTATGAAATGCACAAAACTATGATAAAATATTAAAAAAGAAAGAAAACAGGCTCTATGTCAAAGGCGGCTCAGCAGAAAATAGCACTGGTTGTTCTTAAAGAGGACAGGGACTCATTTTCCACCATCCATCCACATGGCAGCTAACAACCATCTGAATCTCTAGTTCCAGAAGATCCAATGTCCTCTACTCACCTCTGTGGGTACCCAAGTTGTGCAGTGAGGGAAGAACACTCATTATAATAAAATAAAAATAAATAAACTCAGCATAATGGCTTCAAACTTCATCCATTTACCTGCAAAGTTCATGATGTCTTCTTTGTTTACCACTGATTAGTACTCCATTGTGTAGATGTACCACATTTTTGCCATCCACTCATCTGTTGAGGGACATTTGGGTTGGTTCCAGCTCTTCTCTTAGCTACTGTGAAGACAGCTGCAATAAATATGGATGTGTAAGTATCTTTGTGGTAGGATGAGTCTTTGGAGTATATACCCAGGAGTGGTATGACTGGGTCAGGTGGTAGGCTCATTCTGAGTCTTTTGAGGGTTCTCCACACTGCTTTCCACCAGCAATGGATGAGTGTTCCCCTTTCCCCACAACCTCTCCAGCATGTTGTCTTCTGTTTTCTTGATCTTAGCTAGCAGTATTGGAGTGAGATGATATTTGAGAATGAGTGAAGTAACACAGTCCCAGAAAGACAAATGGAGAATGGTTTTGCTCATTTGTGGATCCTAACACCAAATCCCCCAGATAAAAGGCAAGCTGAATAACATTATATGTTGTTATAATATGAATCTCTCAACAGGCTCTAGAATCCACCCACCAATTATTTTCAGACTCTGTAATTACTGTATATGGGTGGAGAGTATGTATCCATATTTTAGATTAATATAAAATTAATGGAGGAAAATGTGAATTCCTAAGCATAAAAAAGACTGAGAGAAAGATGCAGGATAGTTATGGCAGAGTGCATGACCTGGGGTAGGGTAGGGTGGGGTGGGGTGGGAGGAAGGGAAAGGGGAATATGCCTGAACTGAATTGAAAAATTGTTACCTGAAATACATGAAACATCAATAAAAATATATAACCTATTAATAAAATATATTTTGTCAAGTACTAACAAGAAATCATGAACAATAACTTCTTATCCTCAAACTACAGATTGCTCAGCCATTTCTTTTGATGCATAGATTTGGCACGGACATTTTGAGTGTTTCTGAAATAGGACACGTCTTGCATGCATTTCTTTGTGTTGGCTGTGTTTGAGGCTAACACAGTTTCTTTACTGTGCTAGGCTTATGCATTTTCCTTAATTTAGAAATGCTTGTCATTTCTTCAATTACTCGTTCTATAGGAGTCTCACCCTCCTTTCTCCTCCAGGTACTTGCTGATCTGCATTGCACATTTTACATAGTTTGTCCCACAGAGGTTAGAATGTCCATGGTTCAGTCTCTAATGTAAGTGCTGAAAAATCATGGCACCTTTGAAAAATGGGGCCTAGTGTGGTGTTTAATGAGTAAGCATCCTCAAGGAACTTCATATTAAACTCTAGGAATGGGTTAGTTTTCCAGAGTGAAGACTGTTACAATAGATCAAACTTACCCCTTCCCTTGTCTTACTAGGTATTCTGCAGCTTTCTCCCTAAGTCTCTTATAATCATTCTGCTCACATTAAATATTAGTTTCAGAGTTATGGTTTCTTTCCAATCACTTTATCAAGGTTGAATAATATACATAAATTTGTACACATTCTCTCTATAAAAATTAATGAGCTTGGAGAAAAGTGCACAGCATAAACCCATTAGCATAATCTATGGTGTAAACTTGGTACAGTCACATGTGCTGGTGCCCTGAAGTCACACGCCATGCTATTATACAGAAGAATGCCTTCATTCAAGCAGAACACATTTTAAAATTTTAGCTCCCAAACTGTGATCTAATAAACATGAGTTCTTTCTAAAGTTCCCAGACTCAGTTGTTTTGAATCAACAACATGAAACAATCAAAGACATGAACAATTGTGTTCTTAGAACTTTCATGTAGACCTGGAGCTCGATTCATCTTTTTTTGTCTCTTTCCTGGTATTCCTTTTTTACATTATTGTTATTTCTTCAATAATTCATTCTACAGGACTCTCGCTCTCCTTCTTCTTTTTGATATTTGCTGATCTGCTTTGCATACTTTACATACTATTTGTCCCACAGAAGTTTTCTTTTCCTTTACTAAATACAGTTTTTAGTTATAATTTCTATTTTTTTATTTTTAATCATTTTTGGCACATTGTGGTTTTCCATGTATTTCAAAAGTTTATATTTGCTTACTATACCTTTAAATTTTTCACTGTTATTATTATTTTATCAATAGCATTATTTTATTGAGAAAGGGACTCCCTATCTTGCTTAGCTTGTCCTGGACTCCTACACACTGTGTAGGCCAGTGTGTGTACCAAGCCTGCATATTAATATAGTATTAAGTAACAATATTATTTATTATTTAAGAATTTCATACGATGAATTTTGATCTTTTCAGTCTCCTCCTTCTTTCTCTCACATCTACCATGAATTCTCTAATTGACCAAAATTTGTGTCTTTTTCTGAATAAAAGCAAATCACCTCCAATTTATGTTCCCCACATTCTTTTGGGTATAAATTTGTCTCCTGGACAAACTACCAAGGATCAAGCTACCAGTGGTAACATCCTTAAAACTGATTCTCTTATTTTTAATTATGTATATGTATGTGGGTGGCTGTCTGCCCATGAACACAAGTGTCTGCTATGGCTAGGTGCCCCAGGATCCTGGGAGATGGTTTTACAGGGAATAGTTATCCACTGGATATGTGTTCTGGGACCCAAACTCAGTTTCTCCACAACAGTAGCACGTCTTCTTAACTGGCTTACCATCATTCCAACCCCTGAAAACATATTTTCTGACACTTGTTTTCCAAAGTCCATGATATGCCATTCCAATAATTGATTCAGTTGTCTTTTTAAGCAGTTCAAAATCTTTTCTATTAAATTTGATATTTTTATGCTTTCTGTTAGTGCTTGGAAGTTTATTGTCTCAGATAGATGAGAAAAGAATAAAGCTGGTGGGGGCAAAGTGTCTTTGCATGTTAGATATTTGTTGAGTCACAGTCCCTTCCCTTTGCCAGGTCAAAAATGAATTAAGACTGTAGAAATCTGTAAAGTTGTTGTACTAGGTAGGACCTCTTCAGGTGTCTTAAATTAATCCTGCTCACATAAAGTATTAGTTTTGGAGTTATGCTTTCTTTCCAATCATGTTATCAAGGTGGAATAATATACATAAATTGGTACATATTCTCTATATAAAAATTAAAAAGTTTGGAGAAAACTAGACCATATAAAACTATTAGCACAATCTGTTTTAAGCTTATCAGTTTCCTTCAAAATTTCTGTCCAAGTTTATTACTTACTAGTAGTAGTCACAGAAAACAGCAGCAGCAGCAGCAGCAGTATTTTGTGATCACTCATTTTTAGTAACATTTACTTGTGCAATAAATAGAGTAGTGTTGACTAAAGGCAGTCTATTCAATAGTGGACCTGGAGGTTTTATCAGTCTTATGCAATTGAAACTTAATCTCAGCACTTGGGAGGCAGTGGCAGATTGAACTTTATGAGATGTATACCAGCCTCATCTACATAGTTAGTTCCAGGATAGCTAGGACAACAGAGACATCATGACTTTTTGAAAACAGGAGGCAAAAACCAAAAACCCTAACTTTGTTACCATTGTGTGATTCTCTGTTCTCCTTTCCAACTAATTTGTGAAGCTTCCAAATTATTTATTTTTCTATAAATTTGGCTTTCTTAGCTATTAAGATCCACCACATATTATGTGCTGTGTGTCCTTTTGCCCATGACTTTTTTTTATTAATATAAGTCTTTAAGGTTCAATTATGTTCTTGCAAATGGTGGGGATTGCTACTTTGCTAAGGTTGTTAATTGATCTACAGAGTACATGAGGCCTGGCCTCTAATGGGACTTATGCCTACTTTTTGGCCACACAGTGAACACTAGCTAGCAAATCCAAAGCTTATTTATATTCTATTGTTTCATTGTCTTTAATATATTTTTATGGAAAACGTTATTAACCTTAAGAAATTATTACATCAGAGTTGAGATTTATAAAATAACAGTCTCGGTTTCATATTTCTTCTGCCCAGGGAAAACTTGTATTTAAAATTTTAAGCTTCAAGCTGGGATCATGAGATAGATCAGTGGTAACGTGTTTTACTTGCAAGCTCTGGGATCCAATTGTGATTCCCTTTATCCAGGTAAAAGTACTGTGATGGTGGTATGCACTTGTGACTCCAGCATTGAGTAGGTGGAGACCAGAACATTCCTGAAGTCTAGCCTTAATTGGTGAACTCCATTCCAATAAGAGATCTTCTCACAAAGCAGCTGAGTTCCTGAAGATGACACCTAAGGCTGTGCTGCTGTCTGCCCACCACTACACACACACACACACACACACACACACACTCATACACACATGCTCACAAAAACACACTCAGTGCACTCTCATTCAAGGTCTTTAAACATCCCCTGCGTCTAAGCCTCCATTTGCTAAAACTCAATTTCTTTTGTTTTTGTTTGTTCTTGAATATTTTTAAATTTTTTACTTATTTCTTATGTGTATGAATGTACTGTCTGCATGTAGGTTTGTGCACCCACGTCGTGCAATGCCGCGGAGGTCAGAAAAGGGTGTCCGATTCCTCTGGAACTGGAGTTAAAGACGGTTCTCAGCTGCCATGTTGGTGCTGGGGACCGAACCCCAGTCCTCTGCAAGAGCAGTTGGTGCTCTTAGGCTAGGTCATCTTTCCAGCCCCAATGTTCTTGAATATTTTAAAGACATAGGTTTGAGTTTTTTTTCTAATATATATATATATATAGTATATAGATAAAAAATAATAAATAAATAATATAGATAAATAAATAGCTTACAGTGAATGAGTCATTTTAAATTCTGTGATCATCAGCATAGATTAAGTAACCCAACCTGAACTTCTGTCACTACAGATAATGTGGGATTCATGAAATCATAGGTGTGATTTTCCTGTAGGAACAAGGCAAACTTAAAGTAACTGATGACGTTGGCATGGCTTAATTAATTATTTTTAGTATTACCAAGCATAACACCTATCTCATATGTGTTTTCCAGATTTTGCCATATTTAAAATCAAATTATGCTTTCTATCTATAGTCATATTAAACGCGTGAAAAAGCAAATTTCTTCAATGATGACTTTATAAAATGTGGGAAAATGTGTGGTGAATTTATGGTCAAGAAAGTGTATTTCTGTAGCCCCAGGCTGACCTTGAGCTTGTTATATAAACCAGGCCTGCTTTGGTTTCACAGAGATCATGCCTGCCTCTGCAACAGAGTACTGGAGTATTAAAGGTATGTGCCACCAAGTCCAGTGATGTAGACAATTTTTAAGACAGCACTAGTTTTAACATAGGAAAAACTGTGGAGATAAAAAAAATACAGTGGTATGGCCATGATATATAGTTTCAAGGTATGTTCATAATTATAATTTACCAATTTAGAAGATCATGTTGAGGTTTATTTTAGCGGTATTTTTTTTTTTAAAATTTATTATTTTTTAGTTATTTAAGTTATTATTTATTATTTTTATGTGTATGAGTATACTGTCCGCATGTAGTTGTGTGCACCTGTGTAGTGGCAATGCCATGGAGGTCAGAAAGAGGGCATCGATATCCCCTGGAACCGGAGCCAAGAAGACTGTCTATGCCACCATTGGGTGCTGGGAATCGAACCCAGGTCCTCTGCAAGAGCAATTGGTAACTCTTAACCACTGAGCCATCTCTCCAGCCCATACCATATTTTTTTCTATCTTGTTTTCGGGGACAACTTGAAAACATTTTCTGTTGTTTTTAATACAACAATAAAGTACGTTTTTAATTTTATTATTTATTGTTTGTTTTTATTTTTATTTTCAGTGTGTATATAAAAAACAGAAATCCTAACATTTGCTAGAAAATCTATAAATGTGCCTTAGGAATAATTTATATAGTTATGTATTATATGTATATATAATCTTTATAGTAGAATACAATAATATGGTAGTATATTTGTGTATGGAAAATCAAATGACTACTGTTAATAGTTTGAAATTCAAAGAGTCACTTTGTTTAAAATAACCTAAAGCTATTGAGGTGCTTAATATTCTCTACTTGGTTTTATTTTTTGTACATAAGATGTTTTAATACAGAAAACCTGTAATCTTACATATGTTTATGCTTTATGAATTTATTTTGCAAAAACTACAAGATTATTTTAATAATCATCAATTTAACAAGACTAAACATCTAAACAAGTAACTAAATTAATATATTAATAAATTATAGTGAAAATGGTGATTACACTTGGAATTCTGTCACTTGGGGACATAGAAGCAGAATTCTAACTTACAGATCAGTAACGTGGTATGCATATTAATTTATCAAAATAAATAAAGTAAAAAAAAAAGTAAATTGTGAATGGATATTCACTGTATTTTTAGAGAGCATGATAGTATAAGTGTACAGTGTATCTATATAGAGTTTCAAACTTCATTCCACTGATCTGAGTACTAGGCATGGCATCTGTATTGAGTCAGTGAAGTATGAAAGAAATCTACAATAGTGCAAAATGGAAGGGAAAGACCCCCCTGGTGGGGCAAAAGTGCAGGATTGATAGTTGATTGGGATTGCTAAGGAGGAAACTTTGAGCACTTCCTTAAAGGAAAAACAAGACATCTTTTAGGAAAAAACCCTACAATTCAGTGATAGTAATAGAATATATATATATATATATATAGATATATATAGATAAAACTATGTATACATACTGTAGCAAACAAGGTGGAGGGAACAAAATAAAAAGAACTGAAAAATAAAACTCTGGAAAAGACTCAGAAAAGATACAGGACATGTATGGCAGAGTGCAGGGACTCGGTGGGGGGGGGGGGATGAAAGTGAAGCGATGTCTAATTCGATTGAGAAATGATGTTTTACCTATGGAAAAAGTTTAATAATATAAAATTATATTAAAAAAGATAGAGGGAAAATAATAAAATTAATATTCTTGCAAAAAATAATAAAGTCCGTGTTGATGTCTATAAGAGTCCTTAGGAGTATTCCAAGTAAATTTTAAGACTAAAAACCAAATAACTATAGGTTGCTGTGGATGGACTTTCTTCTTTGAACCATGCTTACTGCTTATCACCTGACAGAATGCCTACTTAGGGGAGGAGTCTGGGGAAACACCAACCATGCATGCCAATGGTCCCAGAGAAGAGTTTGGAACCCGGGGATTTTGGGGGGCAGGGAGTATATAAAAAGGCTCCACCAAGTGAGTCTCTCTCTCCATTTTTGGACCAGAATTAAGAGCGGGGAACACAGGGTTGGCTTGGGATCTCTGGGTGACCATATAGTACCCTGGGATCTGGCTGCAGGTTGCATGCTTGGCTTAAGTAAGCGTGAGTTTTGATGCCATTATTTTGTAAGCAAGCCCATTAAAACTTTCTATTTAAAAAAAATGAATACTGTTATTTTAATCCTATGGTAATGAAATCTAAGTACTAACTTGAAAACACAAATCATTTCTTAATGATGTAAAGTTAAAAATGACATATATTTTCTTCAGAAAATAAGTTTGTGTGAAATTGCACACATAATATATCATGAAAAAAACCCTACACATTATATAATGGAATATTAGTTTTAAAATATGAAGTTTTTGTTATTAAAATTTAATAAAGTACTTCTTTTATTTTAAAATTGCATCCATCAAATAATGAAAATATGTGACCCTATAAGAAATTATTTTGGAGTGCACAGTGGTTAGATCAAGGACCTGCCAGGACCACCTGAAGTACAAGGGTGCTAAAAACTCAACCAAAAAAGCCTAGAAAGGATTAAGACTTCAGTAGAGTGGCAGAATACAAATTAACCTAGAAAAAATAGTAGCTTTTCTTTACACCAACAGCAAGCACCACCTGAAGAAGGAATACAAGGAGAACTTCCTACTCACAATATCCTGGAAAACAATAAATACCTAGGAACAAACCTAACCAAAAGACGCCAAAGATCTCTACAACAAAAAATGTAAACCCCTAAGGAAATTTAAGAAGATATCAGAAGATGGAAAAACCTCCCATGCTCATGGATTGGAAATTAATATAGTAAAAATGACCATTCTACCAAACTCTTGTAAAGATTTAATCCCAATTAAAATCCTCAAGAGTTTTCTTCACAAGTTTGGAAAAAAAAGTCCTTAATTTTATTTAGAAAAACAAGACCAGACAAATAGCCAAAGCAACCCTGAGTGAAAAGAGCAATACAGGGGTAACTCTATACTAGATTTCAAACTATACTACAGGGCTATAGTCAAAAAAAGTTGGTACTGGCAAAAAAAAAAAAAAAAAAAAAAAAAAAAAAAAAAAAAAAAAAAAAAAAAAAAAAAACCTGTTTGACCAATGGAACAAAACTGATGATCTAAACTTGAGCACATACATTTCAGCCACCTCATATTTGAAAAGGGGACCAAGAAGATACCAGGGGAGGAAAGACAACATCTTCAGCAAGTGGTGTGTGGCAAAACTGGATCACCACTTGTAGAAGAAGGAAATTAAAACCCCCCTACGCTCTCTCCCTTTACCAAAAGTCAACTCCCGATGGATCAAAGGCTTCAACGTGAAACCTCAAACTCGGAAGTAAAAGTTGGCAGCAGACGACAAGACATAGTTGTAGGAAAAGACTTCCTAAATCCGACAGCAGCTGCACAGGAATTAAGGTCGACAATTGACAAATGGGACCTCATTAAATTCAAAAGCTTCTGTACAGCGAAAGAAGCAATTAAGGAAGTGAAGAGAAAAACCCAGGGAGTGGGAGGAAACCTTCACCGCACACACATTGGACAAAGCATTGGTTTCCAGAGTATATAAACTACTCAAAAAACAAAGAAGAAAGAAGACAAATGAATCACTTCAAAGATGGAGCAAAGAGCCGAACAGAGACGCTTCACAAGTGAGGAATTAAAATGACTGAGAAACATCTTAAAAAGTGTTTCATTGTCACTAGTAATTAAGGAAACAAATTTAACCAGTTTAATATCATCTCACTCAAATAAGACGGCTAGGATCAAGAAAACAAATGATACCAAGTGCTGGAGAAGTTGTGGGGAAAGGGGAACAACTCATCCACTGCTGGTGGGAATGTAGACTTGTACAACCCTGTGAAAGCCATGTGGAGAACCCTTGGAAGACTCCAAAATGGAGCCTTCCCACTACCAGCGTCATACACTCCTGGGTATATACGACAAGACTCTTCTTACCCCAGAGATACATGCACAGTATGTTTATTGCGTCTCTGTTCACAATAGAAAAAGAGCTATAACCAAACCAAATTCCTCTCAACAAAAGAGAAATAATGGTACATCTACACAATGAGTTCTAAGGCAGCAGTAAAAAAAAGACAACATCAGGAACTTGTTGCAGGAAAATGGATGGAAACTAGAAGATATACATTAAGTGAAGTACATCAGTCCCAGAAAAACAAAGGGCAAATGGTATCCCTCATCTCTGGTTGCTAGCGCCAATAACCTAGTTGTTGTAAACATTTCTGTTGAGGGATGCATATTGGAAAGACCAACAACAACACCACCAAAAACAGAGGGGACTGCATCAAAGAAATGACTGAAAAGGTGAATCTGGTGGGGTGAGGGGTTGGGAGGGACAAAAGTCTGATTCGATTTTAAATAATCTTGTACTATATATAATATATATAATATATATATATTTATATATTATATATATATAATATATATTATATATATGTGGTGTAAAACAATAAAAATGAAAAAAAATGAGGAATTGACAACGAAGTTATTTAATAAGTAATATAATTAGTTCATATACACATGAGTTTACATATAATCATTTAATTTTTCACATTTCATAGATATATTCAGTGTATTGTGAGCACATTCAGTCCATTAGCCTGTTATTCTATTCTCACTCCTTTAATTTCCACTGGGCAAAATTGACACATTGTTAAGTTAAAAACATAACATTTTTTCATTTTGTAAGCCTTTGATAATGCCACTTATTGATCACTGGGAATTTTATCTGAAACCTGCACTGGCTATATTCAGAAGATGAAGGCTAAGTAACAGAACAAATGAAACCCATGAACTCTGGCTGGAGTCTGGGGAAACACCAACCATGCATGCCAATGGTCCCAGAGAAGAGTTTGGAACCCGGGGATTTTGGGGGGCAGGGAGTATATAAAAAGGCTCCACCAAGTGAGTCTCTCTCTCCATTTTTGGACCAGAATTAAGAGCGGGGAACACAGGGTTGGCTTGGGATCTCTGGGTGACCATATAGTACCCTGGGATCTGGCTGCAGGTTGCATGCTTGGCTTAAGTAAGCGTGAGTTTTGATGCCATTATTTTGTAAGCAAGCCCATTAAAACTTTCTATTTAAAAAAATAATACGTTATTTTAATCCTATGGTAATGAAATCTAAGTACTAACTTGAAAACACAAATCATTTCTTAGGATGTATAGTTAAAAAATGACATATATTTTCTTCAGAAAATAAGTTTGTTGAAATTGCACACATAATATATCATGAAAAAAACCCTACACATTATATAATGGAATATGGAGGATATCTTACAGTGATGATTCATTTTAAATTCTGTATCATCAGCATAGATTAAGTAACCCAACCTGAACTTCTGTCACTACAGATAATGTGGGATTCATGAAATCATAGGTGTGATTTTCCTGTAGGAACAAGGCAAACTTAAAGTAACTGATGACGTTGGCATGGCTTAATTAATTTATTTTTATTACCAAAGCATAACACCTATCTCATATGTGATTTCTCAGATTTTGCTCATATTTAAAATCAAAATTATAGCTTTCTATCTATATTACATGTTAACCTTGAGAAAAGCAATTTCTTCAATGATGACTTATAAAATGTGGGAAAATGTTGTGTAATTTATGGTCAAGAAAGTGTATTTCTGTAGCCCCAGCTGACCTTGAGCTTGTTATATAAACCAGGCTTGCTTTGGTTTCACAGAGATCTGCCTGCCTCTGCCAACAGAGTACTGGAGTTAAAGGTATGTGCCACCAAGTCCAGTTTGTAGACAATTTTTAAGACAGCACTAGTTTTAACATAAGGAAAACTGTGGAGAATAAAAAAAAATACAGTGTTATGGCCATGATATATATTTCAAGGTATTTTCATAATTTAATTTACCAATTTAGAAGATCATGTTGAGGTTTTATTTTAGCGGTATTTTTCTTTTTTAAAATTATTTATTTATTTATTTAATGGCCATGATATATATTTCAAGGTATTTTCATAATTTAATTTACCAATTTAGAAGATCATGTTGAGGTTTTATTTTAGCGGTATTTTTCTTTTTTAAAATTATTTATTTATTTATTTATTTATTTATTTATTTATTATTTTTTATGTGTATGAGTATACTGTCCGCATGTAGGTTGGTGCACCTGTGTAGTGCAATGCCATGGAGGTCAGAAGAGGGCATCGGATTCCCCTGGAACTGGAGCCAAAGACGATTCTTAGCCACCATGTGGGTGCTGGGAATCGAACCCAGGTCCTCTGCAAGAGCAATTGGTGCTCTTAACCACTGAGCCATCTCTCCAGCCCCATACCAGTATTTTTTTCTATCTTGTTTTCGGGGACACTTGAAAACATTTTTCTGTTGTTTTTAATACAACAGAATAAAGTACGTTTTTATTTTATTATTTATTGTTTGTTTTTTATTTTTATTTTCAGTGTTATATAAAAAACAGAAATCCTAACATTTGCTAGGAAATCTATAAATGTGCCTTAGGAAATAATTTATATATATGTATGTATTATATGTATATATAATCTTTATATAGAATACAATAATATGGTAGTATATTTGTGTATGGAAAATCAAATGACTACTGTTAATAGTTTGAAATTCAAAGAGTCACTTTGTTTAAAATAACCTAAAGCTATTGAGGTGCTTAATATTCTCTACTTGGTTTTATTTTTTGTACATAAGATGTTTTAATACAGAAAACCTGTAATCTTACATATGTTTATGCTTTATGAATTTATTTTGCAAAAACTACAAGATTATTTTAATAATCATCAATTTAACAAGACTAAACATCTAAACAAGTAACTTAAATTATATATTAATAAATTATGGAAAATGTGATTACACTTGGAATTCTGTCACTTGGGGACATAGAAGCAGAATTCTAACTTACAGATCAGTAACGTGGTATGCATATTAATTTATCAAAATAAATAAAAGTAAATAAAAAAAGTAAATTGTGAATTATATTCACTGTATTTTTAGAGAGCATGATAGTATAAGTGTACAGTGTATCTATATAGAGTTTCAAACTTCATTCCACTGATCTGAGTACTAGGCATGGCATCTGTATTGAGTCAGTGAAGTATGAAAGAAATCTACAATAGTGCAAAATGGAAGGGAAAGACCCCCATGTGGAGCAAAAGTGCAGGATTGATAGTTGATTGGGATTGCTAAGGAGGAAACTTTGAGCACTTCCTTAAGGAAAACAAGACATCTTTTAGGAAAAAAAAATCCTACAATTCAAGTGATATGTGTATATATGTATATATATATTATATATATATATATATATATATATATAAAACTATGTATACATACTGTAGCAATACAAGTTGGAGGGAACAACAATAAAAGAACTGAAAAAATAAAACTCTGGAAAGACTCAGAAAAAGATACAGGACATGTATGGCAGAGTGCAGGGACTCGGGTGGGGTGGGGGGGATGGAAAGTGAAGCGATTCTAGATTCGATTGAGAAATGATGTATGACCTATGGAAAAAGTTTAATAATAATAAAAATTATATTAAAAAAGATAGAGGGAAAATAATAAAATTAATATTCTTGCAAAAAATAATAAAGTCCGTGTTGATTCTATAAGAGTCCTTAGGAGTATTCCAAGTAAATTTTAAGACTAAAAACCAAATAACTATAGGTTGCTGTGGATGGACTTTCTTCTTTGAACCATGCTTACTGCTTATCACCTGACAGAATGCCTACTTAGGGGAGGAGTCTGGGGAAACACCAACCATGCATGCCAATGGTCCCAGAGAAGAGTTTGGAACCCGGGGATTTTGGGGGGCAGGGAGTATATAAAAAGGCTCCACCAAGTGAGTCTCTCTCTCCATTTTTGGACCAGAATTAAGAGCGGGGAACACAGGGTTGGCTTGGGATCTCTGGGTGACCATATAGTACCCTGGGATCTGGCTGCAGGTTGCATGCTTGGCTTAAGTAAGCGTGAGTTTTGATGCCATTATTTTGTAAGCAAGCCCATTAAAACTTTCTATTTAAAAAAAATGAATACTTTATTTTATCCTATGGTAATGAAATCTAAGTACTAACTTGAAAACACAAATCATTTCTTAATGATGTAAAGTTAAAAATGACATATATTTTCTTCAGAAAATAAGTTTGTTGAAATTGCACACATAATATATCATGAAAAAAACCCTACACATTATATAATGGAATATTAAGTTAAAATATGAAGTTTTTGTTATTAAAATTTAATAAAGTACTTCTTTTATTTTAAAATTGCATCCATCAAATAATGAAAATATGTGACCCTATAAGAAATTATTTTGGAGTGCACAGTGGTTAGATCGGGGAACTGCCAGGACCACCTGAAGTACAAGGGTGCTAAAAACTCAACCAGAAAACTCCTAGAAATGATTAAGAGCTTCAGTAGAGTGGCAGAATACAAAATTAACCTAGAAAAAATAGTAGCCTTTCTTTACACCAACAGCAAGCACCACCTGAAGAAGGAATACAAGGAGAACTTCCTACTCACAATATCCTGGAAAACAATAAAATACCTAGGAACAAACCTAACCAAAGACGCCAAAGATCTCTACAACAAAAAATGTAAACCCCTGAAGGAAATTGAAGAAGATATCAGAAGATGGAAAAACCTCCCATGCTCATGGATTGGGAAAATTAATATAGTAAAAATGACCATTCTACCCAAACTCTTGTAAAGATTTAATCCCAATTAAAATCCTCAAGAGTTTCTTCACAAGTTTGGGAAAAAAAAGTCCTTAATTTTATTTGGAAAACAAAAGACCCCAAATAGCCAAAGCAACCCTGAGTGAAAAGAGCAATACAGGGGTAACTCTATACTAGATTTCAAACTATACTACAGGGCTATAGTCATAAAAACAGCTTGGTACTGGCAAAAAAAAAAAAAAAAAAAAAAAAAAAAAAAAAAAACAAAAAAAAAAAAAAAAAAAACCGTTTGACCAATGGAACAAAACTGATGATCTAAACTTGAGCACATACAATTTCAGCCACCTCATATTTGAAAGGGGACCAAGAAGATACCAGGGGAGGAAAGACAACATCTTCAGCAAGTGGGTGTGGCAAAACTGGATCACCACTTGTAGAAGAAGGAAATTAAAACCCTACCTCCTCTCTCCCTTTACAAAAGTCAACTCCCGATGGATCAAAGGCTTCAACGTGAAACCTCAAACTCGGAAGTAAAAGTTGGCAGCAGAATAAAGCAATAGGTGTAGGAAAAGACGTTCCTAAATCCGACAGCAGCTGCAACGAATTAAGGTCGACAATTGACAAATGGGACCTCATAAAACAAAAGCTTCTGTACAGCGAAAGAAGCAATTAAGGAAGTGAAGAGAAAACCCGCAGAGTGGGAGGAAACCTTCACCGCACACACATTGGACAAAGCATTGGTTTCCAGAGTATATAAACTACTCAAAAACAAAGAAGAAAGAAGACAAATGAAATCACTTCAAAGATGGAGCAAAGAGCCGAACAGAGGACTTCACAAGTGAGGAATTAAAATGACTGAGAAACATCTTAAAAAGTGTTCATCATTCTCTAGTAATTAAGGAAACAATTAATTAACCATTTAAGTATCATCTCACTCCAAATAAGAACTGCTAGGATCAAGAAAACAAATGATACCAAGTGCTGGAGAAGTTGTGGGGAAAGGGGAACACTCATCCATTGCTGGTGGGAATGTAAACTTGTACAGCCACTATGGAAAGCAGTGTGGAGAACCCTTGGAAGACTCAAAATGAGCTTACCACCTGACCCAGTCATACCACTCCTGGGTATATACCGACAAGACTCTTCTTACCCCAGAGATACATGCACAGCGATGTTTATTGCAGCTCTGTTCACAATAGCAAAAAGCTAGAACCAACCCAAATTCCTCTCAACTGATAGAGAAAATATGGTACATCTACACAGTGAGTTCTATGCAGTAGTAAAAAAAGACAACATCCTGAACTTTGCAGGAAAATGGGTGGAACTAGAAGATATTATGTTAAGTGAAGTAACACAGTCCCAGAAAAACAAAGGACAAATGGTATCCCTCATCTCTGGTTGCTAGCGCCAAGAACCTAGTTGTAAACATTTCTTTTTGGGGGTGATGCATATTGGAAAGAACAGCAACAACAACACCAAAAACAGAGGGGACTGCATCAAAGAACTGACTGAAAGGGTGAATCTGGTGGGGTGAGGGGTTGGGAGGGGGACAAAAGTCTGGATTCGATTTTAACATAATCTTGTACTATATATATATATATATATAAAACAATAAAAAATGAAAAAATAAATAATTGAAAAAATGAAGTTATTTAATAAGTAATATAATTAGTTCATATACACATATGAGTTTACAATGATGATAATTTAATTTTTCACAATTTCATAGATATATTCAGTGTATTGTGAGCACATTCAGTCCATTAGCCTGTTATTCTATTCTCACTCCTTTAATTTCCACTGGGCAAAATTGACACATTGTTAAGTTAAAAACATAACATTTTTTCATTTTGTAAGCCTTTGATAATGCCACTTATTGATCACTGGGAATTTTATCTGAAACCTGCACTGGCTATATTCAGAAGATGAAGGCTAAGTAACAGAACAAATGAAACCCATGAACTCTGGCTTCTAACTGCTGAAATGGCAGTGAATAGCATGGTACAGGAAAGTGAGCAATTTCCAGTCACAGAAAGAATTTTTTCTTAGAGACTGCCTCCATTAATTCCAGTTCTAACATTAGGAAAACTATTTGATTTTTCAGCCTTTGGAAAAAAAAAAAAACCCTGATACAGCTTTCTATATGTGCTCAAATTGTACAAAACAGATCCACGGAACCCTGGAATCTAGCAGATGCAGTTGACACGCCAGGAAAACATAATAGATGTGTCAAGATGGACAATTCTAAATCCAGTCGTACTTGAGCACAGCTATGTGAACATTGCCTTATCACCATTTTGAGGAGGTGAACATCTCTATAGTAATAACTAACTTTTGCCTGACACACAGTAAGCACTCAGTGCATTTGAGCTATTTTCTGATGCAGAATATTTACATTCTGTTATACTGCCTCTGCCTTATAGAAATGTTCTGAAACAGAAATCATCCTCTGTCACCCTCCATGATTTATTGTTATTAATAGTTCTGATAAATAGATTTGAAGTTGGAGATAGTTTGAAAAACTTATACTATTGCACATAGGCAAATATTGCTTTCACTACTTCCTTAATGTTAAAATTTATGCAAACATATGGTTTGCTTGTCAACTTAGGATTTGTATGAAAAGCTTCATATGGAAGTTACTGCTGCAGGTACAGGCAATGACTCTGGGAGAATGACTTGGAAAGGTAAAGTAAGTATGCTGTAAAAATGTCATTGTGCAAATCCATGAAAGGGAAACCTGGAGTAGAAGAGAAGCAAAAAGAGGAATGAACGAGCAAGAGCCGAAATGTCTGGCGTTATGCTCATTTTCCTAAACGCTTTCATTAATTCATCTGTTTTTTGCATTTGTTTGGAATCTTTAATGAATCTGTCTAGGACACTTTCATGATTTGTGTTTTGATGGAAAACAAAGAAAAGCGCTGAAAACCATATCTGTTCTATTCGAACTCACTGTGATCTGGACTCTCCACGGAGAAATCAAAGGCTGGGAATGTGAGCAATTCTCTGAGTAATGCAGCAGAAGTGCCTAGCCAGATGTGAATTTGAAACCTGCACCTGCTGCTCTGTTATTGAACATGGCATAAAATTTCACAGATTTTCATTTGAAGCTCAAAAGGCATATACCACTGCTGACATCTGGATTGTAGAAGTGTCCAAACCAATTGTAAAATACAGCTTCCTGGTGGCCCAGGTGAGAGCAACAGAAACAATCTTCTTGCTTCCCTTTGAAACATAAACACCACGCATGCAAATCTGTGGCAGTTGTTTCTCATTAGTTGTCCCAGATTTAGCCCAGAAGTGAAAAGAAATGTTGTCATTGTTGTCATTTTCCTTTTTTCTTTTATTCTGGGAGTTAAATTAGTAAAAAAAAGAATCAAATATTTTACCAGACTAGATAAAATTATTCATTTCAAAAGATAAAGCTGCAAAAGCTTGAAGATCTTAATAGGCTTCATTTCTGTTTCTAAAGTATCAAACACTACTTTGTTTCATAAAATAGAATCAAAGTATTAGAAAAGGTCAGGGGTACTGGTCAGTATTATAGACAAAGACTCAAGTGAGTAGAAAGAGCTTAAGTGTATTGGTATTTCAAAGTTAATAGCTATGTAAATAGTTCACAAGGTGACATAAAAAGTAGTTAGGAGAAGGTTACATCTGGTTATCCTTTTGTTAGGATTAAGGCAGTAATAGTTTATCATACTCATCAAAATAGACATACTTGAAATGTATCTACTGCACATGTTTTCAGATCTGTTCAGGCTTGATAGCATCTTCCTCTAAGAGTAAGGTCAGCAACTTTCTCCTCTCTGAATTCAGCAAGACCTGCTGAGATTCTTTCCTAATGTTGAACTACTTCTGACACATTAGTATTCTTTGTTGTAGTGGGTATATTTACCTATAATATTAACAAAGGTTATCATATTGAAAATATGTGGACTAAAAATCAAAATTATGAGTATATATTTCCTATAATTGAATTAAAATTCCCTATTCTTAATTTTTTAGTACAGTTTTGAAAGATTTCCCAGAAAGTTTAGTTTATTAATGAACTTTTCTCTCAGTGTCGCATTTAAGTGCACTAAAAGACAGACTATAATTGGGCTATAAATTATTTTCACTTACAATATGATAGGCATTTGAAGCATGAATGGTTGAACACATTCCTGAGTGGAGATAACAGATGTTTATTTGAACTCTCTAAACTAAATTTATCATGATGTCAATAAGGTAATTACATTTGGGCTCCACAGTGCATCACAGGGACTGAACGCTTTATATTTTACCAACATTATGTAGTCTATGTTTTCACTGTAAATGCAATCCTAAAAATTTACAGCTTACTAATGAATATACATGGAGGTAGCTTGAAATTAAGTTAGTAAAACAAAGAATGATTGTGTACAATGGTTTTACAAATGTTCAAAATGTACGGATATCCAAATAAAATTAAATATTAATTATATTTTATAAATATATTTGCTAGAATTACATTATTTGAACATTAATAATTGTTCAGGGCATATATTCTAGAAATTTCTTTGACACCCGAGTTTCATTTTAATATTCAGTGACATAGAAATGATGACAGTTTAAATAAATTAATAAATGTATTAATTTCTCATCTCTGAATTTTTTTGTATGAATAGAAAACTAAATGACAGAGCAGGTTTCATCTTACCAAAATCTATTCGATTAAAAAATGGGAGCAAAAAATGATGAATAAAGATTATTTGTTTTGTACTTGAAACTGTCCTCCCTCTTTTCAAGATAATCTTTTACTCCTTTGGAAATATGACAGTTTCCTTCCAGACCAACGATGAACAAAGCAAATTTTAATTCATGTGGTTTGTGAATAGGACACTCTTACCACTAGTCTGTAATCGTATGAGTGGCTTTTCTTCAGGCGAACTGGAGGGTTGCTCCACAAGAATCTCTGCTCATCATTCTCTCACCTTTCACACTGTTCCTTCACAATATTTCTCTCTCCACACTGGTGCTTTGACTCAGTGTTTTATTTCAAAATGAATTTTTCAGTCTCTTACAATTAATGCTATCTCTTTGACCCCACTTACAATAAACAAGCTCCATTCCCAGGTAAAATTTATTGTGTAAACATACCCTGAATATCATTTCTCAGTGAAAACAAATTATCTTGTTTTCTTATTTTTTTTTTTTTTACTTTATATGTGAATGAGTGTATTCCTTGCATGTGTGTAAGTACACCCATGTCCTCCAATGCCAATGGTCAGAAGAGAGTGTCTGATCATCTGTAACTGGAGATACTGACCATTGTTAGCTGCCATGCCGGTGCTGGGAACTGAACCAGGGTCATCTGCGAGAACAGGCAGTGCTCTAACGGCTGAGCCATCTCTCCAGCCCCTGCTTTCTAGTTTTAAGTTAACTAAAGGTTAAGAAGGCAAGAAATTCTGGGTCTTCTCCATTCCTTTACTTTATATATTTCTTTGGTTTTCTTTTCTATCAGCATCACATAAAACACTAAGTGATGAGAAATAAAATGAAAGTAATGTTTAAAAATGAAAAGAAAAATAAGAAAAAAATGTTCTTTATGGTTAAGGCAAAAGCTGGTACACTCATTGCCAATACACAATGCAGAAAGCCCAGTTAATTGCAATGCCTTCACAATTTACTAAGGATCAAGTTACACAGTTCTTCTATATTTAAAAATTTCAAACTTGACTGCAGTTTCTTTTACTGTATGGAAATAAAAACCTTTATGCTTTGACAAAAAATATTTTAAAAGCTTTGAAAATTCCAGATGAAAGCAGTTGATTAATAACTAAAATTTGGCCCAATTCTTACTGTTCCTAGAGTTCAGAGGTTGTATCAATCATAATACGCCCTCTTACAATAATGAAAAGCATTGCTTTGGTAAACAAATTCACCAAATTTGATAGGTCATAAATATGCAATATTGAACACAAAATGATAATATTGGTAAAAGAATAGAGTTTATATAAAGTATTTACAGTTCAAAAGCCAGGTGTGGTGGCGCACGCCTTTAATTCCAGCACTTGGGAGTCAGAGGCTGGTGGATCTCTGTGAGTTCAAGGCCAGCCTGGTCTACAGAGTGAGTTCCAGGTCAGCTAGGACTAAAGGGAGACCCCGTCTCAAAAAAAGACCCCCCCCAAATTAAAGTATTTACAGTTCAAGTCTAGTAACAATAATACATACATAATATATGTATAAATGGTAAAACCTTAGATGAATTAAAGTGATATTTCAAAAATCAGTACTGGTTTTATAGGATAATGTGACTAAGTACTATTCCTTAAAATTGTTAAGATTCAAGTTAGTGGTAAAGATATGAGTACTTGTTTTACTATATTCTAATATAAATAATATGCATTAATTGTAGCATTTTATAGACATTTGATCATATCTGAAATATTTTGATAGTGAGGTGATTTCCTGACCAAAGTAATATATAAATTATATTTCTTATATAATTGTTTTATATGTCTTCTTAAATAATATACATTTTATGTTCCCTTATCCTAAGAGCTTAAATAAATGTATGTAGTTAGTAAATGTTTCAAAAATAATTAATGAAGATAAGGCCAACTGTAAAGAATGATTGAATGAATTGTTACCGAGTAAAATGGAACCATATTTTCTTTGCAATTCTCATAGAAATTTGCCTAATGTAGATAGAGTACAAATCAAAATTTGTAAATGCAGTGATGAAATACAATATAATATACATGTACCTAGATATATTCATATCAATATAATATATAGGACTTTTTTCAGAATAAGTTCAGATAACAAATCAGAAACATGATTTCACGTTATTTATTTAAAAATGATATCTATTATATAATTGCCCTCATATATTATAGGTATTTTTAAAATAAATTTTGGTATTTGCAATAGTATCTTCTTGTAGGATCAATGTACATATATAGAAAAAGATGAATATGGGGCTGGAGAGATGGCTCAGTGGTTAAGAGAACTGGATACTCTTGCATAGGACCTGCTTTTAGCTCCCACATCCACATACCAGTTAACAAGTGCCCATAATTCCAGTTCCAGGCAATCTGACACCGTCTTCTGATTTCTGAGGGCATTGCACATCATGGGTACACTTACATACATTCAGGCAATGCACTCATACACACAGAACAAAACTTTAAAAAAAGAAGTATTATTTAAATAAAGATAAAAGTGAATATAGAATTTAACTTTGTATATTTATAGTAATAAAACAGTAAATTCTTATATTAAACCTCACCAGTCCATGTCTTAGGGAACGTGGTGGAAGGAGTGGAAAGATTGTAAGAATCATGGTTGGTGCATGAAAATAAAGAAACAGCCTTTCAGGGAACTTGCTCCTGTGAACTTGTAGCAGTACTGACAGCAAGCACAAGGCCCATACTCACTCCTTGAGACAAAAAGTCCATATAGAATTGGAGAAATGGAAAAGAGTCCCTAAACTTAGCCAAAGAACTATTGGCTTCTAATTACTGCTGGGTGAGGGAGAGTTGATCTTTAAGAGAATGATTCTAGACAAGCTAAGCTCCATTGGTGAACTTGTGTCAAGGGACATTGAGGTACAAAAGTTTGACTCACTAGGCCTTTGCACACATGACACAATGCACGAAATCCAGGGGGAAAATTATAGGGGTTGTGGGTGGGGGCTAAATTCTAAATACGATTAAGATGTATCTTATGAATTGCAGAAAGACTCAGTAAAATATACCTTGAAAATAATAAAACTGAGAAAATAAAAATACTATATGGGAAGTTGTTTTCTTACATGAGAGATCTTTAAGAAGTTTATATTTCATGAAAGTTATACAGGTATAATGTACTTTTTCTGTCCCTATCCAAATTTAGTAGAAATACACTTAATTTCAATAATAAATTATGGGTTTACAGTGTACAAAGCAAAATTGCTTGCAATCAATTGAAAGAAATTAGGTTTGCTTATGAAAGAAAACTCATGTGTGCATTGCCAAGAATGTTGACATTACCTTGTTGGTTTTAAAATGATTGTGAGTAAAATTTTTTGCCTTTATCTAAAAATCCACATACATTCATTCATTCATTCATTCATACATGCATACATACATACATATGCATGCACGCACGCACCCACACACATACATGCACACAATATTGATAACAGTAAATTGGGACACTGCCTTAGGTAGTTTAGAACTGCATAATAGAAACTCAGCTTGATGTAGTAGCACATGTCTGCTCTCCTAACACATGAGATGCTGATCCACAGGAGGATTAGGATTTCAAGTTATTCTGGGCTACACAGTGATTTTGGAGTCCAGCCTGAGTGACAAGACACCTTGTTTCATGAAGAAAAACAAATGGCTGTGAACATTTCCCAACTGACATCTGCTACTAACTAGATGTTCCTGGTACAAGTGTATATGCCCAGAGAGTCAACCTTCCCAGTAAGGTCTGGGAGAGCTGTCCTGAAAAGAAACGTGTGTGGTCATGTTCAAAAATTACAGTGTGTAAGAGAAAGATACTGAATCTCCCAGATTGACTGCTTCAGAAGCTTATTACTTATTAACGTAGATTGTTCTTTGCACTCCTGCATTCTTTAGTTATAAGATAATGCTTCCTTGGTATATGTTTCATTAGCCTTTTGCTACTTTTATGTCTTTAAATCTGATTTCTCTAAGTAAAACATGGTTTTGATGATTACATATTGTGAAATTACAAACATGACTCACTACAGAATCTTGGTTATTACATCTTTATTTATCTTAAAGATAAAAACATGATTATTCTTTTTATACTGAAATGTGAAACCTTGTAGTTATTAAGGGACTCTTTTGTAAGTTGCTAATTATTTGACTCACACATCCCAGAATCCAGAATGCTCTGTGCTGCTAGAATTCACCACAGTACTTTTACCTTATGCTCCTTCTTCTTCACCACTGTTCATCCACTGCTGTGATTGCAACAGGGTGTAGGAGGGAAATGAATTATGGAGAGGCACCAGAGTGATTTGGGTCTCATCTGAATTCCCATCCTGTCAGCCCTGCCTTTGCTGATTTGAGGTGAAAATCCTGGTTCCTGTGCAAAGGTGAGACCCTCAGCCACAACTAAATTAAAAATTAAATGTAAAAATGTCTAACCCAAGCCAAAAAAAGTAACTATATTGAAAGCTGAAGGACTAGAGAGCATTTTGTTTCCCACAGAAGAAGAGTGAGCCACAATTAAAACATTAAAAAGTACAGAGATTCACTGAAGAAGCATATGTTGTGCCTACTTACTTCATGAAATAAAAAGAAAACTACAAGTCTCTAAGGAAAGCAAGCTATAGAGTTGTTTGTTATATTTTTAATTATATAACCACTCACAAATATCCTCAGATTACTATGAATTACAAATCCCTTCCACTTCAAATGTAACACTATGTTAAAATGATCCTGACTTGGTAAAATAAGTTATGTTTATATTATTCATCTTACATATCTCCCCCTACTCCTCCTATTCCTATTCTCCTCCTCCTCCTTCTCATGCCTCCCCCACCCCACCCCACCCCACCCAGCCTCCTAACCCATTCCTCCTTATTTTATAACTACGATTATCTTTGCATTATTATTACTTATATGTTTTCTGGTCATTTGAATCTAAGGTAGTTGTGAAGCACTTAAAAAATTCTTTAATGTGGCATTCTATGATGAGGCATGTCCAATCACTCACTTCATCCAATAAATTATATGTACTTATTGTAATAGAAAAGAACCTTTAAAAAGCACTTTTACTGAGTTTTTGTGCATTGTATAGAATAGATCTTATTCAAATTTAGACACGATTCCCAATATGCACCACCTCTGGTAGGACCCCTCACAGGATTTAATTCATTCTGTCATATATGTTAAGTCCAATCTGGTCAAGAATTTGTACCCATATGTCCCCTAGTGCAAGTTCATCCACTGGAGTCAAGTCCTTTTCTTTCATGTTTCCATTTTTATTTTATGTTTCCAAATGTAAAATAGTCAAGATTCTTTTTTTTAATTTTTTATGTGTATGAATGTATTGTCTACATGTAGGTTGGTGCACCTGTGTCTTGCAGTGCCACAGAGGTCAGAAGAGGGTGTCAGATTCCCCTGGAACTGGAGATAAAGATGGTTTTCATCCACCATGTGGGTGCTGGGAATGGAACCCAGGTCCTCTGCAAGAGCAGTCAATGCTCTTAACTGCTGAGCCATCTCTCCAGCCCCGAAAGTCAAGATTCTTACACCAGTGAGAATGAGACCATCTCAAGTGAGATTATGCAAAGCAGTTCAGTGTATTCAACAATTATTTCTCTTCAGCTTTTCTCCTTCAAACAATGTGATTGACAGAAAATTAGATGGCATGGGCTTGGTCGGAAAATGTCATTAAACAAAAACAATAAACAAACAAAAACACCACTTCAAAGGGCAGTTTCTACTTTCTGCAAGTCAATTTTCAATAACATTATAAGATCTACTCTCCCAGCAGTAATCAGTTGCCAAAAGTTCTTCGTCTAGAGTTGAAGCCTACTGCCCATTCACCTTTAGCTATTCTGGATTTTTGTCTCATTGAATTGGCATAGGACCTGTGCTTTCGGTCACCACCATTGCAACCTCATACGAACAAGTTCTCAGTGTCCCAAATGCCTCTGCTTACGTTCACACACCAACTCTGGCCCTTACGTTCTTCCACTCCTTCGCAATGGTCCCTGAGCCACAGTTGGGTGAGGTTTAATAGTGGAGTCCTATCCAGGAACAAGCACTCTTCATTCCCTTACTCTCTAACTTTTAACCAGTTCAGGCCTTCAGTGTGTTCACTATGTTGTATGAGGAAGCTTCACTGGTGAGAGTTGACATATGCTTTATTATTCTTTCTTCCCCTGTTTTGGTATATTTCATGAGCTGTAGGTGTGGGGGATTCAGTGAAGATGTGTTACATAGGGCTGAGATAGTCTCAGACATATATTTTATGTGTAAACAGTTGTGGAACTCTATAGTAACCTACTACGTTTGAGTTTGTTTTGTTCTTGCCTTTCCAGAAACATTAGTTGCATTGCTAATTTGTTTATGTGATCTTTCTGATTTTTAAAATGTAGGCATTTAGATCTATAAACTTCCCACTTAGGACTGTTTTTATTTTTTTTATTTTTTAAAATTTTTGGTCTTTTTGAGACAGGGTCTCCCTGTAGCCCCAGCTGTCCTGGAACTCACTCTGTAGACCAGGCTGGCCTTGAAATAACAAAGATCCACCTGCCTCTACCTCCCAAGTGCTAGGACTAAAGCCATGCACCACCATGCCTGGCTTAGGACTGTTTTTAAAATGTCCCAGAGGTTTCTCTTTTTTTCTTTTTTCTCTGAATTTTTATTGAGCTTTTGTACATGTCATACAACATTTCTTATTTTTCCCTTTAATTTTATATTACTATAATACATGAATACATACCCTCCATACATATACCACAATTACAATGTCTGAAAATAAGTGGTCAGTTAATTCTAGAGCCCATTAAGGAATTCACATTACAACAACATAGTTGCCTTCAGATAAAGATAAAAAAAATATATATAATATTATTACTTAGTATATAGATAATACATTAATATTAACTTTTCTGCCTTGCCTTTCAACTAAGGATTTGGTGCTAGCATCCACAAATAAGGGATACCATTTATTTTTGTTTTTGTTTTCTTCATTTGTTTTGTACGATTGTGTCCCGCCCCCCACCCTGACTGTGTTACTTCACTTAGCATAAATTGCTTCTGGGTCCATCCATTTACCTAGAAAGTTCATGATGTCATATTTCTTTACTGCTGCATAGAATTCCATTGTGTAAGATGTGTACCATATTTTCTATTGCACTCCTGGTTGGGGACACTTAGGTTGTGCTTCCAGCTCTTCACTACGTGAAGAGAGCTAATAAACAAGTGATGATTTTGCTTAATGAGTCTTTGTGAGTGCCCAGGAGTGTACAACTGGTCAGGTGGTAGGCTCATTTTCAGTTTTTTGAGAGTTCTCCACACTGCTTTACAGAGGGGTTGCATGAGTTAGCATTGCCACCCACAGTGGATTAGTGTTCCCCTTTCTCCACAACCGCTCTAGCATTTGGTATCCTTTGTTTTCTTGATCATAGCTAGTCTTACCAGAGTAAGAAGAAATCCTGAGTTGGTTTTAAGTTGCATTTCCTTAACTATTAGTAATGTTGAATACTTTTAAGATGCTTCTCAGCCATATTTACTTCTTCATTCAAGAAGTCTCTGTTCAGCTGTTTACTCCATCTTTTGAATGGGTCTTTATATTCTGTTTTCTCCTGTTGTTTTAAATTGAATTAGTAATTTTTCTTTTTTTTATTTTGTCTTTTTTGAGACAGGTATCCCTGTAGCCCCAGTTGTCCTGGAATTCGCTCTGTAGAACAGGCTGGCCTTGAACTCACAAAGATCCACCTGCCTCTGCCTCCCAAGTACTAAGACTAAAGGCGGGCACTACCACGCCTGGCTGAATTAGTGAATTTTCAATTCCATCTTCCTACTTGTTTGGGTTTGCTCTTCAATATTCTTTCTTTCCTGCAAATTCACCTTTCACTTATTGAATTGCTTTTGTTATTTCATTCTTCTGTGTATTCGTATTTTTTGAGTTTCCATCATAAGATTTGCCTGCTCACATTGAGTTCTTTTAGTGTGTGTGTTTTTTAAGATCTTTGATCATATTTGTGATTAATCTTTTAAATTCTGCATCTTGGAGTTTCTCAGTGGTGGTAGGCAGGTCTATGGTAGGCATATCTGGAGGTCAAGACTCGGGTGGGGACACCTTGTGGAAATTCAAAAAAATCAAAGCTGGAGAATTAACCTAGTGTCTCAAGAAGCAGTGGGTATGTGTGAACTGAGTAGTCCAATGATGAGGCCTGGGCCCAAGGTTAGAACGGGTCAGAGTTCAGGAAGAGTGTGGAGCTGCTCTAACTGCAAGGGAACAAAAGCAGGATCTAAGATCCCATGATGGTAAGTGGGGTTTTGTCTTGATTTCCTTGAATTCAGAGTTTATTAGACCAGAGGCCAGGGGCAAGGGGGAGTGGGAGCAGCCTGTGAGGAGGGTCTAATAAACTGCCCGAGAGAAGTAAGCTAGTATGGGGTTAGGAAGCAATTCCAGAGATCTTAGATGGAAGGGGAGGAGACAGCCTGGGCCTGAGGCTAGAAGGAGGACGACATGCCTGGAGATGGACCTTTCTTCTCTCTATGATGATAACAGAGGTTTGTTTCCTATATGGAATTTTCTGTTTGTTTACTTTGTTGTTTCATTTCAATGTATATTTTTCCCCAATTTGTGTAAAATTTATTGAAAACATCTTAATCATATTATCAACCATTTTCACCCACCCATAGCTCCCCCAATCAGGTTTCATACATTCTCTCATATATTTTAAGACCTATTGAGTCAGGCTGATCTTGAACTCATACACATCCACACGTCTCTGCTCCTGAGTGCTAGGATTAAAGGTGTGCACCACTAGGCCCAGTTATGCTTTGTTTTTTTTTTTTAATATAAGTATTCTGATATACTTGAGCAAACAGGATGATTTAACTATATACATATTCATTCCCTATATCTTCTTACATTGCCTCTATTTCTGGATCAATTTCTCCATAACCTCTTTTCAAAGGAAAAAAAACAAAATTATGGGATTACGTGGACTGTTAATAATGTGTAATATGAGCGTGGTTCCGGTTAGAAGCACCAAGGTTTGAGAGTGACAGTACAAAGATTAACTAGAATGCCTAAGCTTTAATAAATTTTTCTCTCATATATGATAGAAGTTATTATGAAGAATGCTTTCATGGGTTAGTTAAATGACATTTTTCTAGGGATGTAGACTTGGATCTTCCTTGAATATTCTTCTCGCTGAAGAGTAGACAACTGAATCCCACATTTGCTCTTAGGCAATATCTAATGTCTAGTCACACATTTGACTTGAGCAACATGAATATCCTGAAAGTTTATTTTTTTTCCTTTTCCCCTTAATTTAACACCTTTTGTAGAAAAGGGTGAAAGACATGAGCATATTGAGCATCACTCCTTGCACTCTCCATGTGCTGAGAGTATAATCATATCATTGGACTTTGTAGGGTAAAGATGTTGTCCTCACAACTACCTACCAGTGTTTGTGGATTGTGTATAATTCAGTAAAAATGGGTTCTCACAGACCTCCATGTACTATGGTAATCCCTTCATTCCTAATCAATTTATTCCTATGTCCACTATTAGTAATAAAATTTTTCTTTCATTCTGCTTGTGGTCACCTCGGTTTTTCTATTCTATTGTAAGATATGAAACATTCACATTCTTCTAGATATTTGCTTTTCTTAATCTTATTTCATCCAACTTTCATGCAGAATTTCTTTTTTTTTTTTTTTTTTTTTTTTTTTTTTTTTTGTCTTTTTGAGACAGGGTCTCCTTGTAGCCCCCAGCTGTCCTGGAACTCACTCTGTAGATCAGGCTGGCCTTGAACTCCCAAAGATCCACCTGCCTCTGCCTCCAGAGTGCTAGGATTAAAGGCGTGCACCACCACGCCTGTCTAGACCACATTTTAATCTTTTATAAAAGCAGATCTTTCAAATATTTTTTTTTTTTTTTTGTTATAAAAGGAAGACTTTATTTGAGCTTATTATTGAAGTTCCAGGGAATCAGACAAAATTGTTTGTGTGGAAGCAATGGTGCGGGGGGTGCTGCAGCAGCAACGCCGAGGGTCACTTCTCACAATGAGATACAGGAGGGAAGAGAGAGAGAGAGAGAGAGAGAGAGAGAGAGAGAGAGAGAGAGAGAGAGAGAATGGAGACCACAAGGCTTGTTAAACTCACTAAGCCTGCCTGCCCCCAATGACGTACTTCCCTTGGCATGGCCACACCTTCTAAGACCTTCAAGAACAGTGCCACCAACTGGACACAAAATGTCTGAATACTTAAAGCCTACGGGGGACACTCATTCAAACCACCACATCCCACTCCCTGGCCCCCATGGGCTCCTGACCATATAAAATGCAAAATTTGGACTAAATGGTCCAACCTTAAAAGTCCCCATAGTCTTTACCATTCTCAATTCTATTCAAAAGTCTACAGTCCAAAGTCTCTTCTGAGACACAGGCCAATCTCTTAACTGTAAGCTCCTGTAATATCAAAAGGCAAATTTCATACTCCCAACATACAGTGGAACCGAATACACATTTCCATTCTAAAAGGGAGGAATAGAGGCATAGTGAGGAAATACTGGACCAAAACAAGAGCAAAACCCGGCAGGGCAAACACCAAGTCCAGTAGATCCATGTGCAACTTCTGGGACTTGACTTCCAAAGGGCTGAGATGGCTCAGCTCTTCCAGCTTTGCTTGCAGCATACATCTCTTTCTTAGGCTGGTACCACTCCCTGTATGGGGCTCTCTTTGGCAAATATCTCACAGCTCTGGCATCTTGAATGTCTTCTTGGGGTCTCTTCTGCCAACCAGACTTCACATTCACAGCTTCATGCAATGGCCTATCAGGGCCTTCTTTATGCAGGGACACCCCTGCTGCACTCTGCCTGACCTTGGCAGCTCTCTGAAACCGTGGAGAAAGAACTGAAGACCCCTTCACTCTTGCAAACCTCATGCCTCTAAATCCAGCACCACATGAATTAAACTGCCAAGTTTGGCTGCAAGTTTGGGATGGACTCTGGCCTTTTCTCTGCCCTGGACTTGTTGGAGTAGAAAACGCTTTCAGTATTTTCATTTCAAAAATTGGAAGCTTAGCTGGGTGTGGTTTTGCCCTGAAGGTACTGATTCTGTTGTTTACTTGTAAATCTCAAAGCCCTTCCTTAATCACTTTAATCTCACTTTTTCCATTGTTTACTTATAAATAGCTAGGCCTCTCCTTAATCACTTTAGTATCCTTATCAAAAGGAACCTCTCCTTCACATGCCTTGGTCCCGCCTTTAATCTTCCTAGTGCAGTTTTCAGATCCAAACTGTACATTCTGCATTTCTTTCTGCCCCATCTGCTCTTCTTCACTGTAGATCTGTACAATATTCAACATTAATAGCCACGCCACCATTTCTACATTAGGCTGTCTTGAAATATCCTCCACCAAAGACATTAGTCCATTGTTTTTCAACTTAGAATCAGACAAGCATTTGGGCTGTGGGCCAACTGCTGCCAGGCTCTTTATCAAAATATCTCAGTTGCTGCCTAAGTCTTTATTTTCCTCTGGAACTACATTTTTTTTTATAAATTTTTATTGATGCTATTTGTGCATTTAATACATTTTTTCCAATTAGTTTCACAAGGCTATTTCCTTCCGCGCCCCCCCACCCCCACCCCATCCAGATCATGCATTCTGTCTGCCATAACTGTCCTGCATCTTCTCTTAGTGCTCCTCTTTATGCTAAGCCTAGGGAAGCAACGCTGTGGAAGAGGAGTGTGCGTGGTAGAGATGGAAGGGCTTGCGATGTGGTGTGAATGGTGAAACTACACGCAATGTAGTCTGGACACTCATTTGAATCAACTTGATGAACAAACAACCTGTCACCTCACCCCACGGGATGGTGGGGCTGTAAGGTGTTTCGGGCACAACAGCCTGCAGATAGGTTTTTCATGAATGGATGCTGTACTCATGGATTATCACTATAGCTAAAAATGAAAAAAAAAAAACTGAGATCTTTCAATATTACAGGTCCTGCTTTTCCAAGTGCTTTAGATTAAGACAGCGTTTGAAAATTATAAAAATACATGGCAGCAAAACCAGTTGCCATCAGAAAAAATGGGCAAGAACAAATAGCTAGTACTTCCCAGCAAAGGGAAGAAGAATGGTGGTATACTTAAATATAGGTATATTCATTTTGGTTATTGAGTACTATGTGCAAAGTTTCTCTTCAAACACTCAAGTGACACTGCTTAAATTTAATGCCTAATTCTAATTCTCCCCCCTCCCCCACACACTAGCTTTTACTTCCCTCCTAATTCTCGGTCCTGTATTCCATACCAATCTCTTTCCCATAGTCATACTTTTTTTTTTTTTTTTTTTTTTTTTTTTTGTTTTTTTTTTTTTTGTTGCTAATTTGAGACAGGTTTTCCTGAGTCTCTGGCTGTCCTGGAACTCACTCTGTAGACCAGGTTGGTCTTGAACTCACAAAGATCCACTTGCCTCTGCCTCCCAAGTGCTAGGATTAAAGGTATGCACCACCACACTCGGCTAGTCATGACTTTTTAATAATCATGTGATCCACAAAGTTTTTAATCCCTTCTTACTCATTTATATTCTCTACAGCTTTATCATTTACTTATTTATTTATTACTTATTCATGCACACATGCATGCATGCATTTATTTATTTATGTTTGGATGTGCCTGGCATGGCACCCAGTTCACTGTGCACTAGGTAAGAATACTATCACTAATCTACGTACCTACTCTACACAGCTTTCTTCCTGAACAACTTTCCCCTTAAAAACCTTTTAAGAAGGCTTACCCAAATCAATAAAAAATATATGCACTAGTGCTGATCTTATGGTTGTATTTACTTAACATATAGCTATAGCATAATGTTCAGCTATTTTTTAATTTATCTAATAGTAAAGCTAAAATAATGTAGTATTTTCTTATCCCTGAGCTAAAAGAAGGATTGGAAATACTGATAATCAATATTGTTGAGTTGCTGATTGCTACTTAGCCTTTAAAATTCTGTTTTTATTTACTTTCTTTGTTTTCTTTACTAAATAATTCTTAGTCTTCCACTATAAGTTTAGAAACACATGAAAGGGAAATGTTAGAATCAAGTACTCTAAATCATTATCTCAGACACTGGTTTGCAATAACGCTTTATGATCCCAAGGATAATTTGCATATAGCTGGGAGATATGAGCTACTAATCTCATGGATCAATTGTATAACTTAAAATAGTATAAAAGTATAACTATTAATGCTGGATTTCTTTAAGGCTTATACATCTTTACGCTGACATCTCACAAATGAATGACCTGGAGCTTTTTCCATGGTGTTCCAAAGGCCATGTATGAGTCAATGGACTGGATCCAAAAGGGAGTGTCTTATGATTCTAAAGCCACATCACAATGCTTAGAGGACCACAACTTAATTTAATGTGCTATTAACATTGCCCCAGATCTAATGAAGTGAATATCATTTATAAAATAAAACATTTGTTAAATTACTTCTTACATATCCCCTTGCATCGGGTGTACTAATCTTCTATTTAAAATTGAATATCTATGAGACAGATTGACCTAAATGCAACCATACTACAAAGTGTGACCAATGTAGAGGTCGAAAGTAAGATAAAAGAAGAAAATGGCAAATTAATAACAGCTGATAGCTCAGTGGAGTCTGTGCTCAGCATTTAATACACACAGCAGGAAGGAGGAGGAGGTGATATGAGTTCAATTGACCATGTACTTTATGTGGGAATAAATAATTCACTCAGGGTTATTTGAGGGGCAGTGAAGAATGCATGCACCTTTCCTGCTGTGGTGGTTAATCATGCCCTGGATTTGTACACAAGGGACAGTTTCTATCTTGAAAATTGTTCTGCAAAAATAATTGCTGGATATAACTGTGTACCCTGTATATATTTGTTGAGTAAATGAATTGGAAAATAGAATAAAATTATAAATGAACTTGGCGATCTAGAATAATAGAAATGATATTTAATATCTCTTATTTTACACCCCACACAGAATACTAAAAGATAAGACAAAGTTTTATTTTAGTTTTTGTGAGCAATAAATTATTTATATATGCTTCACATTTAGCAAATATTTGAAATAAAATTGGACTATGTTCAGTTTAATCACATTGATTATAAACATTATTCACAAAGATAAGAGATACATTTTGTATCTCCTTAGTATTTCCATATCAGTCATTCATTCAGCTGTCTCCTCAATGCAAGAACATGAGCTTACTACTCAGTTTTCAAGGAAGAATGTGAATCTACCAATAGCAGAGAACTTCCTGTTCCACATCTCATGGTTTTAAGTCTGAGTAAATGCATTTTAGTCTCTCAAAAATGTCATAGTTCATTTATTGTATGTACTATGTTGCTGGTGACTAATCATAGAACAGTCAACTTCTGTTTCCACATCTCTCTCCATTGACTAAGCACTTGTCCATTCTAACAACTGAATCATGATTTAAATTTCCACTCCAAAGCTGAGATATAACCACTACTTAAGTACCCAAGTCTTTATTCCTATCTATGAAAGATCTTGAGCACAGTCATTGGTGAGATCTGCTTTCCAGCTTGGATATTTTATTTTAATTTAATGTTTAAAATAATATATGACTTATTAAATAAATAAAATGTCATCACTGATTGTCATATCATAAAGGCCAACAGAAATCTAAATAATTTCTTAAATTTTATTTATTATTTTTATTTTATGTGTATGAATATATTACCTGCATGTAGGTAGATGATCCTGTGTAATGCAGTGCCCACAGAGGTCAGAAGAGGGCATCAGGTCTCTTGGAAATGGAGTGTTGGACAGTTGTTAGCTGTCATGTGGGTGCTGGGACTCGAACCCAGGTCCTTTACAAGAGCAGTCAGTGCTCTTAACCACTGAGCCATTTCTCCAGTCCCTAGAAATCTAAATAAATGTATCTAGCACATTTATGTCATGTACTGTGCTGTTATTTGACATGTTCAGTTCTATGAAACTGAGCCATTTCAAGTTTTCAATGAGGTCACATATAATATTTTAAAAATAATTTTAACTAAATTATGTTTTTCAGACTAGTTTCTGAAGAACAGGACACAATTCATTTCTTAAAAACCATTCTTCCTTGACTTGGCTTAAATATTAACAGATGTTTGGATGGTATGTTAATTCATGAATTACATTTTCTTCTGTTAAGTATGGCAGGGTCTTCGTTTGGTTTATAACATCTCCTAACCATTGGAGGATGTAAGCTTGTGGCATCAGCCATGAGTTATTCCTCCAAGGAGAGAGCTAATAGCCAATTAGATTTGGGATATACAGACATATTGCTGCCACTGCTGCACAGTATTTCCAGGCAGATGAGGTGTAGCTGGTGCTGACAGAGGAGTCTTGCTTGACTCAAGGAGACCTATATTTGCTTTATTGGTTTAGTGGTCTTTGGTAACACTCACTGGCATCCCAGAGACTATCTGTATATTTGCAAGTGCGGTCTCCATACATCTTTCCCATGTTTATATCAGGTCTTCAATAGCAGGGCCTTATCGCCTCTCTTCCTGCAGATATCCCAGTTTGGAGGCAAGGAGCCTTTACCATTTGTGGGGGCTTGGATCCCCTGGCCAACATCTCCTTGGTAGAATAATCTATTGTTGCCTTGATTCCACCCTATAGGTATGTATAAAACAACTGCTTTTTTGAGACTCATGGGTCAAAAATAAAAACCTTAAATAAAAAAGGGGGATATAGATAGATATGAAAACTTTTTGTCAAAAAACCTTGTAACCCAAATCTTAAAACTAACTATGGGAAAGGATTTGTATGTTCCAACAGGCCAGAGTATCACCAACTTAATGGCTGAGAAAGAAAATGCAGCTTTGCAGTGAGTAGGATGTACCAGAAAGTGCCAGCAGAAGGATTGACTCCTCTGGGCATTGAAGGGAAGAAATGCCTCAGATTGCTGCAGACATCAGGCCCCTCTGTGGATCCTACTAGTAACAACTATTTTTAATGATTCCTAACGAAGCTTACCTTCTAGGTGCCGCAAAGGTTTTAATACAAGAGACTTTCTTAACTCCCCCCCATAGAATAAGGAGAAATAAGATGATGATGAGGTCGTTCTCCAGCTGTAGATTGGAACCAGCTGTTATAGAGGTATTCTCTTGTAAAATCAGTAAAACTGCCTTCTTTAATTGACTAATGGACATAGAAACTGTGAAAAGGATTATTCTCTATTCAGAACCAAATATAATGCTAAAGTCTCCTTAAGCTATGCACTTAAACAAAATATATTAATACAGGAGCTCTGACATCAAAGTAATTGTTTTAGTGAATAAAGTTTATGTATATTGTTATATTTGAGACAATATTTATAACTAGCTCAAATTTTTAAAATTAAATTTTTTATAGTTTAATATAATGTTTCTTATATTTGTATATGGGTATTTTAGTCTATAAGGAGGTTTTATTTTCATTTTTATTTTTACTTGAACTGTTCACATCTTTAATCCCAGGACTCAAGAGGCAGGGGCAGACAGATCTCTGGGATTTCAAAGCCAGCCTGGTTTACATAGTGAGTTCCAGGACAGCTGGGGCTACAGGGAGACCATGTCTCAAAAAAGAGCAAAAATAAGACAATAATGAAATCTTATTCTCTATTTGTAAAATATTTGTAGGTGTATGAGAGAATTATTCAGTTACAATTATTAGAAAATCCCTCATTCAAAACTGCTTATTAGCAATCCCTTATACAAGTATCTTTCAGTGTTTGAAGCAAACCACTTAGTGAAATCTGAGAATTTTCTGTAGTATTATTTTGCAGAATTTTTATGTTTCCAAGAACATGTAATTAATTACATTTTAGAACCATATCTCTGAAAACTCATCTTGCCTTCATTCCTCCACTGCCGGTTTTCCTTGTTTTTCTTGTCACTCTCCAAATAAATAAAAATAACATGTCCAATATTTAACACTTTCAGGCCTATTCCTGAAAATTCTTATGAGTTGTGAAGTCCCAGCTCTTAGTCTGTGTGGCTTTTCAAGTGTTTTTACACAATGTAAAATAAGAACAAAGATAGTGACATTCCATGTTATTATAAATCTTCTCTCTCTTGTGCCTCTTTCCTTTTTAATTTCATACGCAAATACACAATAGATTTATTAAATTATAAAACTATCCATACCAAGAGAACAGATATGTGATTAGAGTTATTATTTAAAATTCATTATGAAAATAAAATATCAACTATAATATGGTAAGCCATATAAACATTATGCATATTATAACTTGAACAGTTTGTAAAAATGCTGGCCATAGTGGCACAAACCATTAATCTTGGCCCTCTGGAGGCAGAAACAGATGATTCTCTGTGAGACAGAGGTCAGCCTGGTCCACATAGTGATGTCCAGGTGGGCTGGGACTAGAGAGACTGTGTGTGTTTGTGTGTGTGTGTGTGTGTGTGTGTGTGTGTGTGTTTGTGTTTGTATGTTGGGAGTTATAACAGATTTTCCCAAAGCAAACGTTTTTTCAAGGCATTTCTTCACTTTCAACAGGTTTTCACACAGTATCCTTTGTTTTCTCTACTAATACATTTGTTAACAAGTAATTAAAGTGATTTACATGAGATCCATTGATAAGCAGTGACTTCATGATTCTTGACTCATCTGGAAAATGAGAAAGGCACATTATGTTGATAGGATAAAACAAAATAATTAAGACTAAAATGAATCATGTCAAACAACCACCAGTATATTTTAGATTCACCAACTTAATCAAATGACTACTCTAAACCACTCACAGAGTAGTAATTTAAGAGTTTACAAATCTTTTTTTAAACAAAAGCTGACATTTAAGTCTTTTGTGATTATGCAAAACAAATTGCTAGACTATTATAAATCTAAATTGCAACACATAATTTTGCATTCCAATCACATGTAGATTTTTGGTATTGTTTTCCAAATAAGCCTGAGATAGAATTAAATTAAGCCTCATATTCCTTTTAAATCTGAAAGAGCCCACAAATCAAATTCTTCACAATGTGTACTCATGGTTTGTTGACTGCATTCTTTCTGTCACAAAGCAATTTTAAATAGATTCAATAGATTCATTTGGTTACACTGACGGCCTAGAGGTAAATATACTTCTATAATATTGCAGGAATTTTTTTCTCCTCTGAAAAAAAGCAAAATTACTAGTGATTTCCAAGGAGAAAAAACATTAACATAATGATTTTATTGTGTTTCCTCCTGAAAGTCAATTTATTCTTATGTTTGTTTACTCTATTGAAACATAACATACCCAGGTTGAATTTGGTAGTAAAAAAATTGATTTCTAAAGAAGACTATTAGAGCACTTCATAAACAACTAAAAACAAATCCTAAAGAACTGAATATAATAAAGAGGATAAAAATCATGTATTTTCAGAGAAAACTCATGCAAAACCATGGCTCCCACACTTTCATCAGATATACTGCTAACAATATGCTTGTTACATGTCACTTAATATAGATAGAGAACAAATGTTATTTTAAAACATATTACATGAAAGCAACATTTCTGCTGTTGTTCATTACCCAGATAAGAAAACATAAAGGGCCTTGGGGAGATGGCTCGGCTTTTAAGAGCACTGGCTGCTCTTGCAGAGGATCCAGGTTTGTTTCCCAGAACCAAATGGTAAGTAACTTTGTAATTCCAGTTTAGGGGGATCCAAAGCCCTTTTCTGGCCTCTGCTAACACAGCAAGTACATGGTGTGGTTACATGCATGTGTGAAAAAAAAAAAACTTCATACACATTATATAAAAATGAAATAATTTTCTAAAAGTGTTTAAAAACATATGCTATTTTCATTTAAATTTTTAAGATGTTCATACAACATAATTTGATGCTATTTATACCCCATGCTCAACCTGAACCATCTCACACTCCAGATTGTCTCTGCCCTCCCAGCAGCCATTTTTTGCCCAAATCTCCTTAGGTTGGATCTTCTTATCCCCTTCTTCATATCTATGCTGGGGGCTCTTTTTTTTGGTTTGAACATGCATGGAGAAAAACTGAAAACAGTCTCATTAAAATCAGGAACAAGACAAGGATTTGATTCTTCCCATTCTTATTCAATAGAGAACTCAGTCTTAGCTAGAGCAATAAGACAAATGAAGGCAGTAATGTGCATACACATTGGAAAGGAAGAAATCAAAGTATTTTTCATAGAAAACTATATGATTCTATACATAAAGAGTCCTAAAGACTCTACCAGAAAATTCCTGGGGATAATAAATAATTTGTGCAAAATAACAGGATATAAAAATAATAGCCCTAAATAAATAGCCTTCCTATATGCCAACAACAAATATACTGAAAAAGAAATCCATGAAATGATCACATTTATGATAGCCTCAGAATCCATAAAATCTAAGAAGAGAAATGAAGGACCTGTACAATAAAAACTTCAGCGACATGGCAAAAAGAAACTGGAAAAGGCACCAGAAAATGGAAAGACCGCCCATTATTATTGATGCATAAAATTAATATTGTGAAAATTGTCATACTACCAAAAGCTATCTACAAATTTGATGTAATACAATTAAAATCCCCCCAAAATGTCTTCATAGAAATTTAAAAAATAGTCTCAAATGTAATATGGAAAAGAAATGCAAGACAGGCAATATAATCCCCAACAATAAAATAATTGCTGGAGGGATTACCATTCCTGATCTCAAATTATACTGAAGAGCTATAGCAATAAAAATAGCACAACACTGGCAGAAAACCAGACAAACTGATCAGGGAGTAGAACTGAAGTCGCATATTTAAATCCACACATTTACAGCCACCTGCTTTTGACAAAGGAACCAAAAATACACACTAGAGGAAAGGCAGCATTTTAGGCAAATGGTGCTGATCAACTGGATAAGGGCAAGTAGAAGAATAAACCTAGATCCCTATCTCTCACCATACATAAAACTCAACTGCAAATGGATCAAGGACCTCAACATAAGACCTGACCCTATGAGTCAATTGAGGTGAAAGTAGGGAACACATTGGATTATACAGGCACGAGAAAAGACTTTCTGAACAGAATACTGTAGGGTTAACATTAGGTTGAACATGTCACAAATGATGCTAAAAAGATTCAGTACATCCAAGAACAACATCATTTGGCTGAAGATACAACATACACACTTGGAAAAAAAAATCTTTACCAGCTATTCCTACGACAGAGGTTAAATATCTAGAATACAGAACAATTTCAAATCCTAAATATCAAAAAGCCAACAAAACAAATATTCTAAGATAAAAACTGGGGTAAGGAGCTGAACATAGATAAAAAAGATAAAATACAAATGGCTGAAAAATGCTTTAAAAATGTCCAAAAGCTTCAGAATTTTTAAAAAGCATAACACCTTCTGCAGAACTTATTGGTGCTAACATTTTGAAATGAAGAATAAGGTGTGCAGACTATCATAATGGTAATGCACATTCATATAAATACCTTTAAAATAACATTTTGAATCCAATAAATTAAATAATTAAAAAGAAAAAATATATTAATCAAAAGAATGAAAAGCCTAATAGTAGGCAAAAAAGATATTGCTTGGACTTATAGTGAATTTTGTAAGTCAGGAAAATTCTCATTATTATGAATATTTAAATATATAAAATATATGAATTAATGTTAGAATTTGACTTGCAAAATTAAATCTAATTATCAGAATCAAAAAATATCACTTCAGGGATTTCTTTCTCATTTTCAAAATATTTTATTCAGTTTTTCTGCACTTCATCTAATAGAACTTAATAAAATTTAGACCCTCCCCCGACTCCCCATGTATTCCTACAACATTTCACATATTCTGTCCTATCTGGTCAAGCTTTTATAGACAGATGTCCCTCAGTGTACATTCATCTACTGGAGTCTAGTCAGTCTATCTAGAGTCAATCCTTTAAAGATCTCTCTCTCTCTCTCTCTCTCTCTCTCTCTCTCTCTCTCTCCTCTCTTTCTCCTTTTCTCCCATCAATAATCAGTTGTCAATAGTTCTGCTTAGGTTGAGGCCTGCTGCCAATTTCTTTGTTCTATGCTGGTTCTTTGATGTGTGGTATAAATATTCTTATCTGTAAATGCAAGGATCCAATTTAGCATACAATAAGATACTGTTTTGTCTAGTATCTATGACCACTCCATCCATGTGTATTTGGCTGTGATTACAGTGCCACACCTGAGTTCCCTCTCATTGAAGGAGCTTTAAGTTCAGTTAGATACCTGCTGATTTTTCCTTAGATAAAATTTCCACTACCACACCAAAAGAGATAGTTAGCTGCACTGACTGTTGGAGTTATTACTGAGCTTCACAGTCAGGTTGGACCATTGGTTTATTTTCTCCCTTAGCAGCTTGCATACTATCCTCTAGACTCATGAGTGCTATTCTTCAAGAAGAAGGCTTCCAGTTTATTTTCAGCTCCATTGTTCTAAGTCCTGGGTCCAATTATGTCTTATCTTCAAAAATATGGTATTACCTTCAGAAAGTAATCAAGAGCTATAGAAATTTGTGTTATGTAAGCCCATGAAGAGAAACAGCCAGAATTGGTCAGAGTACAAAACTACATCTCCAGAGAAAGTAGACTGTTTTGCTTCTTGTCCACCTGTGCCCCTTTTCTAAGCCTAGGGAACAATCCGTGGAAGAGGGGTCATGGTAGAATGTAAGGGCTGTGATTGGAGTAAATGGTGAAACTACAGCAATATAGATTGGACACTTATTTGATCAACTTGATTGTACATACAAGCCCCTCCAGCTGGATGGTGGGAGCCTTGGGCTGTGTGGGTTTGGGCACAACTGCTTGCATATTGGTTTTACATGAAGGATGCTTGTACTCATAACTTATTACTTATTGTTAAAAAATGAAAAAAAAAGTAAAAAAATTAAAAAAAAAGAAATATGTGTTATTTGGGGAGTCTCTTGGACCACCATGACCAACAACATGAAGTAAGGTTTCTCCTTTCAGGAAGTGTGTGCCTTGTTTTTCAACCTTCAGAGACTGTATACATATGTGCTCATGTTCAGGTGTAGTATGTATTTTTTTTGGGGGGGGGCGAGAAGTAATAATTCTCCCTCTGACTTTTAGACCACCTAAGCATTATTTTTCTCTCCATTTTCTCTTTCCAATCTCCCTCCTCTCTCCTCAGTTTAAGTGCACCATTTTCCTCATGTTGCCTTTGGTAATACCTAACTCCCACTATCCTCCTCTCCAGATCCCCCTTCCTAACTACCTCCATATTTCTTTGAATATCCCTACCTCTTTCTTTCCCAGTTGAATACTTCCACTGTCCCTATTTATTCCTTGGTAACATTAGTTTTGTAATATTTCCATCTCTCAGGCTCTTTCTTTCCCTTAACCTCTATGTATCCCTTCCACTTTCCTGGCTCTAGCTGTTATATCAAGACATATGCTTACATATAAGGGATTGGTGCCAAGATCCACAAATTAGAGAGAACATATGCTTCTTGTTTCCTGAGTCTATGTTAGTTCACTTGGTATAACATAGTTCCATCAATTTACCGGGAAATATCATGATTTCATTTCTTTTTTTTTTTTTTTACTTCTGAGTAGATGGTACCACATTTTCATTATTATCCATTTGTCAGTTAAGGTTGTTTCTATTTCTTAGCTATTGTGAAAAAAAGCAACCACAAACATGAAAATTACAGGTATATTTAAATAGGATGAGTTCTTTGGGTATATGCCAAGGAATTGTGCAATTGGTTCATATAGTAGATTCATTTTTACTTTTTTAAGAGTTCTCCACACTGTTTTCCATAGTAGTTGCAGTAGTTTGTGTTCCTATTAGTGGTGAATGAGCTTTCTCCTTTCTCATGTTCTTGCCAGGATGCAGTGTCTTATTTCTCAATCTTAGCCAATTTGATGGGGTAAAGTGAATCTTAAAGTGGTTTTCATCTGCATTTCTCTAATTATTAAGGATGTTGAGTACTCTTAGGTGTTTATTAGCCATTTTTATTTATTCATTTGATACCTGTGGTCAGGTCTTTAGCCCATCTTTTAATAGGATCATTCATTTTTTTGTATGTGGTGGTTTGAATGGGAATGTCCCCCAGAGGCTTCAAGTATTCAAACATTTTGTCACCAGTTGGCAGTGCCATTTTGGGAGATCTTAGAAGGTGTGGCCATGCTAGGGGAAGTGTATCACTGGAAGTGAGCTCAGGGAGTTGAACAAGCCTTGCAGGCTCCAGTTGTTCTCTCTCAGCTTCCTGTATTCATTGGAAGATATGAACCTTGGCTTTCGGCTCCAGCTTCTGCCACGATGCCTCCCCACCAAAATAGACTCTATTTCCCTGGACCTGTCTATCATAAGCTCAAATAAACTCTTCCTTTTTAAGTTCCCTTGGTCATTGTGGTTTTATCACAGCAATAGAAAAGTGACTAATACAGTTTTTGGTACCAGAGAGTGGGCTGTTGGCTGTGAAGAACCTGACCACATGGGTGTTTGAAGAAATGTGGAAGACTTTGGAACTTTGTTCTAGAAAATCTGTTGAATGCTGTTATCAGAGCTTAATGAGCCATTCTAGTAGAAGCCTAGAAGAAAGCAGTGCTGCTGAGAAAAATGTATTTCCAGAGGAAAATAAAGACTTAAGCAGCACCTGGGATATTTTGTCAAAGCCATTGGCTAGAATTTTCCCATAGCTCAAATGCTTGCCTGGGGCTAAGTTGAAAAGCAATAGACTAATTTCTTTGGTGGAGGATATTTCAAGACAGCCTAATGTAGAAATGGTGGCATGGTTATTAATGGTGAGTATTATATAGATCCACAGTGAAAAGGAGCAAATGGGGTAGAAAGAAATGCAGAATGTACAGTTTGGATTGGAAAAGTGCACTAGGAAGATTAATGGTGGAGTCAAGGCAAGTCCTGAAGGAGATGCTCCTTTTGAAAAGATTAAAGTGATTAAGGAGAGGCCTAGAAATTTACAAGTAAACAATAGAAACAGTACCTTCAGGGCAAGACCACACCCAGCTAAGCCTCCAACTTTTGAAAAGAAAATACTGAGTTTTCTGCTCCAACAAGTCTAGGGCAGAGAAAAGTTGTGAATATGGTTGAAGTAGGACAGAGTCCATCCTGAACTTGCAGCCAAACTCATTCACAGAATGCTGGCTTTAGAGACATGAAGGATACAAGAGTGAAGGGTTGGTCAATTTTTCCTCCATGGTTTCAAAGTTTTCAAATCAGAGGCCATGCAGAGTGCAGCAGGGCATCTCTGCATAAAGAAAGCCTTAATAAGCCATTAAGTAAAGCTTTGAAGGTGAAGCCTGGTTAGCAGGTGAGACCCCAAGTGTTAGGCTCAATCTGCTACACTCACACAAGAAAGGTGTGTGTGGGGGGGCACAAACAAATAGCTATAGATATAAGTTTAATTGAAGGTTAGTTACAAGCAAGCAGAAAAGAAACCACAACAACTACAACCAAGACAGAATACATAAAGCAGAAAATGTGTTGGGCCAAGCACACTCCCATGGGACTGGAAGGCAGTGGCCCTGAGACCCAATTTCCCTTAGCTTTTATTCCCAGTTAGGGGGTTGTCATCATGGTCATGGTGACCCTTCCTCTGATTGATGGGATCCTGGTTATGGACCAATCATTTTTTCATTGGCTGTACCCACCTGCTCTGGACTCTTTGTTCTATTGTTTTACCTGGTTTGGACCTTCTGTTCTTGTCCATAAGGCATTTAAGTCTAAGAGGGGAGTTGGTCTGGGCCATCTTGGTCATGCTTTTTGGCAGAAGTTAAATCACTTTACTAATAAAGGATTAATTTATCTATGCCATGCTTTTGTTTTTTTAAAGCTCTGGGGTGAACTCTAGGCAAAGATGGAGCTGACCAAGCTAAAATGGAGTCAGCTTGGTCTTCACACAAGAATACATTTGAGATGCCAGAGCTGTGAGATATTTGCCAAGGAGAGATGCATACAGGGAGTGGTACCAGGCTATGAAAGAAAAGTATGTTGCAAGCAAAGCTGGAAGAGCTGAGCCATCTAAGCCCTTTGGAAGTAAAGTCCCAGAATTCGAATGTGGAACTACTGGACTTGGTGTATTCCCTGCTGATTTTCAGTCTTGCTTTGGTCCAGTATTTCCTCACTATGCCTCTGTTCTTCTCTTTTGGAATGGAAATGTGTATTCTGATCCACTGTATGTTGGGAGTATGTAATTTGTCTTTTGATTTTACAGGAGCTTGGCCTTGGTCTCAAAAGACACTTTGGACTATATATTTTTGAATAGAATTAAGACTGGTAAAGACTATAGGGACTTTTAAGGTTGGACTAAATGCATTTTGCATTTTATATGGTCATGAGCCTATGGGGGACAGGGAGTGGAATGTGGTAGTTTGAATGAGAATGTCCTGGGGTTGGAGAGATAGCCTAGCGGTTAAGAGCATCAGCTGCTCTTGCAGAGGGCCTGGGATCGATCCCCAGCACCCACATGGTGGCTAAGAACAGTCTGTAACTCCAATTCCAAGAGAACTCCAGTTCCAGGGGAATCTGAGACCCTCTTCTGACCTCTGTGGCATTGCATGACATGGGTGCACAGACCTACATGCAGACAGTACATTCATACATATACAAAAATAAATAAAATTTTAAAAAATAAAAAAGAGAATGTCCTTCATAAGCTTCAAGTACTCAGACATTTTGTCACCAACTGGTGGTGCCTTTTTGGGTGGTCTTAGAAGGTGTGTCCATGCTGAAGGAAGTATGCCACTGGGGGTGAGCTTAGGGAGTTGAACAAGCCTTGCAGGCTCCAGTTGTTCTCTGTCTCTCAGATTCCTGTGCTCATTGGAAGATGTGAACCTTGGCTTTCTGCTCCAGCTCCTGCAAGCATTCCTCCCTGAAACTGTGGATGGTAAACTAAAATAAACTCTTTCTTTTATAAGTTCCCTTGTTCATGGTGGTTTCATCACAGCAACAGAAAAGTGACTAATACATATGTTTTCAATTCCTTTGTATATTCTAGATATTAACCCTTTTTTACATGTTTAGGAGGTGAAGGTTGTTCCCATTCAGTGGTTTTACTCATCACTTCATTGGTTATTTCTTTTGCTGTAAAGAAGCTTTTCAGTGTAATGAGGTCCCACATTTAACTGTTGACCTTGATGTCTGAGCACCTGATGCCTGATTTAGATCGTCTTTTCTTACATCTATATCCTGAAGTGTACTACCCAAGTTTTCTTCTAGCAGTTTCAGAGTTTCAAGTTTTATTTTAAGACTATTGACCCATTTGCTGTTGACTTTTGTGCAGGGTGAAATATAAGGTTCCAATTTCCTTCTACAGTTGGAGATCCAGTTTTTCTAGGACCATTTGTTGAAAATGCTGCCTTTCCTCAATTGTGCATCCTAGGGACTTTGCCAAACATCAGGTGGATGGAATTGCATGCACTCACATTTCTATTTGGGTATTTGGATCTCTTTTGTCGGTTTTATGTCTGATAGGATATTCTATTCTTCCTTTGTTTAGTTGAAGTGTTGCTCTTGATTGATTTTTGCTCAGATATATAAAGTTAGCAGATATGTAAAATTATTGGTGTTTGTCTCAGGAGCTCACAGAGCACTAGGCTGGTCTGGGTAGTAGGTAGGACTCTGGTGGGCAGATCAGAATTGGGGAGGTACGTGGGTGTGGTGGTTTGAATGAGTGTCCCGCATAGGCTTTAAGTATTCAGACATTTTGTCTCCAGTTGGTGGCACTGTTTTTGGAGGTCTTAGAAGATGTGGCCATGCTAGAGGAAGTATGTCACCGGGGGCAGGCTTAGTGAGTTTAACAAGCCTCATGGTCTCCAGTCGCCCTCTCTCTGATTCCTGTGCTCTTTGCAAGATGTGACCCTCGGCTTGCTGCTCCAGATCCAGCTGCCATGCCTCCCGCCACAATGGACTCTAATTCCCTGGAACCATCAATCGTAAGCTCAAATAAACTCTTCCTTTGGTTCCTTGGTCAGGGTGTTTTATCACAGCAACCGAAAAGTGACTAATACAGAGGGCAAGACGGGGTGTGGACAGCCTGTGAAGGATTTAACAATGTCAGTGAATTGACTTAGTCTGGGTGCAAGGAATAAGGATGCAGTGGGCATGTCTAGACTAAGAGAGAAGTCCAGAGCTCTGGCATGGAAGACACAGGAGGAGTCCTGGGCCCAAGGCTTGAAGGGGACAGAATACTAGGAGAGCGTGGAGCTGCTCAGGCTGTGAAAGAATCAAGAAGCAAAGCTGGGCATGGTGGTGCATGCCTGTAATCCCAGCACTCAGAAAGGAGGCAGAGGCAGGAAGATCTCTGTCAGTTCAAGACCAGCCTGGTATACATAGTGAGATAGTAAGTTCCAAGATAGGTGGAGCTACAGGGAGAGCCTGTCTCAAAAGACAAAATAAATAAATAAATAAATAAATAAATAAATAAAAATAAAAAACCAGAATCAAGAAGCACTGGACTTCTTGAATACTTATTCTAAGACAGGTAAGTCAGAATCTGACTTCCCTGTAGAGTAAGAGGGGATCAGTGGCGGGAACAAGATGGGGGTGAGGACCGACTGTGGAGGGTCTAACTATGTAAGTTCGAGAATTGAGCTGCTTTGACTGAAAGGGACCAGGACACAGTGGACAGATAAGGACTAAGGGTAGACCAGAGATCTGGCCCAGAATGTGCAGGATCAGGCCTGGGGCCAATGCTAGAGGGCAGACTGGGTGCAGGGAGAGAGTGGAGCCACTGCAGTGAAATCCAGGGACTTCTAAAAAAAATGTTTGCAATGGTATAAAAATATTGTGAAATGAAACCTAGGCAAACTCAATCAGACAAAATCTTAGTACAGAACTGAGGAAATGGGTTGTAGACCCTAATCTTAGCTGAAGACATTTGGGGAGATGACTTTTTGTATAGGAAGAGCTGATATCCTTAAAACAAAGTACTATGGATAGATTAACTAGATCTCAGTGGAGTAACTTGCACTGAGGAAAGTCTGGTGACACTAACTTGACACAATAGGCCTTAACAGAAAAGACAGAGTACGTGAATCCCTGAGATTGATTGAGATATTCTGTATGTAATACCAAAAAATTCAATTAAAAATTTAAAACTTAAACAAAAATCAACATATGTTTTTCTTCTGCTGAGTAGCCTAGCACTAAGGACAATAATTATGTCATCATGGGATCAAATGAACACAGGAATTTCTGCTACAAAATTGTTTGAGTTCTTTGAAACAATTATATGACAAAAATTGATGATTATATTCAGTTGCTGGAAGACATTCCATTAATTCCTTTCAAAAATCTTCAATACAACACACACACACACAATCTATCTCACTCAAAATGGTATAATTTCTTATCATTAGCTATCTTCAAATATTTTACATTTGGTTTGGAATTCATCTTTGCTTGACATGTAGGGAATCCTTGTATATTCTTAGGTCTTTTCATTATTTTTCTTTTTGCACTAACCAAGTTTAAGTAGCAGTTAGAAATAAAGATGCAGTTAGAAATAAAGTGAAAATATTTTCCATTAGCAATAAAACTATTTAAATTTCTCCCTAAATTTAGGGGAATGATTTCTGTTCCCTGAAAACACAATTTTGGATAATATTAAAAACTGAAAAGCAATGAAACAATGTTAAATTCACCAAAAAAGAGAATGAGAGGGTTGACCATTCTCCCCTTTTAGTTTTTCGGTTTCTTTTTTCATTTCGGCCTGAGATTTCCATTTCCTTCCAGAGTTGGTCATTTTCTCCATTTAGATAATTGATTTCTTTGAGTATGTCTATGGTTGTTCTTTTTAGATTTATGTCCAGGATTACCTCCAGGGAGATCTAATTGTTAGAGTCCTCTATAAGACTGCTGGAGTTTGGTGGAGATTTCTTATTGGTTTTTCCCGTGTTGTTGATTTTTCTTTGTGCTTTTGGCATGTGGGTTTGATTTGTTTTGCCTGTAATCTGATGCAAAATTCAGGAGTTTCTTCCTTGTGATGTAGGCATGTTCCTTTAGTTTGATAGGCGAGAGTGATTTGGCCCCTGTGCCAGCAACCTGGCTGCTGCCTCTGTCCCTGAAGCCTGGAGCTCCCAGTAGCATGGGCCTGCTCCTATCAGGCCTGGTCTGCATCAGAAGCTGAGTTGCTTCTGGCTATTGCCTCAGTGTCCCTGAAGTCTTTAGCTCCTAGTGGCGTGAGCATGCTCCTATCAGGCCTGCTGCAGAAGCAGAGAGGCAGGTGACTACTTCCTCAGTGTTCCTGAAGAGCCAAGCTCCCAGTGGACGTATAAACATTGTTTTCTCCTTTTCTTGGGGGTGCGGGGTCCTTTTGAGACAAGGTCCCCCTGTAGCTCTGGCTATCCTAGAACTCACTATGTAGACCAGTCAGGTCTTGAACTCACAAAGATCCACCTGCCTCTGCCTCCCAAGTGCTAGGATTAAAGGAGTGTGCCACCACGCTGGGCTCTGTTTTCTCCTTTTATAACTTATGGTGTACAACAACTATTTTTCTCTGTCTTGGTAAGTTGTCATTTTTTTTTAATTTGGGTTGGCCTTCAACATTTAATCCTTCATCCTTTAACACTACAAATCTCCTGGAGTGTCATTTCCAACTACAGCTTCATCCAGAGTATTTTGCAACAACCACTCTCTTCATTTATGCCACTGATGTCCTTCTGCCTATAAATAAATTGTGTCTATCTATAAAACTTAGAATTTTAAACATATTTCTTACCTTCACTAACTCCTTTTGGATATATGCAGTCTTTCTTAAGATGGCAGAATCACTTTTCCATAACAAGCTTTCCTCTGTTCAAACCAGCTTCAGATCCTGTGTTAACAATTGTTAATTTCTTTCTTGTACTTGCTCATTTTCTTGTCTTGATACTAATTTTTTAATGACATAGTGAAAGTTCAACGAGATGAAAACTTTTTGTAGTTTTGTGTGGACTGAATAAGAGATGAAAAATTAAGAGGATATCAGATGTAACAGGAGTATATTGACCAATCTCAAAAAATTTGGAAAGAAGTGATATGAATGGTCACTGAACAAAATATTCATGGTTGCATATGTGGTGTGCACAGAATGAGGAGCATCATAGATGATGCCTTTGCTATTAGAAACTGATGCTGTTTTACTAAATGATGATGACTACCCTCAATGTCTAGCAAAATAAAGATGAGATATCTTTCAAAATATAACTGTTAGAATATCAAATGCATGTTAAATATAGCATAACTGAAATTCTAATACTAAGTCATGTTTAATAAAGTAAAGATCACTATAACATTGGAGTAGAGTAATTTTTATTAAACAAAATAAAAGAACCACATCATATGTTTGCTTTGACAGCCCCCCTGAGGAGGATGCTGTATTCATGATCTTTGAGAAAATAGCTTAAGGTTAAATTGCACATTACCTCTCCCTAGAGAGGGGCTGGGGGAGATTGGTTTTTCTGGTGTGCTAGATAGCTTTAGTGTCAACTTGACACACTTGGGCTGAGGGAGCCTCAACTGAGGAATTGGCTCGATTGGACTGGCCTGTGGCCAGGTGTGTGGAGTATTGTCTTGATTGTTGAGCAATGTGGGAGGGCCCAGCCCACTATGGGTGTTGCCGCCCTGGGCAGGTTGTCATGTATGTTATAAGAGGGCAGTCTGGGCATGTTCCAGGAGAGCAAGACAGTAAGCAGCATTCCTCCATGACCTATGCTTCAGCTCCTGCCTCCAGGTTCCTTCCCTGAGTTCCTACCTTGGGCTCCCTGAGTGATGAACTTTAACCCAGGAGGTGTGAGCTGAATAAACCCTTTCCTCCCCAAGTTGGTGTCAGTCAGAATGTTTTGTCACAGCAATGGAAAACTGAACTAGAGCACTTGGGATTCTAGCCTTTCCATTCTCACTTGTTACCTATCACTGAAGAGCCAAGCCTCAAGTCTAACTTCTTCACCACATGGCTCTTTCCTACTTTCCTATCTCAATTCTTTATTTTAACTAATTTAACTATTTTAACTTTTTACATGTCCTCATATCTTCTAAATCTGTCCTCTCCTTATCAACTTGTATCTCATCCAAAGCTATCACTGGAAATTCCAAAAGGCCAAACTTTCCTTTATTTTCTTCAATATATATTTTATTGAATTTGTGTGCATTTCATACATCTTAATCATATTTAGATGCATCCCCTATTTGCACCCCCATAGAGAGTTCTTTATTGATGAGCATTTATGAATGTGAAAATTGTTGTTAGTAATATAGGTAAAAGCTTTAGAAAAATAATATGAATTTTAACAAATAACTTTGCTTTCAATTTTCTTTACACATTATTTTTCTAAAGCAATATAGATCACTACTAATTGGGTACCATCATAATATTGACTCCCATCTATAGCTGGCAGTGAGGTTATAAAACATAAGTAGAAATACACTGTGATCCAGAACATCAAATGAACTGTAAGTTGTAAAGTAGTTGAAAACTGGTTGCACAGCCAGTGAAGATTTCAAAGTCTTGATAATGTGTTTTGTGTTCAAAAGCTGTGGCTACAGTATTGGGAAATCAATGTGCTATAACAAATTTACAGCAATGTTAATTTTCTCTGCAGAAAGAGGCATCTCCCACATGGGGAAAATATTCTGGGATGACATGATCCAATTCTTATGTTGTGATGTCAAATTTACTGTAACTTAGTCACACAAAGGGTGCTGATTGGATCTGTGGCTGGATGCACTTTTTTATTGGGGTGTTATTTCTGATAATTTTTCTTTGGCTTTCTCTCTCACTCTTTATTTCTCTGTCAATATGTTTTTCACTGTCTGTATTACCTTCTTTTTTTTTTGCATCTTAATATTGTTGGCTGCTGACAATTACTTTATTATGACACTTTCCTTAAGAGGTTACAACTGGCTATTTTTCCTTACTCTTGTTGAATAGAGTAGCTATTGCTCCATTTTGATTATACAATCCAGTAAAAAATATTACATCTTGTTTACACAAGTAAACAACCATCATCTCCAAACACTTCAAGCATCACAGACTGACAACTGGTGTCAATATATAATGTTTGTGAATAAGCCAAATCATACTTGATATACCAGATAGAAGCCCTTACCATTTACATCAAAGGTAGCCTCCACATGTGGAATTATAAAAATGACTGTCCCAAGAATATGTGGTACACACACTGGAGGCACCCTTGTTGCATGTCGTGAACCTTATCCAGGCCACTTGCTACAGAGCCTTTCAGCCTAGATCCCCACGAAACAACATGAGGAATGTTTCTCCTTCTGTGCTACACAGCCATTTCAATGGCACGCACACTGAGTACTTTGAGTCATAATGTACGACTTGAGGACTAATATTAGTGACGGAAACTAGACTGAAATTTCCTGCCATTGGCTGTGGTCATATGACCAAGTGGAATCAGGAGAGCTTAGCATAAATTCCAGCCTAGAAACATTTTCACTTTTAAATCCATTGATTTTGTCAGTTCTCATAATTGATTTTATATTTTATGGCACAATAGGCACTATATGAACATGGAAAACAGTACAAATAATAACAACCATACAATACAAAACAGCAGCAATAATGAAGGCTATGATAATGCACTGCCATGCTCTGCATGGTATAGTTTAGCATTGTGCAAGCATTTCTCTCTGCTCTAAGCTATGCATGAGATGTTACTAGCTGTAGCAAGTTTCTTCCCTGAATTCTCCACAATCGTGAAGTTGTGAGTTAAGATAGCACCTTTCTTTCATAAATTATATTGTATTTGGAATATTTTCTTGGATAAATAAAAAAAGATAATAGCCATGACCTGGGGCTTAAAATTTTAATTTATTTAAACATATTTTTGCATGTATTGACCTTTTATATTTATTTCTGTATGTGTATCAATGTACTGTCTGCATGCAGGTTTGTGCACCCATATCGTGCAATGCCGCAGAGGTCAGAAGAGGGTGTCAGATTCCCTTGGAACTGGAGTTCTCCTGGAATTGAGAGAGACTTAGAGTGAGAGAGAGCAAGAGCAAGATATCTATCATCTATCTATCTATCTATCTATCTATCTATCTATCTATCTATCATCTATCTATCTATCTATCATCTATCTATCTATCTATCTATCTATCTATCTATCTATCTATCTATCACCTAATCTTTTCAAGGTCAGTAAGGGCTTTATAGAGAGACCTATTAGACAGAATGTGTATAATTTTGTTTTTACCACACAATCTCTTCAAGCAGTATGACTCCAGTAACTCTCTTCCTTTCCTGGTACTGGACCCTGAAACTCATGAAGACCTGGGAAGTTAGTGAATGACCTACAGTATTTCAATTAGGAATCTTCAGAGAAGACATGTTCAGGTAAACTTACTGTGTCAAAGTGTTAAGACCATTGTTCTCATATTAATACAAAAGCCAAATATATACCTTTTAAAACTTGTAGCTCATTTTTTTCTGAGGGGATCAATATTGAAGTTAAAGCTGACCAACTCATTATCAACGAGTTATATATTCCATAAAAGTATAATTCACTGCCCTCCAGGAATAGTTGCTGGTTGATCTTTAAAATGTATAATTGCGCCAGGCGTGGTGGCACACGCCTTTAATCCTAGCACTTGGGAGGCAGAGGCAGGCGGATCTTTGTGAGTTCAAGGCCAGCCTGGTCTACAGAGTGAGTTCCAGGACAGCTGGGGCTACAGGGAGACCCTGTCTCGAAAAGACAAAAAAAAAAAAAAAAAAAAAAAAAAAAAAATGTAAAATTGCTTTTCTCTATTAATATGTTGATCAAGAAAGCTGAAAGGTACTAAGAACTTTTGAGGCCACACAATAGGCATGAGCCTCATCCAGGACACTTGCTATGGAGGGTTTCATCACATTGCCAAGCATTTTCTTAGGTCATAAATTATCAAGGTAACACCCATCTAGTTTAATTTCAAATTCATATCACTTAACCTCATTAAATTTTGAATATTCTATCTCAAGTGATTTCTTATATTATGCAAATATTTTGAAAATATTATTACTTTATTTTTAGCAAACTAAAACATCATTTAAATGCTACAGGAGATAAAATTATATCAATTGCACACAGAGTTTTGCTTTGATATATTCCTACAACTGCATAGTCTTTACATCACATGACACATTAAAATTAATCATATTATGAGATTAAAAATTTTGAAAATCAAATATTAGAAGGGGTGATAACCATGTACTCTACATTCAGCAGAATTATAACAATTTTGTTGCGATTTGTAGAGGGCAGATTTTTATTTGATGGATTTTCAAACAAGAACTCCTTCCCTACTTATAAAGTTTATTTCTCCCTCTTCAATATTTGTTTACCAAGGAATAAAGTCATTTTACTAAAGAAACCTACAGAACACTAAGTAAGTGCTTGAGGCAGAAAATAAATTTGGACCTGATTATATTTTACAAATGAAAAGATTACCATATTTCAGAATTGGGGTTTCGTTTATGTGATCGTTTTCCAAGTAAATGAGTCCCCATATTTTTTGATTGTAAAATCTTATGGTCTACTGATTTAGGAGCATCACATATCTTTTCAAATATATTGTTCAGGACGAGATCAAGATATTTCACCTGTTTACAAAGTTACAATTCTCAGAGTCATTTACATTTCTCTCATTTCTATTTTTACTTTTTTAAAATGGGGTTTCCTGTGTTGCAGGCTAGACTTACACTGTTTTTTGTAGCTGAGCCCACATCAAACTCTTAACTAATCTTCCTGTCTTCATTTCAAAACTGCTTGGATGGGTTTCCATATCTGGCTCTTCACATACTCTTAAAAAAGGCAAACACAAATTATACATTTTTGTTTATCTCAAATACATTTTTAAAGTGATATGCATCTTTTATGTATGGAACTTAACCAAAGTAAATTTAAATGAGACTTTCTTTATTTATAGTCAGAGACCCTCAAATATTGATTGTTGTTTATTTATTGTGAAATGCAAGAGAGAGGCATAAAACAGTAATTGAGGAATTAAAGTTCTGCTTCACTTTTTAATTTCCCTTCTTAGAGGTTTATGGCTGACCTTTATGACTGCCTGGATATAGCTTTCATGGTTTAATCATAAATAATTCGGCAATTCAAATGCAATAATATCACATATGATGTATTTTTCCTAAGCTATAAAATGCATTTTAAGACACTAAGCATGAACAAAGGTTAATAAAGGTTTGGTGTTTCATTGCTACCTAGTGCCATCTTGGTAAATTAAGTTTCTGCTTGCTGTTAGGCCATGAACAGAAGGTCAGCTTGGAATATTTTCACTCTGTTGTATTAGATTCCTTATCAAACTTTGTAGTGTTTAAAAGTGTTTTCTGTAAGTGTGAGATATATTCTCTCTCTCTCTCTCTCTCGCTCTCTCTCTCTCTCTCTCTCTCGTCCATTCATTTTCTTCCTCTTTATCTTTCCTATCTCCATGAAGAACAGTTAAAATGAACTATTTCCTTAAAAATAAGAATTTCACCCTTGAAAACAATAAACAGTTTTTGAACTTGAAAGAGAGATTGTTAATTGTTAGTAATAAGTAAAGGACAAAAATCCAACATGGTTGGTTTTGTTTGCAACAGAATGATACTGAGACATTTAAAAGAAAAAGAAAAGAAAAAAAATCTATCTAACCTTTCTCAAGTACTTTAAGATATGATGAACAATATTGTTTGACATACACTAATATTGACTTCCTCAAAAGAAGGTTTATGCAGTATTATTTCATTTCTAAAACTCAGAAATTCTTTGGTGAATCAGGTCATCATTAAAGCAATTATACATCTAACCTTTTTCTAAATAATTTTGTGGATTTTTTCATACATACATGAGCCTCGAGGTAATAATTAGTACAAAACAATCAGAGTTACTTAAGGAGTTCAGTTATTATCCTAGTCCACCATACTGTATGTCATCCACTCTATTTTAATGTGTAAATAATTTTTATACCTTTCATAATATTTGTAAGAACTTTACTGAAATATATTCTTATCAACATAATTCTAACATCTGATGTTTAAAATTAAGGGACTTTTACTATATTCACTCTATTCAAAGCTGCTAAATCAATGCATTATGCACCAAAAATATTTTCTTTCCATTTAAGCTTAAACTTTCTCATTAATGCCTAGGTAGTCATTAATCTATTTTATATGTCCCCAGGTTTCCTTTTTAGGGTTTTCATAATAATGAAAACATATGAAGCATATGTTCTTTTGCTGTCTGTGTTTTCTCTCTTTCACCTAGATTATCAATTCCATAATCAGTCCATATTTCATTAAGTATCAAATGCTTCACTGATTTATAATGCCAAATATTTTTCCATCACATGAGTCATGGATATCTAACATTTTATTTAGCTTATCAGTTCTTCAGTTGCTAGATTATTGTTTCCAATACTTATCTCCTAGTTTTAAGACTGTTCTGCATATTTGTATAAACATGATTTAAATGGAGATACATTTCCATTTTACCAGGAACTACAAATAGGAATGATGTTAAGAGGAGATAAGATAACCATATGTTTAACTGTTTGAGGAAATATCAGACTGCTTTATGTAGAAATGGAAGCATTTTACATTCCCACCTGAACTTTGGAGTCTAGCTTTCCGGGTATGTGACTAATAATTTCTCTATGTGAATTTGATTTGCATTTACATGCCAGTTAAGATGTGAACTATATCTATAGCTTCTAAAGAAGAATGTTTGTTCTGAACTTTGTTTACAGCCAGATACAGAATTTGACTTTATCTTTTCATTGCATATATAAATGAAATAATATACTTGTTATTCTGTGTCTGCCTTCTAAGCCATCAAAACTAATTTTAGAATGCTAATAAATTATTATTATTATTCCCAAGATTTATGAGTGGTACTGGTTTATAAATGTACCCACTTACACAGTTTTTGAGAATATATTTTTGTCTGAAATATGGAGCTTGCCAGATAATATTCAATATATTTCTAATCATGTCATAATAATAACTTCCAGAAATTAATATATAATAAATTACTATCCATTCATGTCACTATCTGCCTGGAAACAGTTGAAAAAATAGAACAGACATCTATTGAAAGGGGCATATATTAAGAGTTTTTAACTGAAAATAGTCTGAAAACTTAGGGATATGTTATTATTTGTTTATACAGGTTAATTTGTTTATTTAGCAAAAAGCATTGTGATCAATGCCATACTCTTATATATTCTATTCTTAAAAGATGTGTCCAGTTTACTTAAATATATTTTGGAAAAAATAAATAAGCTCAATAATTATATATTCTATTGCTATATATTCATTGCTATTTGCCATATTCTTATATATTCTATTCTTAAAAGATGTGTCCAGTTTACTTAAATATATTTTGGAAAAAATAAATAAGCTCAATAAAGAAAAATGGCTTTGGATGTTAGGCCTTCAGTACATAAAAACTTATACAGATTGCAGAATTTAGTATTAGTGGAAATAGAAACTGTTGTCACTTCTCCACTGCCTTCCTCTTCCACTTCCCTTTGAGAGTGAAATGCTTGAGACACATTTAAGAGACTGAACTAAAAATCTAGGTATCTGCAATGGAATTGATTTTATCCTTTAAAAGTGTTAAAATGTGAATCAGCTAGCTTTGTGGATACAGACAGAAGATACAAGACAGCTTCTTGCATCAGAAACAAAATAATCATATCATCATAGATATTCTGGTTTCCTATATTCTAGCCACAGGGCAATGCCCTTGGCTCTCTGATGGTGAAGAAATCCCATCATCACATATGGAATCTAAATCCAGTCCATGCCCAGATACATCACCTTACCTCTTTGAATCATGAGTTTCTCAATCTACGGAGACAACTGATCCAGGTCATGTACCTTATAACCTCAATGTACACCATGATAATAGTATGTATATAAGAATTTGGGTGGAGTATTTTTTAACCTATCTTGGTCATAAATTCTTTTCTAACACTTTTATTTAAGATTTGTGTCAGTCATTTCTATCCTCTGTTGGTCTTTTACTTATGCATGGCCACAACCCACACGATATTCTTCCCTCCTAGAACCAGGCTGGCAGTTCTAAAGGACTGCGAGTTTCAAGTCTATCTCCTGCTTGCAGGCCGATAGTCTCTAGGCTTAGCTCTGGCAAGAAGAAGGTAGGGGACCACAGGAAAGTTATCTGATGGGGAAAGAAAGACACGGACTCAGCAGGAGAAGGTCCAGGAGATAGACTCAGTTTTATTCATGCCAGCAGTGTGTTTATATATTAAAAGCTACTGTGCTTTGGGCAAGGAAGTGGGGCACAGGAGGAAGGGAAGGGCGAGCCACCTTGACTCCTACCAGGGGGCTGTACAGCTCCTTCTTGTGCAACCAGTAAACTAGAGGTGTGACATTTTACTCAATGCCTAAAGGAAAGGGGCCATCGGTTCTGGAACTTTGCAGAGATAGGGGAGGCAATAAAACACTGCAATATCCCAACCTTAGGGAGTTATAGATAACTCTCAGAGACAACAGAATGCTCATAGAGATATCACATAACTCTTGGAGGTTCTTCAGAACAGGTTTTACAGGTCCTTGCCTTGAGCCAGACAAAGTTTCATTCCAACAGTTTTGTGAATTTCATACATCATTTCTCATTCCAGTCTATACTCATGTCCCCTTCCATGCCCCCACCCCACCTGAGCTCATGCATCCTGCCATTCCCTCTGTGTATCTTTTTCTGATTCTTTTCAAAATTTTTTAAAGCAGAGGATTATTTTCCTTGGGGGAACTTTACTGTTTCAGTTGGTTCCCTGTCCCAGTTGCTCTGCTACTGCTGTTCCCTCCAATCTGTATTGCTTCAACATATGCATATATATATATATATATATATATATATATATATATATATTAAGTGTGACATATATATACACATATATACTTATATATTATACATATATACTTATATAGTATACATATATGTCACACCTATAAAAATTATATCATCTGTACAAAAACTGTTTGTCATTCCCATATTGTTTGTCTCCCATTGCTGTGACAAAACACTCTGACCGAAACCAACTTGGGGAGGAAAGGGTTTATTCAGCTAACATCTCCTGGGTCACAGTTCATCACTTAGGGAGCCCAAGGCAGGAACTCAGGGCAGGAACCTGGAGACAGGAGCTGAAGCAGAGGCCATGGAGGAATGCTGTTTACTAGCTTGCTCCCTGGTCCATGCCAAGCCTGCCCTCTTATAATGCACAGAACAACCTGCTCATGGTGGCACCACTCATAGTGGGCTGGGCCCTCCCACATTGCTCGACAATCAAGACAATACTCCACAGATGTGGCTACAGGCCAGTCTAATGGAGCCAATTCCCCAATTGAGGGTCCCACAACCCAGGTGTGTCAAGCTATCCATCACACATATCATATTTCAGGATTCATATTTTTCCTTTTAAAATTTATATTATTCTAACACATGCCTGCATATACTCCACCCATATATCAAGATTATAAAATCTCAAGATAAGTGATGGGTTAGTTCTAGAGCCTGTTAAGGGATTTACATTATCAGAGCACAGTTGCTTGCAGGGAAAGGGATATATAAATCGATGATGCTGAGTTTGCCTTACAACTCAGTGCTGGGTGCTAGCATTCACACATGAGGGATCATTTCGTTGTTTTCATTGCTTTTCTGGGACTGTGTTACTTCACTTACTATATCTTCTGCTTCCATCCATTTACCTGCAAAGTTCATGATGCCATCTTTTTTAAAGCTGCATAGCACCCCATTGTGTAGATGTCACACCTTTTCTCTATCCACTCATTGGTTGACGGGCATTTGTGTTTGTTCCAGATCTGCGTTATTGTGAAGAGAGCTGCAATGAACATGGCTGTGCATGTATCTCTACAGTAAGATGAGTCTTGTGGGTATATACCCAGGATTGGTATGGCTGGGTCAGGAGGTAAGCTCATTTTGAGTCTTTTCAGGGTTCTCCATACTGCTTTCCATAGTGGTTGTATGAGTTTACATTCCCACCAGCAATGGATGAGTGTTCTCCTTTTCCCATAACATCCGCAGCATTTGGTGTCTTTTGTTTTCTCTTCCTAGCCAGTCTAATGGGAGTGAGATGATATATTAAAGTGGTTTTAATTTGCAGTTCCTTAATTATTAGCAATGTTGAACATTTTTTAAGATGTTTCTCAGCCATCTTTATTTCCTCATTTGTGAAGGATCTGCTAACCCATTTTTGAGAGAGTCATTTGATTTCTTCATTGTTTTTTGAGTAGTTTATACATTCTGGAAGTTAATGCTCTGTCAGATAAATCATTGCTGAAGGTTTCCTCCCACTCTGTGGGTTTTCTCTTCACTGTACTGATTGTTTCTTTTGCTGTATACAAGGTTTTGAATTTAATGAGGTCCCATTTGTCAATTTTGGACCTCACTTCCTGTATTAGTCACTTTTCTGTTGCTGTGATAAAACCACCATGAGCAAGGGAACTTATAAAAGAAAGAGTTTATTTGAGCTTAATATTGATGGTTCCAGGGAATCAGAGTCCATTGTGGTGGGAAGCATGGTGGCCGGGGCTGGAGCAGCAAACTGAAGATCACATCTTGCAATGAGCACCAGAAGCAGAGAGAGAGAGAGACTGGAGACTGCAAGACTTATTAAACTCACTAAGCCTGCCCCCAATGACGTACTTCCTCCAGCATAGCCACACCTTCTAAGACCTCCAAGAACAGTGCCACCAACTGGAGACAAAATGTATGGATACTTAAAGCCTATGGGGGACACTCATTCAAACCACCACACTTCCTATGCAGCTGCTGTCTGATTTAGGAAGTCTTCTCTGATGCCTATGTCTTGTAGGTTGCTGCCAACATTTTCTTCTATCTCATTCAGAGTTTTGGGTTTCACGTTGAGGTCTTTGATCCATTTAGAGTTTATTTTTGTTCTGGGCAAGAGGTAGGGGTTTAGCTGTATTCTTCTACAAGTGGTGGTCCAGTTTTGACAACACCATTTGCTGAAGATGCTGTCTTTCCTCCATCGGGTCTTCTTGGCCCTTTTGTCAAATATGAGGTGGCAGAAATTGTGTGTGCTCAAGTTTGGATGTTTAATTTTGTTCCATTGTTGTACAGGTCTGATTTTTTGTCAGTACCAGGTTGTTTTTATGACTATAACCCTGAAATATAGTTTGAAGTCTGCTATAGTGATCCCACCTGTATTGCTCTTTTCACTCAGGGTTGCTTTGGCTCTTTGGGGTCTTTGTGTTTCCATATGATTTTAAGGATTTTTTTCAAGTCTGTGAAGAAACTCATGGATATTTTAATTAGGATTGTATTGAATATATATATATATACAAATTTATATATATAAATTTATATATATAATTTATATTCATAATAATATATTTAATTATATATATTTATTAGTATATATTTATATATTTATGATTTATATATAAATTTATATATTATATATAAATATATATATTTATATATTTTAGATTAGAATATTTAGATTATATAGATTAGAAAAAATAATATAGTAAAAATATCCATTCTGCCCAAATTTATATATATAAATTTATATATTATATATAAATATATATTTATATATATATTTATATCAGGGGTTTAAATTTTTGTTTATAGAGGTCTTTGGTTCTTTGGTTAGTTTGTTCCTAGTAGTTTAATTGTTTTTGATGCATTTGTGATGTGGAAGGTCCTTATATTCCTTCTTCAGTTGTTGTTTTGGTTATGTAAAGAAATATTACTGGATGATTCTAGGGTAATTTTGTATCCTGCCACTTTAGTGAAAGTCTTAATCTTTTCTAGGACCTTCCTGGTGGAGTAATAGGGCATACATATTCCTAAAGTCTATAATATTATTTTCTTTATTTTTTTTCACTTTTTAACAATAAGTAATAATTTATGAGTACAAGCATTCTTCATGTAAAACCAATTTGCAAGCAGTTGTGGCCAAACCCACGCAGCCCAAGGTCCCACCGTCCAGCTAGGGGGGCTTGTATGTACAATCAAGTTGATTAAATAAGTGTCCAGACTACATTGCTGTAGTTTCACCATTCACCCCAATTGTAGTCTTTACATTCTATGATGCCCCCTCTTCCACAGATTGTTCCCTAGGCTTAGAAAAGGGGCACAGGTGACGAGAGGCAAAACAGCTCCTTTTCTCTGGAGCTGTCGTTTTGGACTTGGTCAATTCTGGGTTTCCTTTCATGGGCTGACAGTTTTGTCCAGGAATAAACCTTTCAATCCTGCTAATGAAGCATGAGCAATTTATATATATATATTTAGATATAATAATATATTATTATAAACAGTAATATAAAAAAATATTTTATTTTATTTCAGTTTAGGAGTTTTCTTTTTTTTTTAATTAATTAATTTATTTATTTTTAACAAATCTAGACCCGTGTTCCCGCCCATGTCCCCCCACCCTGCCCAGAGTCATGCTTTATTCTGCCAAACATGCTTTCACTCTTAGTCTTTCTCAATATTTTCCATGGGGAAGTTGACTGCTTTGAAAAGAAGTTCACTGTTTCAGTCAATTTTTTGTCATTGCATGATCTTTCTGTTGTTGTTGTTTTGTTGTTGATGTTGTTTCCAAAATGCTTATGCCCAACTGCTTTGTACAAAAGCTCAGGGGGGCCTACACAAGAAATACTTACAACTGGGTAATTGGGCACTAGCATCCACAATGAGGGATACCATCATCGTTGTTTTTTCTGGGACTGTGTACTTCACACAGCAATGATGTTCTAGCTCCAGCCATTTTCCTGCAAAGCTCGTGATGTCGTCTTCTTACTGCTGCATAGAACTCATTGTGTAGATGTACCATTTTTTTTTTTCTTCAGTTGAGGGAAATTTGGTTTGTCCAGCTCTTGCATTGTGAAGAGAGCTGCAATGAAAATGGCTGTGCATGTATCTCGTGGTGGCTAAGTCCTTGGGGTAATCCCAGGAGTGGTATGGCTGGGTCAGGAGTGAAGTTCATTAAGTCTTTCAGGGTTCTCCATACTGCTTTCCATAGTGGTGTAGAGTTTACATTTCCCACCAGAAGTGGATGAGTGTTCCCCTTCCCCACAACCTCTCAGCATGGTTCTTTGTTTTTCTATCCTAGCCAGTCTTATTGGAGTAAGATGATACTTAAGGTGGTTTTCATTTGCATTTCCTTAATGATTAGTGATGTTGAACAGTTTTTTGAGTGTTTCTCAGCCATTCTATATTCCTCACTTGTGAAGTCTCTGTTCAAGTTCTTTTGTCCATCTTTTGAGTGGGTTTTCAATTTGTNAATATATATATATATAATTATATATATAAATTTGGCAGAAATGGAGTTTTTACTATATTATTTTTTCTAATCCATGAGCATGTGAGGTCTTTCCATCTTCTGCTGTCTTCTTCAATCTCCTTCTTCAGGGGTTTAAAATTTTTGTTGTAGTGATCTTTGGTGTCTTTCATTAGGTTTGTTCCTAGTAGTTTATTGTTTTTGATACTATTGTTCGTGGACAATAGGTGCATGCTTAAGCCCAGGAGGCATTGTAACAGGAGTGGGAACCATAGGCATTTGGGCAACTTCTTCATGTAACTTGCTTGTGCCCTCAGGGCCTGCCCGGGCCCTGTCACGTATGTACCACTTCCATTTGACAATGGACTGTTGCTGTGCACATCCTACTTTATGGTCTGGTGGGTCAGATAACACCCAGCTCATGATGGGCAGCTCAGGTCGCATGGTGACTTGGTGGCCATTGTCAAACGTTCAGTTTCCACTAAGGCCCAATAGCAGCTAAGAGCTGTCTTTCAAAAGGAGAATAGTTGTTTGCAGATGAAGGTAGAGCCTTGCTCCAAAATCCCAAGGGCCTCCGCTGTGATTCCCCTATGGGAGCCTGCCACAGACTCCAGACAGCATCTCTATCTGCCACTGATACCTCAAGCACCATTGGGTCTGCTGGATCATATGGCCTAGGGGCAGAGCAGCCTGCACTGCAGCCTGGTACCTGTTGAAGAGCCTTTTCCTGTTCCAAGCCCCACTCAAAGTTTGCTGCCTTCCAGTCACCTGATATATGGGTCGTAAGTAACACACCCAGATGAGGAATGTTTGCCTCCAGAATCCAAAAAGCCCACCAAACGTTGTGCTTCTTTCTTGGTGGAGGGAGGGGCCAGGTGCAACAACTTATTCTTTACCTTAGAAGGAATGTCTCTCTGCATGCTCCACACCACTGAACTCCTAGAAACTTCACCGAGGTAGATGGCCCTTGAATTTTAGTTGGATTTATTTCCCATTCCCTATGTGCATATGCTTTACCAACAAGTCTAGACTAGCTGCTACCTCCTGTTCACTGGTCCAATCAGCATAACATCATCAATATAGTGGAAAGTGTGATATTTTGTGGAAGTCAGGCGATCAAGATCCCTAACTAAGTTATGGCACAAGGTGAGAGTTAACATACCCTTGAGGTAAGACAGTAAAAGTATACTGTTGGCTTTGCCAGCTGAAAGCAAATTGCTTCTGGTGGTCCTTATGAACCGGTATTGAGAAGAAAGCATTGGCCAGATCAATAGCTGCATACAGGTACCAGGAGACATATTAATCTGCTCAAGTAAGGACACACATCTGGTACAGCAGCTGCAATGGTGTCATACTTGGTTGAGTTTTCGATAGTCAACTGTCATTCTCCATGATCCATCTGTCTTTTGCACAGGCCAAATTGGAGAGTTAAATGGAGATGTGGTAGGAATCACCACCCCTGCATCTTTCAAATCCTTGATAGTGGCACTAATCTTGCAATCCCTCCAGGGATACGATACTGTTTTTGTTCACTATTTTCCCTGAAGGGCACACCAATGTTCCATTTGGCTTTTCAAACATAATAGCACTCACGTTCACTAGGTAGGGAACCAATGTGGGGATTCTGCCAATTTTTAATTATATCTATCCCATTATACATTCTGGGATTGGGGAAATAACCACAGGATGAGTTCTGGGACCCACTGGGCCCACTGTGAGTCAGATTTCAGCCAAAACTCCATTTATCTCTGACCTCCATAGGCCCCTACTTAACCGGAGGGCCACAATGCTTTTTAGGGTCTCCTAGGATCAGTGTCAACTCAAAACCATATCCAATAGGCCTCAAAAAATCTGATTATTTCCTTTTCCCAGTGTACATTACCCTAGTAAAGGCTCAGGTCCCTCTGGGAAAGGACAAGAAGGAAGGCAAACAGCATAACTCTTTGGTATGTGACAAGGTCCTTCCTCATTGGAACCCGGCCACCCTTCATTCAAGGGTTCTGGGTCTATGAACTGTCTCAAGTCTGGAAAATGGTTAACTGGGCGGGATTCGCTACTCCTAAAATAAAATGTTGACTTCCTGTCATTTGTTCTGGAGCTTTTCTGCTTATACAGATCAAATAAAAACTTAGTAGGCTTCTTATGTATTTGGTTCCTGGGAATGCCATGATTAATTAGCAGTTCAAAGATCATTTCGGTCATACCATTATAGGATTATTTTGCCTTTTGCACCCATTATGATAATTATGGTAACTAGCTCATCTGGTCTTCTGTGTTTCAGTGCTGCCACCTGACGCTACCCTGAGGTCCTGTTCAACCTATTATGTGTAATCTTAATTTATGCAAGCGAGCAACACTTTCTGACTGTAAGATCTGGCATAAGAAATAGAGCAAAAACAAAGCTCTTCAAATGTCTGGTGTCTCTCTCAGTACTTTCCATCTTATAAATTCAGTGAAAGCATGTCCTCTAGGTCCTCATATTGTGGAGAGTGTGGTTTTACATTTTGAATCCACTCGAGCATGCCCTTCTGCCTGACCCTCACAATCACTTCATCAGTACTAATCCAAGGAATATCAAGCATCTCTAACTCACTGTTAGTAAGGCCGTGTTTTAATAAATATGTCAGCCACCCATTCAAATAAACTTTTAAACAACTTTTTTAACTGCTTCGAGCCTTCCATGTTAAACCTAGAAAATCTAATCAGGGCTCATATCGATAAATCAGTATGATCCAATTTTATATTCCTCCCACCATTATCCCACACCCTTAAAATCCCATTCCCACAAATATTCCTTAGGCTTCTGCCGAATGAATCGGCAAACTCATTAATTTCTTTAGTGGTATAGTGCACATCCTCGTGGACCACACTTTCTATCTCACCCTTGAGGGGCTTGCTTAGACTTCAATCTGGTTATAGGTCTAGAGGCCACAATTGTTGGGCCCTGAGGGACATTAGCTCCCACTGGGAAGGGGGGATTAGTTCCCTCAGGCAAGGGTGGGGAGGGAGGGATCTTGCAGGGTGTAGATTTCTTGCAGGGTGTGGGGAGATTAATTCCTCAGATAAGAAAAATACCTCAGAATCCGAGGGTGCAAAATCCTCATCATCATGGTTCTCCCACACATCTCCATCCCAGTTTTCAGGGTTCCACCCTTTCCCTACCTGTGCTCTTACTTTAACTGCTGACACTCTTTGTAGCTGGGAATTAAATTTGCCAAATTGTAAATCAGCCAAAATGTATAATAAAGGGCTCCAGCTTGATTTTCTGCTGCTTTAGCTCTATGGCTGCTGAGAGAGAGTCTCTTCCAGAGCACACTTGGAAACCCTTAAACTGTTGTTTTTCGAAATCTTGGAGCTGGTCATTTTAATCAAACTTGGAGAATCCTTAATTTTCCTACTTATCACTTTATCCAGACATGCTAGGGGCAACAAGGCAACATCATTATTTTCTTTATTTTTCCTGCAATTTCTCGAACGTTTTATATATAGAGTCACTAATTCCTTGCTTCTCACAAGAGGTGAGTTTGGTGAGTCAAATGGATCTATCTTCCATAATTAGTTCAAATATCTGCACCAGGATTATCATTCCTCTTCAGCCACCAGGAGAGCCTTCAGTAACTTTATGCTTCATTGGGTTGGAGAGCTGGCTCCAGAGCCTACCAAGCCCACTAAAGAAATTCACCTTTTCAATTCTGTTTCTTTAGAACACTTCTGGGGTACCCATCTGTATTAGTCACGGTTCTCTAAAGAAACAGAAGTAACCAGGACGAATATATATAGCTTATACAATTTATTGATTTTGCCTTCACATGACAGAGTTCAGGAGTCCAAGTAGCTGCACCACACTGGAAAGGCGAGAGAATCCAGGGAACTGCTTCAGTCCGCAAGGCTGGTGTCTCAGTAGTCCCAATCTAGTGCTGAAGGCCCGAATGGATTCCAGGAGATTGCCAGTTCAGTACACGCTGGGATCTGAAAAGTTGATCCAGCAGCAAGACGAACCACCAGATGAGAGAGGCAAGCCACAGGAAAAAGGGACGCAGCTCCTTCTGCCGTGGCCTTTTATACTGCCTGCCGGCAGAGGTAACACCCACCATTTTGGGGTGGGCCCATCCGGGTTGAGGTGGTCCAATCCAAACATCCTTTTCTCTTATTTGTTCCTTAGTCAGTCAACTTGACACCCATGATTAACCATCACAAAACGGATTGAAGACAATGATAAGCAGCCGTGTGGCTGTTGGCTATTAAAAGAAATTAAAGCTATAATTCTTGTTATAATTATACCAATAACCCTTTTAGGTCTACTAAGTTCCTTTTGTATTTCTTCCAGGACCTGCAGTCCCTTGTCATTAAACCAGGGACCAGACACTTTCACAGGGAGCATAACAAAAGAAGGTTGTTGTAAATCATCACCTGGATATTTTCACTCTCAGATATATTGGTTATGCAGTTAGTAAGATTACACTCTGAACGTAGATAGGAAACATTGGAATGCACCATTATAATATAGTTAAAATTTAATCTGTCCCACTAGCAAAATATATGGCAGTGTTACACAAGCCATAACAGATCTTTTCAAGAGCAAGGGATAGGTTTAATGGTTTTTACCTGACAATTCCCTTTGTAAGAGCCTTGTCCCAGCACTGGGCTCAGGGCAGCTGCAATCTTCCACGTGTAAGTCTGCGGGGCCCCTTTATCTGAATACCAGAGACCTGCTGACATTCCCTTGTCCCATGTATCCCAATTCTTTTGTACAGAAGCCTTATTCCTATTTGAATTACTAGACCAATCTCTTATGTAGTAAGGGCATCCTGTTAAATTATATCTTGCGGGACCCTCATTAGTGGCACACCCACCACACTAAAAGTAGAATTTTTATTACCAGAGCAGGGAATAACCCACAGGGGAAAATTCTTGAGGAGGGGGCAATTTTTCTCAGATTGCCTCTTCTTGGGGATACCAGATAAGGGCATGATCACATTGTTCACCACGTCCAAACTGGGCAGTCTCTTGTATCGAGAGACATCCTGGAATTCCAGGTTGTTTCGTAAAACAGATTGGCAGTCCAAGTCCAGTTCCTGTATAATTATATCCTGTTTGCACCGGAATATGGCCTGTATAGAGTGAGCCAAGGAGCCGGGTGTCGTTGACTCCCTCCCACCAATATCTCTGTGCCTTCCCATATTGCAGGATGCAGGAGAGGAGGATCAGGAGTATAAGCCCAATAGATCTCTTCAAGGCCTTCCTTAATTTCAGCAGCAGACGTCCCAGCAGTTTCAGCATTGTTATGCTCTGTGATGCAGACCAGTCTCTCTGGCAACCTCCAAACTCCTTACTCTATCCACAACCCCCATCTCTTTAGCCCTTACAGTCTAATGTGCCACCTCTTCCGCATTTGATCCCTGGGCCTTGGAGGACAAGGGGCAAAAGTGGATCGAGAGTGAAGCAGTCCATTTTCTTTGAAGAAAAAATTTTTTGTTTTCTTTTTTCTTTGTTTTTTGAGTAGTTTATATATTCTGGAAATCAATGCTTTGTCAGATGTATCTGCAGTGAAGGTTTCCTCCCACTCTGTGGGATTTCTCTTCACTTCCTTGATTGTTTCTTTTGATGTACAGAAGCTTTTGAGTTTGATGAGGTCCCATTTGTCAATTGTCGACCTTAATTCTTGTGCAGCTGCTGTCTGATTTAGGAAGTCTTTTCCTACGCCTATGTCTTGTAGTCTGCTGCCAACTTTTTCTTCTATCACCTTCAGAGTTTGGGGTTTCACGTTGAGGTCTTTAATCCATCTGGAGTTGACTTTTGTACAGGGTGAGAGGTAGGGGTTTAATTTCATTCTTCTACAAGTGGTGATCCAGTTTTGCCAACACCACTTGCTGAAGATGCTGTCTTTTCTCCATTGTGGCTTCTTGGCCCCCTTGTCAAATATGAGATGGCTGAAATTGTATGTGCTCAGATTTGGATCTTCGGTTTTGTTCCATTGGTCAACAGGTCTGTTTTTGTGCCAGTACCAGGCTGTTTTTATGACTATAGTCCTGTAGTATAGTTTGAAATCTGGTATAGAGATCCCTCCTGTGTAGCTCTTTTCACTCATATATAGGTATTTAAACAGCTCTAATTGTTATGGTAGGTTACTTTGGTACAGACACAGATGTTTGGATGGTATGTTAATCCATGAATTACATTTTTTTCTGTAAAATATGACAGGGTCTTACAGAATATTTTCATATTTTATATTCTACCCTCTTAAGGCATGGCTTAATAAATCCTTGAAAACTAAGTCCTGTTAACTTGTTATAGATGAAACTTAACTATGTCTTCATTAGCTTAACTCCAATTAGTGAGATGAAGATAACATATAAGTCAACATGCTTAACTAGATGGGAGAAACAATCTTATAAATCATTGTATCTCTCAGAAATCTACTAGACTTCATTCTGTAACATCCTCTTGAATTTGGATTTGCCCACAACAACAATTCAAGTATTTCAGGATATATTACTGATTACACTGAGTTTGCCTGGCTTTCATGGAGGGTATAGAGGCTAATTTTATCATAAATTTTCATCCTTCCCAGACCTCTGAGCCTTCTTCTACGTTACTGAAAATATGGACAAACCAGGATTGTAAGGCCCTTCCCACCTTGTTTCTATTTTAATATAATTCAACCCACAGAATTGATTACCCCATATGTGCATATGATTTGAATTCATATAATTCATATAACTTTATCTCATGGTTAACTCCAGCAAGCGACATTTTGTTCTGGAAATTTCTTCTCTATGACCTCTGATTCAAGTATTTCTCCAAGTGAAGTGTTTTCTTCTCTCTTCTGTGAGCATCTACGATTTCACTTATGTAGCTTAAAAGGAGACAATGTGTTTGCAGAGTGATTTACAAATTTCACCATATCTCTGGTTATAAAAGCAGCACTTTCTGAATAGATAAATCCTCTTTGACTTGAAATAATAAAGCTGAAGTATGTAGCACTTGAAATTCAATTATGCATTATCTGTGGAGAACAAAGCAACAGTCAGTTTGATACCTCTTCTCACTCCAGGTGACTTCTCATACCCACTTGTTGGACCAAGTGTTCCTTGCTTTCCTTGAACCAGACCAAATAGTAATTTCAGAACTCCGTTCTATTAGGATTTTCAGAATAGTCTGTGTTTACTTTGCTGTTGTCCCAAGAATACTGAAAGATGTTGAGAACCTTCTATGTACCCATTGGAGGTTAGACACATATTTTCTTCTTCCTCTCCTCCTCCTCGTCCTCCTCCTTGTCCTCCTCCTCTTCATCGCCCTCCTCCTCATCCTCCTTTCTTCTTTTCTTTTTTTATTGAAGTTTTGTATATTTTATAAAGAGCATGTCAATCTATCTTAATACCCTTTTTATCCTCTCCATGCACACCTCCCCCCACTTGCTCCCTTCCACAGCACCTGAACTGGAATTCCTATACTCTCTATACTCTCTCATTTTCACAAAGACTCATTGTGTCAAGTTAGCATCTGTAGATGTTCCTCAGTGCAACTTCATAGACTGAGGTCTAGCCACCCCATCCAGAGTCCCTTGTTTTAAGAAGATCAGCTCTTAGTCACCCACCATTAATCAGCTGCTGAAGGTTCTTCTGCTAAGATTGGGACTTGCTGCCCATTTCCACAGTTCTATGCTTTTTGTCTGCTTACATTTGCATGGATCTTGTACATGCTGACAGCACAGCTACAGGATCATATGAGCTTAGTCCTTGCAACTTATATGATTCTGTTTCCATATGTTTATGAACCTCCTCCCTGGCTCTTGCTTTTTTTCCACTCCCTCTTCCTCAATGCCCCTCTTGCCCTGGGTGAGTGAAGCTTAGTCCTGTCTGGGCACCTACACTTTGCAGACTCCTAGTCTCCATGCTTTGGCTTTTTGTGCTCTTTTGTGATCCTGGCCCTATATTGGCATGAGGGGACTTCATTAGTGAGAGTTGAGAGAATCATTGATTAGATACCAATTTCCATTTGAAGAAAATAAAATCAAGATAGAGACATCAAGATATGGCTATGCATTCAAGATATATATATATATATATATAATCTTGAATATAATATATAAAATCTTGAATATATATAATCTTGAATATATATAATCTTGAACATATATATATATATAATTTTGAATATATATATAATCTTGAATATATAATCTTGAATATATATTCACACAGAACACAATTTCATTCTATTAAGCAGTAGGGGGAATGACTAAGACAACAAATCAATTTTTAACCCATTCATTTGCACTTTTCTCTAAGAGCTTTCCTTTCTTATGATCATCTCATCAATGTATTCAATCATTCTAAAATGTCTAGGACTCTCTTTTCCTAACTTAAAATTGAGTTTATTGTCATGCTAGGGTGGAACTAATTATTACATGAAGACCTGAAGGCAAACTGTGCATTAAAGTCAGGCATCACCTGTTTCCATGGGTTTGGCTGGTTATTGGCAGTCTCATTTCTGCACATGCTAGGCACAGTACCCATGGTGCTAATGACATGATGAGAATAACCACAAACTTCTTTCATTGATGATTATTCCAAATGAATATATTATATTTATATTTTGGATTTGGTAAAGACCCTATTTGACACTGACTATTACAATGGAATTAAAAGTCCTATCAGGGAGGAAATACATACAGGAAAAGTCTTTTAAAACTCTCAGCTGACATTTTACATATTTCTAAAAGGAATTATTTATTATCAAAGCTCTCATATATTTCATTATAGAATTTATTTGATTTATCTACATTGTGAATTACCAAGGAGACTTACAATTTTAAACATCATTCACTTACTCAATTACAGAAGTGTCTGTCTCTCACCCCCTCATCAAAACAGAGATCAACATTATCTTACTTAAGATTAGTTGCCTTGTTGCAATTAGATAAATAAGTAATAAGCAGCACATCACTACTTGGGTATAACATCCATTGTCATTGCTATATGCATTTTTATACTATATAATTTCATTGCTGAATGGCTTTCATTGCTTTCACAGCATTTATTTCGTATCTATTTAACTATTGAAAATTTCAAACTGGAAGATAAATATCCTTGAGTTGACCATTCAGTTATATATGATTTTCTTTTTTTTTCTGCTCATGTACACATTTGTGTTCATGTGCCAGTTGGTTCTCTCCTCCACTATGCGATGCCCAGAGATAAGTCTTAGGGCTTGGTAGCAAGTGTTTTTAACCATTGAGTGCCAACACTGGCAAGAATTTAATCAGAAATGTACAGAAAGTATATATTTATGTACCAAAATTGAACTTATTTATTTCCCTTGCAAGTATCTGTGTGTGAGACAACTATCACATCCTATTAGCCCTTAGCATTTGCCATCTTTCTGGGTACTCTATTAGGTATGCATATTATCCTGTCTTTTTAAGTTACCCCTGATGATTTATGGTGCTGAATATTTTATGCTTACTGGCAATTATTGATCTCCTTAGAATATAAACATTAAAAATCAAACTTTTTGTTATCCTACTGATTTGGACAATAAACTTATAAAACTAGGAATAGAAGTTCTTTTTAAATATGGATGTATTATTTCAGACACGTTTTCTGATTGGGAGAGGATAGCTAGTAACAGGCTACGTTTTCATGACGATAAATTCTAACTTTACAAGTGTTACACACACACACACACACACACACACACACACACACACATTTAGACACCATGACTCATTTCTTGTCTTTTTCCATCCCCAAATCTTGACTATATTTTTCCCATAAAATCTTTCTCTTGTAAGAATAAAATAGCCACTCATCTGTCATTGATTTTGTCTGTGTGTCATTAGGTAAGTTTTCATCTTCTCCAAGGTCACATGGTATCACTCATAGAAAATATCACATTCTCACCACAGTTTAGTGTGACAATTAGCTGTTCAGTCAGGAGTTAAGAGCACTGACTGCTCTTGCAGAGGACCTGGGTTCAATTCCCAGGACCTACATGGTATTTAACAACTGTCCTTAACTCCAGCTCCAGTGGAATCTGATGTCCTCTTCTGATGTCCATGAGCATTGCACGACATGGGTACACTTATACACATGTAGCCAATACATTCAAATACATAAAATTAAAAAAATAATAAATAATGTAAAAAAGACTGTTTCTATGCAAGCTTTCCAGTGGCTTGTCTATGCTGTTATTATGACATGACCTTTTTGTCTCAATAATTCATAATAGATCCTAGTATTGTTTCAATTATTGCTTCAAATTCAGTGTTTTTATTCAAGATTGTCTCCATTCTTTTTTTAATACTTTCAAAATATTTTCATCATTTCCTTGAAATATTCAGATAATTCTTCCTTCCTTCCTTCCCTTCTTTGTTTTCTTTTTTTTTTTTTTTTTTTTAAGTTTTTTGTGTTTGTGTTTAATTCAAGTGTATTGTAGTATGGAGGTGTTGTTTCTGTGGGCGTATGGGCTGTATTTTGGTTCATCCTATAGTGTGTGAGTCTTCTAATGGCTCATGATTATGCGAGATTCCTGTCCATGTTTTGGCCCTGTTGTCTTTGTTTTCAGCTTCTGCGTGCCGTTCCAGATTTCCTGTGTCTCGTGGGATGGTTGTGTCGGCTCGGTGTGCCATGGGGTTTCGGTCTAGGCGCAAGGTGGATTGAACTGTGACCTAGCGACGTCAGTGCGAGGGGGGAGTTGCAGGAATGCTGTGAAGAACCACTTCCGCCTGCGGCAGAATTGTGCTGTGGTGGTCAGAGTGCTGGGGAGGTTGGTATAGATGTTGCCGGAGCGGAGGGATGAGATAGGACAGAACTTGTGTGGTGTGGTTTCGTCATTGCATGGGGCTTGGCGTCGTTGGTGGTGTTGTAGAGGAGTGCAGCTTCTCTGAAATGGTGAAAGGTGTGTGATCAGGGTTAGTTCAGTTGCAATACTTAAGTCTGGGTGGCGTGTTGCTGTAGTGCGTCATTTATTGGAGCGAATTGAAGCTAGGTTGTGTGAGATACTATTTGGGTGCGTGAGCTGATGAGGAGAATGATAGGCTGTTACGTGTAGAGTTGTTGTCGCTCAATGACACTGGGGCGTCTTGTCTAGGGGCTGGCTGGTCTTTTCGTTGAGGCAATTGGTATTACCTATGAGATGGCTCTTTCCTAGTGTTGAGTAGACCGCAATTCTGTAGTATGGAAGGCAATAGGTGACTGCGTGTAATTATTTCCAGTTTTTCCTGCAATTGGGAGCACAAGCAGCGTAGGTAGTCGATGATATGGCCGGTGATTGATGTATCGAGAGTTCTTTGAATCCAGATGAAGGATTGATGTAGCTCTTTTAGATGTAGAGATTGCGGAGGTGTGTTAAGTTTTTGCATCACTGACCGCATCGTTTGGTGCCCTCGGGATACTACATCACACATATGGTTGTTTCTTACTGCACATCACACACTACATCACACACATGCGACACATCACACATGCGGATTTTTTTGATCTTGCTACACGTTTATGCACCATATACAGAACTGAAGGGGCCCTATATGGGATGTGTTTGTTTATAAATGACAGATGTAGAATACTAAACTTTTCAATGCATGATTTTAGAATATTGGCTAATTTATTAAAGTCCTGTTTTATTTCTTTCAATAAAGATTTGCAATGTTCATAGAAGAGTCCTCATAATTTTAATTATATTTCTCCATAAAATTGAGCTTTCCCCTGCTAGTATCAGTATATTCCATTTATTATTTTATTTCTTAGCCTAGCATAAACAATCATAATTAATTCATAAATCAATATTTATGGAGTAATTTTCTATATTGACATATATTAAAAGACATGTATATATCCCTTTTACTTTTTAAGCCATGCTTAATATTTATTTACATGTATTAAATTGCATTAACTTGTATCTAGGAGAATTGTTTTGAAAATCTGAAACATTTCTATCTCTTTAATTTCCCTTTTATCCTAGTCTTCAATCTTGTCAACAAATGAAAGCAAATACAGACTGTTACTACTTTAAGCTGCCTATTAATTATGGCTCTATCTGTGATTTTTATATCATACAACTTTTTCCTATTAATAAATGAAATTACTTTGAATTGAATAATTTCCAAATGCTAACTATTTTTATTGCTGTATAATCATGTCATTCTAAACAATTTAAAGCATATGAACTTGTTATCTTCCCTATTAATGTCAATTAAATACTACTTTTAACCACTAGATGATTTTTATGATTTCATAAAATGTACGTGATCATATTAGACCTCTTTCCCATGCACACCACCCTATCCTGCCCCGTGGAAGTATCATGCACTCTGTCGAATTAAAATCTATCGCAGTGAAGCTTGTGTCCGCAGATGATCCTGGTAGATTTCAATCCACTGGTGCCTATCAGAACTAGCACTTAACTCCTTAAGAAACAACTCTCCCTTGCCCAGCAATAATCAGTTGTCCTTAGTTCCTCAGCAAAGATTAGGACTTCTTACTTATTTCCCCATGTCTATGTTGGTTTTTTTTTTTTTTGTTTTTTTTTTTGTTTTTTTTCCAGTTTGAGATTGGAAAGGTATGTGCATGCTTCAAGTTCATATGAGCAATTTTCCAGCCACTTGAAAATCTGTTCCGGGGCTGGAGAGATGGCTAGTTAAAGAGCGCCAACACGGCGCTACAGAGGACACGGGTTCGATCCCCAGCACCATCGGCGGCTAAGAACCGCTGAAACCCAATTCCAGGAGAAACTCCAGTTCCAGGGGAATCCGACAGACCCTCTTCTGACCTCTGCGGCAGCGACGAAACGGGTGCACAAACTTGCAAGCAGACAGTACATTCATACACATACAGAAATAAAATTAATAGAAAAATAAAAAAGAAGAAAAAAAAAGAAAAACGTTTCCTTGTGTCATATCACTACCCTTGCTCTTACAAACTTTCCTTACAATTTGCAGACAAGTGAAACTTTCACCACTCATCAAATAGAGCTTCCTTTAGCAATAGATGGGGGACTATGACAGAGTTCCACACCTGGGCAAACCCAGAAAAGTGTCTGTGGGATGGCCAGCTCTACCTGACACATCTAAAATGCTACCTCTACAGCTAAGCTCAGGGACATAGACGGTGTGGAGATGAAATGAATGCATCCCTCAACCCTCACACAGCAACTTCCTCATGCCAGCACATGGCAATTGATACAGAGAAATTGAACAACTTGAAAAATGTAGAAAATAAGAGATTGCAGAATGCTGTTCATGGACATGACTCATGAAAAACTATTTTCTTTTATGATTTTATTTATTATTGAAAACTTTCATACATGCACACAGTGTATCTTGGTAATTGCAATCTAATATCCTTTTATGTTGCTACTGGGAAATATACCCATATTATAAATTCTTCCCATCTTCATGTCCTATTCTTTCAGATTTTTAATAAATAATATATATATAGAAAAATATCTAAATCAGATATGTACTCTATTAGGTAAGTGTATCTTAAGACGGAAAAAAAATCAAAGAGGCTACAAAAAGAAATGTGATGCATACACATACAGGATGATAGAGAAAATAGTGTAATTACTATAATTCTTAACTCACTAAGTCTAACAGTGCTGTCGTTTTCTTGTTTGAACAATATGTCCACTACTGGAGATCACTTTATAATTATACACCCTCCCCAATGAAAGGAGACTCTCTTTCCTTAGGAGCATCATATCCAGTACACCCTTTGTTATATGAGACCCCCTTGCTCTATAATTTAATATTTTGAGAGCTTTATACTGTATATAATGTATCAACAAAACCCATTCTTCATTTTCCACTTCACCTTCTTCTCACCTCTATATCACGTTTCCTTGCAGATCTTATGGGTCTTTTTTCTTTTTTTTATTATATTTTTTTTTATTAATTTTTATTGATGGTTTGTTGCATTTTGTAAATCATTTCTCAATTCAAATCAGGCATATATTCCCTTTCTCCTTCCCCCCACCCCACACCCACATCCCAGATCATGTATTCTGCCATAACTGTCCTGCATCTTTTCAGGTTTTTTTTTTTTTTTCATTTTTCAGCTATAAGTGATAATCCATGAGTATAAGCATCCTTCGTGCAAAACCAATCTATCAGACTGTTGTGCCCAAACCCCCACAGTCCCACCATTCAGTGGGGGTGACAGTTTGTTGTTCAATCAAGTTGATCAATGAGTGTCCAGACTAATCGCTGTAGTTTCATCACCGTTCACCCCAATCGCAGCTTTACATCCTACCACGCCCCCTCTTCCCGCAGATTGTTCCCTAGGCTTAGAAAAGGGGCACAGGTGGATGAGAAAAAACTGTCCTACTCTCTCTGGAGCTGTTCTTGGATTCTGGTCATTCTGGCTTTTTCTTTTCATGGGCTGACAGTTGTTCAGGAGTAACCTTTCGATCCTACTATGAAGCACAAGCAATTAGATATATAGGTATTTAAGCAGCACTAATAGTTATGGTAGGTTACTTTGGCATAGAACACATATGTTTGGATGGTGTGTTAATCCATGAATTACATTTTTACCCCTGATAAATATAACAGGGTCTTACTGTGGCTTATGACATCTCCTAACCTGTAGAGGATGTAGGCTTGTGGCATCAGCCTGGGTTATCCTCCAAGGAGAGAGCCAACAACCAATTAGATTTGTAACAACTATTTATAATGAGTCCTAATGAAACTTATACCTTTAGGTGAACAAAAAGGTTTTTGATATGACTTTCTTGCCTCCCCCCCCATAGAACAAAGGAGAAATATGACGATGATGATGTCATTCTCCAACTGTAAATTGGAGACAACTATTATAGAGGTAATCTTATAAAACCGGTAAAATCGTTCTTTAATTGACTAATAGACATAAGAACTGTGAAAAGGATATACTCTGTTCAGAACCAAAAATAATACTAAAGTCCTTGGCTATGCACTTAGGCAAAGTATATTAATGCAGGAGCTCTGACATCAGCAATGGATTGTTCTACCAGGGGATGTTGGCCAGGGGATCCAAGGCCCACAAAAGGAGGGCTCTTGCCCTAAGTTGGATACCTGCAGAGGAAGGTGATAAGACCCTCGCTGCCGAAGACCTGACATTAACATGGAGGNATCTCTCTCACCATGCACCGAACTCAACTTCAGATGGATCAAGGACCTAAACATAAGACCTGACCTATGAGTCATTGAGGTGAAAAGTTGCATGGCCACGTAGGGCCTCACATTGGTTATAGGCAACGGAAAAGACTTTCTGAACAGAATACTGTAGGGTTAACATTAGGTTGAACATGTCACAAATGGTGCTAAAAAGATTCAGTACATCCAAGAACAACATCATTTGGCTGAAGATACAACATACACACTTGGAAAAAAAAAAATCTTGACCTTAGCTCATTCCTACGACAGCAGGGGACACGACGCTCAGGAAGACAGAAATCAAGTTCCACATCTCCTAAACTATCAACCAAAAGTCCAACAAAACACAAATCTCTCTACAGATCAAATCCAAAATGGCGGAAGCGCAGCTGACATAGATTAAAAAAGCATCAATGACACAATGGATGAAATCCAAATGTTTAAAAATGCCCAAAAGCTTCAGAATTTTTAAAAAGCATAACACCTTCTGCAGAACTTATTGGTGCTAACATTTTGAAATGAAGAATAAGGTGTGCAGACTATCATAATGGTAATGCACATTCATATAAATACCTTTAAAATAAACATTCTTGAATCCCCTAATAAATAATAATTAAAAAGGAAAAAAATATCTTCATCACAAAAGAATGAAAAGCCTAATAGTAGGCAAAAAAGATATTGCTTGGACTTATAGTGAATTTTGTAAGTCAGAAAAATTCTCAATTATTATGAATATCTTAAATATATAAAATATATGAATTAATGTTAGAATTTGACTTGCAAAATTAAATCTAATTATCAGAATCAAAAAATATCACTTCAGGGCCTTTATTTCCATTTTCACACAATATTTTATTCAGTTTTTTTATGAACTTCATCTAATTAGAACTTATAAACTTTCGACCATCCCCCCCACTCCCCATGTCTTCTACACAACATTTCACACATTCGTTACTATTTGTTAAAGCTTTTATAGACCAGATGTACTCAGTGTAATTTCATATCATCTCCGGACGCTCTCGTTCAGGTTATCTAGAGTCAATCCTTTAAAGATCTCTCCTATCTCTCTCTCTCTCTCTCTCTTCTCTCCTCTCCCCTCCTTTTCTCCTTTTTCTCCCCATCAATAATCCCACGTTGTCCCATAGTTCTTTGCATTAGGTTGAGGCCTGCTGCACAATTTCTTTTGTTACTATGCTGGTTCTTTGACCCTGCTGTTAAATATTCTTATCTGTAAATGCAAGGATCCAATTTAGCATACAATAAGATACTGTTTTGTCTAAGATCTACCTACCACTCATCCATGTGCACTCTGCTGTGATTACGTGCACCCCCTGAGTTCATCTCATGAACGGGCTTTAAGTTCAGTTAGATACCTGCTGATTTTTCCTTAGATAAAATTTCCACTACCACACCAAAAGAGATAGTTAGCTGCACTGACTGTTGGAGTTATTACTGAGCTTCACAGTCAGCGTTGCGCCATGGTTCTTTTCTCCCTTAGCAGCTTGCATTACTACCTAACCTAGCACTATGAGAGCTACTTCTTCAAGAAGAAGGCTTCCAGTTTATTTTCAGCTCCATTGTTCTAAGTCCTGGGTCCAAAGTATAGTGTTTCTTCAAAAATATTCGGTCCTTACACTTCAGAAAGTTAAGTAACTCAAGGAGCTGAGTCTATAGACCAATTTGTGTTATGTAAGCCCATGAAGAGAAACAGCCAGAATTGGTCAGAGTACAAAACAACATCCCCAGCGAAAGTAGACTGATTTGATTCTTGTTCACCTGTGCCCTTTCTTTAAGCCTAGGGAACAATCCGTGGAAAAGGGGGCATGGTAAAATGTAAAGGGCTGTGATGGAGTTATGTTAAGTAAAATGGTGCACACTACAGCAATATAAATTGGACACTTATTTGATCAACTTGATTGCTCATACAGACCCTCCGGTTGGATGGTGGGAGCCTTGGGGCTGTGCTGGTGTTTCTGGGACAACTGTCTTGCATATTGGTTTTACATGAATGATGTTTGTACTCACAAATTTCACTTATTGTTAAAAAAACATGAAAAAAAAATTTTTTTTTAAAAAAATTTAAAAAACAAAGAAATATCGTGTATTTGTGGAGTCTCCTTGGACCACCAGACCAACAACCTGAAGTAAATGTTTCTCCTTTCAGGAAGTGGTGTGCTGTTTTCAACCTCCAGAGACTGTATACATATGTTGCTCATTGTCAGCCGTGTAGTATGTATTTTTTTGGGGGGGGGGCCGGATCCTTTCCCTGAGAAGTAATAATTCTCCCTCTGACTTTTAGACCACCTAAGCATTATTTTTCTCCATTTTCTTTTCCATCTCCTCCTCTCTCCTCAGTTTACGTGCACCATTTTCCTCATGTTGCCTTTGGTAATACCTAACTCCCACTATCCTCCTCTCCAGATCCCCCTTCCTAACTACCTCCATATTTCTTTGAATATCCCTACCTCTTTCTTTCCCAGTTGAATACTTCCACTGTCCCTATTTATTCCTTGGTAACATTAGTTTTGTAATATTTCCATCTCTCAGGCTCTTTCCTTCCCTTCACCTCAATGAATCCTTTCCATCTTCCTGGTCTAGCGTTATCAGGAAATATGCTTACATTATAAAGGAATTGGTTGCCAACAGATCCAAAATTAGAGACGAAACATATGCTTCTTGTTTCCTGAGTCTATGTTAGTTCACTTGGTATAACATAGTTCCATCAATTTACCGGGAAATTCATGACTTTCATTTTCTTTTTTTTTTTTTTACTCGTTTTTTTTTTTTTTCTATTTCATTGCTTTCCACTCTCTTTACTCATTTAACTTTATTCAAAATATTTTTGCTATTGTGAAAAAAGCAACCACAAACATGAAAATTACAGGTATATTTAAATAGGATGAGTTCTTTGGGCATATGCCAAGGAATGTGGCAATTGGTTCATCTAGTAGTAGATTCATTTTACTTTTTTAAGAGTTCTCCACACTGTTTCCATAGTCGTTGTACAACTTTACATTCCACATTCCCAAAAGCAGTGTATGAGTGCTTGCCTTTCCTGACATCCTCTCCAGACTTGGTATCATTTGTATTCATGATCCTAGCCAGTCTCATTGGAGTAAGATGAAACCTTAAAGTGGTTTTCATCTGCATTCTCTAATTATTAAGGATGTGCGTACTCTTAGGTGTTTATTAGCCATTTTTTATTTCTTCACTTGATACCCTGTGGTCAAGGTTCTTTAGCCCATCTTTTAATAGGATCATTCATTTTTTTTTTTTTGTATTGTGGTGGCCTTTGAATGGGACTGTCCCCCCATGCTTTTTCAAGTATTTCATACACATTTTCGTCACCAGTTGGCAGTGCACCCATTTTGGGGAGATCTTCCGAAGGGCCCCCCCCTGGTCCATTTGGGACTCGGGGAAACCCTGCCCTATCAATGGGAAGTGAGCTCAGGCGCTTTGAACAAGCCTTGCAGGGCTCAGTTGTTCTCTCTCTCAGTTCCTGTCTTCATTGGCAAGATATGAACATTGGATTTCGGCTCCAGCACTTCTGACCACGAGCCCTCCTCCCCCACCCAAATAGACTCTTATTTCCCTGGAACCTGTTCTACATAAGCTCAACTAAACTCTTCCTTTTTAGTTCCCTTGGTCATGCTGGTTTATCACAGCAATAGAAAAGTGACTAATACGTTTTTGGTACCAGAGAGTGGTGTTGGCTGTGAAGAACCCTGACCCACATGGTGGGGGGGGTTTTTGAAGAAATGTGGAGGAAACGCACTTTGGAACTTTGTTCTAGAAAATCTGTTGAATGCTGTTATCAGAGCTTCATGAGCCATTCTAGTAGAAGCCTAGAAGAAAGCAGTGCTGCTGAGAAAAATGTATTTTCCAGAGAAAATAAAGACTTAAGCAGCAACCTGGGATATTTTTTGTTAAAAAGCCTTGCGCTCGAATTTTTCCAACATAGCTTCAAAATGCTTCGCTGGGGCTAAGTGAAAAAAGCAATAGACTAATTTCTTTGGTGGCGGGATATTTCAAGAACAGCCTAATGTAGAAAAATGTTGGCATGGCTTTTAATGGTGCATATTATATAGATCTACAGTGAACAAGAGCAAATGGCCCTGGTAGAAAGAAAGCCGGAATGTACAGTTTGGATGAACCGTGCACTAGGCAGATTAATGGTGGAGGTCAAGGCACGTCTGAAGGAGATGGCTCCTTTTGAAAAAGATAAACGTGATTATTAAGAGAGGGCCTAGAAATTTAACCCAAGTAAACAATAGAAACTGAACCTTCAGCCGGCCACGACCACACCCAGGTAATCCTTCAACTTTTGAAAAGAAAATACTGCGTTTTCTGCCTCAACACAAGTTAGCAGAGAAAAGTGTGAATATGGTTGAAGTAGGACAGAGTCCATCCTGAACTTGCATCCAAACTCATTTCACCAGGCTGCTGGGCTTTAGAGACATGAAGTGATACAAGAGTAAGCGTTGGTCCAATTTTCCTCCATGGCTTTCAAGTTTTCACATCAGAGGCCCATGCAGAGTGCAGCCCCCCCCCCCCCCCCCCAACAGGGGCATCTCTGCATAAAGAAAGCCTTAATAAGCCATTAAGTAAAGCTTTGAAGGTTGTTTTGAAGGTGAAGCCTGGTAGCATGTGAGACCCAAGTGTTAGGCTTCAATAGCTACACTCAAACAAGCAAGGTGTGTGTGGGGGGGCACAAACAAATAGCTATAGATATAAGTTTAATTGAGGCTTAGTTACAAGCAAGCAGAAAATAAGCCACAACAACCAACAACTAAGACAGAACAGATAAAGCACACTCCCATGGGACTGGAAGGCAGTGGCCTGAGAAACAATTTCACCTTAGCTTTTCTTCCCAGTTAGGGGGTTCGTCATCATTCGGTCATGGTGACCCTTCCCCTCTGATTGGATGGGATCCTGGTTTTATGGACCACTCCTTTTTTCATTGCTGTAACCACATGCTCTGGACTCTTTGTTCTATTGTTTTTACCTGGTCTGGACCTTCTGTTCTCGTCCATAAGGCATTTAAGTCTAAGAGGGGAGTTGGTCTGGGCCATCTTGGTCATGCTTTTTGGCAGAAGTTTAATCGCTCTACTAATTAAGGATCAATTTATCTATGCCCTGCTTTTGTTTTTTTAAAGCTCTGGGGTGAACTCTAGGCCAAGATGGAGCTGACCAAGTTAAAATGGAGTCAGCTTGGTCTTCACACAAGAATACATTTGAGCTGCCAGAGCTGTGAGATATTTGCCCAAGCGACGAGCTGCATACAGGAGTGGTACCAGGCTATGAAAGAAAAGTATGTTGCAACCGCAAAGGCTGAAGAGCTGAGCCATCTAAGCCTTGACCAAGTAAAGTCCCAGAATTCGAATGTGGAACTACTGGACTTGATGTTTTCCTGCTGCTCATTTTCAGTCTTGCCTTTGTTTCGGTCATTTCCTCACTATGCCTCTGTTCTTCTCTTTTGGAATGGAAATGTGTATATTTTGATCCCTTGTTTGTTGGGCTTATTGTACTTTGTCTTTTGATTTTACAGGCGCTTTGGCCTTGTCTCAACAAAGGACACTTTGGACACTATATATTTTGAATAGAACTAAGATGGTTAACGACTATAGGGACTTTTAAGGTTGGACTAATTGCATTTGCATTTTATATGGTCATGAGCCTGTGGGGGACAGGGAGTGGAATTGTGGTAGTTTGACTGAGAATGTCCTGGGGTTGGCGAGATAGACCATAGCGGTTAAGAAGCATCAGCTCAGCCTGCTCTTGCAGAGGCCTTGGGATCGATCCCCAGCACCACATGTGGTTAAGAACAGTCTGTAACTCCCATTCCAAGGAACTCAGTTCCAGGGGAATCTGACGACCCCTCTTCTGACCTCTGTGGCAATTGCATTTACATGGGTGCACAAGACCTACATGCAAGAAAGTACATTCATACATATACAAAAATAAATAAAATTTTAAAAAAAAAAAAGATAATGTCCTTACTAAGCTTAAATTAACGCTAAGAAATTTTGTCACCAAAACTGGTGGTGCCTCTGGGTGGTCTTGAATGGTGTGTCCCTGCTGTAAGGAAGTATGCCACCCCTTGGGGTGAGCTTAGGAGTGAAACGCCTGCAGGCTCCAGTTGTTCTCTGTCTCTCAGATTCCTGTGCTCTTTGCAAGTTGTGACCCTTGGCTTTCTGCTACAGCTCCTGAAAGCATTCCTCCTGAACTGTGGATGGTTAAACTAAATAAACTCTTTCTTTTCTTAGTTCCCTTGTTCCTGGTTGGTTTCAATCACAGCAACCAGAAAGGGACTAATAAATATGTTTTCAACTTTTTGTATATTCTAGATATTAAACCTTTTTTACATGTTTAGGAGGTGAAGGTTGTTCCCATTCAGTGGTTTTACTCATCACTTCATTGGTTATTTCTTTGCTTTAAAGAAGCTTTTTCAGCTGTAATGAGTTTTCTGCGTCCCACATTTAACTGTTGACCTTGATGTCTGAGCACCTGATGCCTGATTTAGATCGTCTTTTCCCTTACATCCCTCTATCTGAATTTGTACTACCCAGTTTTCTTCTCGCAGTTTCAGAGTTTCAAGTTTTATTTTAAGGGACTAATTGAACCCTTTGATGTTGGAAACTTTTGTGCATGGGTTGAAAATTATAAGGTTCCAATTCCTTCTACAGTTGGAGCTCCAGTTTTTCTAGGACCATTTGTTGAAAATGCTGCCTTTCCTCCACTTGTGCATCCTAGGGTCTTCCACAACAATCAGGTGGATGGCATTGCATGAACTTCCCACATTTCTAATTTGGGTATATGGATTTCTTTTGTCGGTTTTATGTCTGATAGGATATTCTATTCTTCCTTTGTTTAGTTGACGTGTTGCTCTTGATTTGATTTTTCTCAGGATATATAAAGTTAGCAGATATGTAAAATTATTGGTGTTTGTCTCAGGAGCTCACAGAGCACTAGGCTGGTCTGGGTAGTAGCGATGACGCTGTGGGAATCAGAATTGGGAGGTACGTGCGTGTGTGGCCGTGTTTGAATGAGTGGACCGAACTACGGCTTTAAGTATTCAGACATTTGTCTCCAGTTGGTGGACACTGTTTTTGGAGGTCTAGAAGATGTGGCCATGCTTTAGGGAAGTATGTCACCGGCCCTGGCAGGATTAGTGAGTTTTAACAAGCCTCACTGTCTCCTAGCCCTCTCTCTGTTTCCTTTGCTCTTTGCAAGATGTGACCATAGGCTTGCTGCTCCAGATTCTCAGCTGCATGCACCTCCCCCCCCCACCACACTGGACTCTCAATTCCCTGGAACAGCCAATCATAAGCTCAAAACAACTCTTCCTTTGTTCCTTTGGTTGTGGTGGTTTTATCACGGCAACCGAAAAGTGACTAATAAAGAGTGGCACGCCGGGGTCGTGTGACAGCCTGTGAAGGATTTAACAATGTCAGTGAATTGACTTAGTCTGGGTGCAAGAATTAAGGATGCAGTGGGCATGCTAGACTAGAGAGAAGTCCAGGAAGCTCTGGCCATGGAAGACCACAGGAGCGACAGTCCTGGTGCCCCAAGTGCTTGCACGGGGGACAGGAATCTAGGAGAGCGTGGAGTGCTAGGCTGTGTAATGAAAGAAATAAAGAAGCAAAGATGGCCGCACTGGTGGTGCCATCGCCTGTGTAATCCCAGCACTAGAAAGGAGGCTTGCAGCGCAGGCAGCTTCTCTGTCAGTTCCGACAGCCCTGGCATACATCGTGCGATCCAGTAAGTTTCAAGATAGGTGATCTACAGGGAGAGCCTGTCTCAAAAGACAAAATAAATAAATAAATAAATAACAATAAATAATTAAAAATAAAAAACCCGAATCAAGAAGCACTGGACTTCTTGAATACTTATTCTAAGACAGGTAAGTCAGAATCTGACTTCCCTGTAGAGTAAGAGGGGATCAGTGGCGGGAACAAGATGGGGGTGAGGACCGACTGTGGAGGGTCTAACTATGTAAGTTCGAGAATTGAGCTGCTTTGACTGAAAGGGACCAGGACACAGTGGACAGATAAGGACTAAGGGTAGACCAGAGATCTGGCCCAGAATGTGCAGGATCAGGCCTGGGGCCAATGCTAGAGGGCAGACTGGGTGCAGGGAGAGAGTGGAGCCACTGCGGTGAAATCCAGAGACTTCTAAAAAAAATTGACTGCAATGGTATAAAAATATTGTGAAAGAAACCTAGCAAACTCAATCAGACAAATCCTCTAGACAGCACTGAGCGAAATGGATTGGTAGTATCCTTAATTCTTACGCTCGAAGGCAACACCTTTCGGGGACCTGACTTTTTTGTCTTTTGTATAGACAGAACTGCTATCCTTAAAACAATCATTTTACATGGATAGCATTAAACTAGATTCTCAGTGGACCCGTCAAATTGCACTGAGGAAAGTCTGGTGACACTAACTTGACCCAATAGGGCATTAAACAGAAAAGACAGCGTAAGTGAATCCCTGAGATTGCCCTTGAGCTTTCTGTATGTATACTCAAAAAAATTTATTATTAATAAAATTTAAAACTTAAACAAAAATCAACATATGTTTTTCTTCTGCTGAGTAGCCTAGCACTAAGGACCCTACATTTATTGCCTCATGGATCAAATGAACACAAGGACATTTTTACTACAAAATTGTTTGAGCTTCCTTTTGAAACCAATTATAGGGCGACAAAACTTGATAGATGGTATTCAGTTGCTGGAAGACCGGCTAGAATGCCTTCAAAAAATCTGCAAGACAACACAAACACATTACACACAGCTACATCTCACTAAAAGGGTATAATTTTGATCAAGCTATCTAAAAGAGTTTACATTTGGTTTGGAATTCATCTTTGCTTGACATGTAGGGAATCCTTGTATCTTCTTAGTCTTTCATTATTTTTCTTTGTTGCACAACCAAGTTTAAGTTAGCAGTTAGAAATAAAGATGCAGTTAGAAATAAAGTGAAAATATTTTCTCCTATTAGCAATAAAACTATTTAAATTTCTCCCTAAATTTAGGGGAATGATTTCTGTTCCCTGAAAACACAATTTTGGATAATATTAAAAACTGAAAAGCAATGAAACAATGTTAAATTCACCAAAAAAGAGAATGAGAGGGTTGACCATTCTCCCCTTTTTAGTTTTCGGTTTTTTTTTCATTTCGGCCTGAGACATTTTCAGTGTTTCCTTCCAGAGTTGGGTCCTTTTTCTCCATTAGATAATTGATTTCTCTTGAGTATGTCTCCCACCTGGTTGTTTTTTAAGATTTATGCCAGGATACCTTCCAGGAGATCTTATTGTTAGAGTCATCTTATCAGACTGCTGGACGCTTTGGTGGAGATTTCTTATTGGTTTTTCCTGTGTTCTTGATTTTCTTTGTGCTTTTGGCATGTGGGTTTGATTTGTTTTGCCAGTAATCTTATGCAAAATTCAGGAGTTTCTTCCTTGTGATATAGGCATGTTCCTTTAGTTTGATAGGCAGGCAAGAGTGATTTGGCCCCTGTACCAGCCACCTTGCTGCTGCCTCTGTCCATGAAAGCCCAGGAGCTCCCAGTAGCATGGGCCTGCATCAGAAGCAGAGTTGCTGCTGGCTATTGCCTCAGTGTCCATGCAGACTTCGCTCCTAGTTGCGTGCGCATATGCTCCCTATCAGGCCTGTGCCGAAGCGCCGAGGCAGGTGACTACCATCCTCCAGTGTTCCTGAAGAGCCACGTCCCAGTGCCTTATAAACCCTTTGTTTTCTCCTTTTATTGGGGTGCGGGGGTCTTTTTGTAGACAAGCTCCCTGTAGCTTTGGCTATCCTAGAACTCACTAGGTAGACCAGGCAGGTCTGGAACTTCACGATTCCCCTGCCTCTGCCTCCCAAGTGCTAGGATTAAAGGAGGGTGCCACCACACCTGGTTCTCGTTTTCTCCTTTTATAACTGATGGTGTTAAAACAACGAGTTTTCGCTGTATTGGGACGTGGTCATCTTTTTTTTTAATTGGGTGGCCTTCAACCATGAATCCTTCATCATTTAACACTACAAATCTCCTGGAGTGTCACTTCCAACTACAGCTTCATCCAGAGTATTTTGCAACAGCCACTCTCTTCATTTATGCCACTGATGTCCTTCTGCCTATAAATAAATTGTGTCTATCTATAAAACTTAGAATTTTAAACATATTTCTTACCTTCACTAACTCCTTTTGGATATATGCAGTCTTTCTTAAGATGGCAGAATCACTTTTCCATAACAAGCTTTCCTCTGTTCAAACCAGCTTCAGATCCTGTGTTAACAATTGTTAATTTCTTTCTTGTACTTGCTCATTTTCTTGTCTTGATACTAATTTTTTAATGACATAGTGAAAGTTCAACGAGATGAAAACTTTTTGTAGTTTTGTGTGGACTGAGTAAGAGATGAAAAATTAAGAGGATATCAGATCTCTGTAACAAGGAGTATATGACAATCTCAACAACTTTGGAAGAGTGATATGATACGGTCAACTGAACAAAATATTCATGGTTGCATATGTGGTGTGCACAGAATGAGGAGCATCATAGATGATGCCTTTGCTATTAGAAACTGATGCTGTTTTACTAAATGATGATGACTACACTCAATGTCTAGCAAAATAAAGATGAGATATCTTTCAAAATATAACTGTTAGAATTATCACTGTGTTAAATATAGCTAATGAAATTCTAATACTCAATTCATGTTTAATGATAGTAAACGACTCACTCATAACATTGGAGCCTCCAGCCAGTCCTACATAACATATCCCCAATTTTATTAAACCAAAAAAGAACCAACCCATCATAGTTCGCTTTGCAGCCCCCCTGACGGAGGATGCTGTATTCATCGATCTTGAGGAAAATAACCTAGCTAAGCTTAAATTGCCACATCCCCCTCCCTACCAGATGGGGTTGGGGGGGAGATTGTGTTTCCTGGTGTGATAGATAGCTTTAGTGCCAACTTGTCAACACCTGGCCTGAGGGAGCCTCAACTGGAGAGGGAAATTGGCTCGATTGGACTGGCCTGGGCCCAGGTGTGTTGGAGTATTGTCTTGATTTTGAGCAATGTGGGAGGGGCCCCGCCCACTATGGGTGTTGCCGCCCTGGGCAGGTTGTCATGTATGTTATAAGAGGGCAGTCTGGGCATGTTCCAGGAGAGCACGACAGTACGCAGCATTCCTCCATGACCTATGGCTTCAGCTCCTGCCTCCAGGTTCCTGCCCTGGTTCCTACCTTGGGCTCCCTGAGTGATTGAACTGTGACCCAGGCGTTGTAAGCTGAATCTAAAACCCTTTCCTCCCACGTTGGTGTCTTTGTCAGTCAGAGTGTTTTGTACAGCAATGGAAAAATTGAACTAGAGCACCTGGGATTCTGGCCTTTCCATTCTCACTTGTTACCTATTACTGAAGAGCCAAGCCTCATGTCTAACTTCTTCACCACATGGCTCTTTCCTACTTTCCTATCTCAATTCTTTATTTTAACTAATTTAACTATTTTAACTTTCTACATGTCCTCATATCTTATAAATCTGTCCTCTCCTCATCAACTTATATCTCATCCAAAGCTATCACTGGAAATTCCAAAAGGCCAAACTTTCCTTTATTTTCTTCAATATATATTTTATTGAATTTGTGTGCATTTCATGCATCTTAATAATATTTAGATGCCCTACCCTATTTGCACCCCCTAGAGAGTACCTTTATTTATGAGCATTTTATGAATGTGAAATTTGTTTGTAGTACTATAGGTTAAAAGCTTTAGAAAAAAATCATCTGGAAGTATTACACAAATACTACATAAACCTTGCTTTCAATTTTATTTACACATTATTTTTCTAAAGATATAGATCACTACTAATTGGGTACCATCATCATATTTGACTCCATCTATGCTGCAGTGAGGTTATAAACATAAGTAGAAATATACTGTGATCTGGAACATCAAATGAACTGTAAGTTGTAAAGTAGTTGAAAACTGGTTGCACAGCCAGTGAAGATTTCAAAGTCTTGATAATGTGTTTTGTGTTCAAAAGCTGTGGCTACAGTATTGGGAAATCAATGTGCTATAACAAATTTACAGCAGTGTTAATTTTCTCTGCAGAAAGAGGCATCTCCCGCATGGGGAAAATATTCTGGGATGACATGATCCACTTCTTATGTTGTGATGTCAAATTTACTGTAACTTAGTCACACAAAGGGTGCTGATTGGATCTGTGGCTGGATGCACTTTTTTATTGGGGTGTTATTTCTGGTAATTTTTCTTTGGCTTTCTCTCTCACTCTTTATTTCTCTGTCAATATGTTTTTCACTGTCTGTATTACATTCTCTCTTTTTTTTTTGCATCATTAATATGCGTTGGTGCTGACAATACTTCTTATGACACTTTCCTAAGAGGTTACAACTGGCTACTTTTTCCTTACTCTTGTTGAATAGAGTAGCTATTGCCCCATTTTGATTATACAATCCAGTAAAAAATAATATTACATCTTGTTCACACAAGTAAACAAACCATCATCTCCAAACATTTCAAGCATCACAGACTGACAACTGGTGTCAATATATAATGCTTGTGAATACGCCAAATCATGCTCGATATACCGGATAGAAGCCTTTACCATTTACATCAAAGGTAGCCTCCACATGTGGAATGATAAAAATGACTGTCCCAAGAATATGTGGTACACACACTGGAGGCAACCTCGTTGGATGTCGTGAACCTTATCCAGGCCACTTGCTACAGAGCTTTTCAGCCTCTATCCCTATGAAACAACATGAGGAATGTTTCTCCTTATATGCTACACGGCCATTTCAATGGCACGCACATTGAGTACTTTGAGTCATAATGTATGACTTGAGGATTAATATTAGTGACTGAAACTAGACTGAAATTTCCTGCCATTGTCTGTGGTCATATGACCAAGTGAAATCAGGAGAGCTTAGCATAAATTCCAGCCTAGAAACATTTTCACTTTTAAATCCATTGATTTTGTCAGTCTCATAATTGATTTTATTTATTTTATGGCCCAATAGGCACTCATTGAACATGGGGACAACACGTGACAATGACAATACAACCATACAATACAAAACAGCAGCAATAATGAAGGCTATGATAATGCACTGCCATGCTCTGCATGGTACGGTTTACCATTGTGCAAGCATTTCTCTCTGCTCTACCCCAGCTATGCATGAAGATGTTACCTAACGCTGTAGCCAAGTTTCTTCCCGACTTCTCCACAATGTGAAGTTGTGAGCCTAGATAACCTTTTTCTTTCATAAATTAGTATTGTATTTGGATATTTTTCTTGGCATTTAACAAAAAAAGATACTAGCCATGACCTGGGGCTTCACAATTTTAATTATTTCTAAAACCTCATTTTTGCATGTATTGACCTTTTTTATTTATTTCTTTTTTGTCTCAATGTACTGTCTGCATGCAGGTTTCCCGCTGCACCATATACGTGCCACCCGCCCGCAATAGGTCCAGAAGAGGGCTGTCACGATTCCTTGGACACTGGCGTTTCTTGAATTGAGAGAGACTTAGAGTGAGAGAGAGCAAGAGAAGCAAGATATTCATCATCATATATCTCTAGCCCTATCTATCTAATCTATCTACCTACTCATTTATCATCTATCCTATCTATCATATCACTATCATCTATCTATCTACTCCTACTCTATCTATTTCTATCTATCTCTACCTAATCTTTCACGTTCAGTAAGGCTTCCCCCCCCTATTAGAGAGACCTATTAGAATAATGTGTTTATAATTTTGTTTTTACCAACAATCTTTGAAGCTAGTAGGACTCCAGTAATAGCTATTCCTTTACCTGTTACTGGACTGAAACTCATGAAGACCTGGGAAGTTAGTGAATGACCTACAGTATTTCAATTAGGAATCTTCAGAGAAGACATGTTCAGGTAAACTTACTGTGTCAAAGTGTTAAGACCATTGCTGTCATATTAATACAAAAGCCAAACATATACCTTTCAAAACTTGTAGCTCATTTTTTACCCCTCGAGGGGACTCAATATTGACGTTAAAGCCTGGACAACTCAATATCACGAGTTATATATTCATAAAAAGTATAATTTCAACTGACCCTCCAGGCATGTTGCTGGTGATCATTAAAGTTTTATAATTGCCAGGCGTGGTGGGCAACGCCTTTAATCCTAGGCACTTGGGAGGCAGAGGCAGGCGGCTCTTTGTGAGTTCAAAGGACAGCCTGGTCTACACGACGTGAGTTCCAGGACAGCTGGGGCTACAGGGAGGACCCTGTCTCGAAAAAGAAAAAAAAAAAAAAAACCAAAAGTACAAATTGCTTTTCCTTCCTCTTTTATAATGTCTGATCATATGAAAGCTAAAAGGTACTACTGAATTTCCCCTTGAGGCCACACAATAGGCATGAGCCTCATCCAGGACACTTGCTATGGAGGGTTTCATCACATTGCCAAGCATTTTCTTAGGTCATAAATTATCAAGGTAACACCCATCTAGTTTAATTTCAAATTCATATCACTTAACCTCATTAAATTTGCATATTCTATTCAAAGTGATTTTCTCCTATTAATTTATGCAAAATATTTTGAAAAATATTATTTACATTTATTTTTAGCAAACTAAAACATCATTTAAATGCTACAGGAGATAAAATTATATCAATTGCACACAGAGTTTTGCTTTGATATATTCCTACAATTGCATACATAGTCTTTACATCACATGACACATTAAAATTAATCATATTATGAGATTAGAAATTTTGAAAATCAAATATAAGAAGGGGTAATAACCATGTAGTCTACATTCAGCAGAATAATAACAATTTTATTGCGATTTGTAGAGGGCAGATTTTTATTTGATGGATTTTCAAACAAGAACTCCTTCCCTACTTATCAAGTTTATTTCTCCCTCTTCAATATTTGTTTACCAAGGAATAAAGTCATTTTACTAAAGAAACCTACAGAACACTAAGTAAGTGCTTGAGGCAGAAAATAAATTTGGACCTGATTATATTTTGCAAATGAAAAGATTACTATATTTCAGAATTGGGGTTTCATTTATGTGATCGTTTTCCAAGTAAATGAGTCCCCATATTTTTTGATTGTAAAATCTTAAGGTCTACTGATTTAGGAGCATCACATATCTTTTCAAATATATGATGTTCAGGACGCGAAGATCACGATATTTCATCCTGTTTACCAAGTACAATCTCAGAGTCATGTACATTTCTCCCCCTTTATAAGCATTATTTTTTACTTTTTTAAATTGGGGGTTTCCCTCTGTGTTGCAGGGCCTCGTTATGACTCTAACACGTTTTGTAGATGATGCCCACATCAAATCTAACTCATCTTCGGGCTTCCATCTTCAAAACTGTTTGGATGGGTTCCCTATCGGGGTCTTCACATACTCTAAAAAAAGGGCACAACACAAATTCTCCATTTTTGTTATTTCAATTACATTTTTAACGTGATATGCATTCTTCTGTATGGAACTTAACCAAAGTAAATTTAAATGAGACTTTCTTTATTTCTAGTCAGAGACCCTCAAATATTGATTGTTGTTTATTTATTGTGAAATGCAAGAGAGAGGCATAAAACAGTAATTGAGGAATTAAAGTTCTGCTTCACTTTTTAATTTCCCTTCTTAGAGGTTTATGGCTGACCTTTATGACTGCCTGGATATAGCTTTCATGGTTTAATCATAAATAATTCGGCAATTCAAATGCAATAATATCACATATGATGTATTTTTCCTAAGCTATAAAATGCATTTTAAGACACTAAGCATGAACAAAGGTTAATAAAGGTTTGGTGTTTGTTTCATTGCTTACTAGGCCATTTGGTCAAATTAAGTTTTCTGCTTGCTGTGTTCAGTGCCAGGAAACAGAAGTCCAGATTGGATTTCATTTCACTCGTGGATTAGATTAATTTATCACAATTTGTTAGTGTTGAAAAGTCTGTTTTCTTGTAGTGTTGAGACTATATTCTTCTCTATCTATTCGCTAGCTCTATACTCTCTCTCTCTCTCGTCCATTTTAGTCCTATGTATATTTCCTATCTCCCCATGAGAACAGTTAAAGAATCTTTCCTTAAAATAAGGCATTTCACCCTTGACCAACAATAATACAGTTTTGATACTTGAAGCGAGATTGTTAATTGTTATGTATAAGTCAAAGGACAAAAAAATCCACATGGTGGTTGTGTTTGAAACAGAATGATACTGAGAATTTTTAAAAAGGAAAAGAAAAGAACTATTAATCTAATAACCTTTCTCAAAAGTACTTCCGATATGATGAACAATATTGTTTGACATACACTAATATTGACTTCCTCAAAAGAAGGTTTATGCAGTATTATTTCATTTCTAAAACTCAGAAATTCTTTGGTGAATCAGGTCATCATTAAAGCAATTATACATCTAACCTTTTTCTAAATAATTTTGTGGATTTTATCATACATACATGAGCCTCGAGGTAATAATTAGTACAAAACAATCAGAGTTACTTAAGGAGTTCAGTTATTATCCTAGTCCACCATACTGTATGTCATCCACTCTATTTAATGTGTAAATTCATTTTTATACCTTTCCTAATATTTGTAAGGAACCTTTACTGAAATATATTCTTATCAACATAATTCTAACATCTGATGTTTAAAATTAAGGGACTTTTACTATATTCACTCTATTCAAAGCTGCTAAATCAATGCATTATGCACCAAAAATATTTTCTTTCCATTTAAGCTTAAACTTTCTCATTAATTCCTAGGTAGTCATTAATCTATTTTATATGTCCCCAGGTTTCCTTTTTAGGGTTTTCATCAAATAATGGAAAATATATGACGCATATTTCTCTTTGCTGGTCTGTTTTCTTTTTCACCTAGCTTATCAATTCCATAATCAGTCCATATTTCATTAAGTATCAAATGCTTCACTGATTTATAATGCCAAATATTTTTCCATCACATGAGTCATGGATATCTAACATTTTATTTAGCTTATCAGTTCTTCAGTTGCTAGATTATTGTTTCCAGTAGTTCATTCTAGTTAAGACTTTTCTGAACTATTTTATAAACATGATTTAAATGGAGATTCATTTCCATTTTACCAGGAACTACAACTAGGAATGATGTTAAGAGGAGATAAGATAACCATATGTTTAACTGTTTGAGGAAATATCAGACTGCTTTATGTAGAAATGGAAGCATTTTACATTCCCATCTGAATTTTGGAGTCTAGCTTTCCAGGTATGTGACTAATAATTTCTCTATGTGAATTTGATTTGCATTTACATGCCAGTTAAGATGTGAACTATATCTATAGCTTCTAAAGAAGAATGTTTGTTCTGAACTTTGTTGACAGCCAGATACAGAATTTGACTTTATCTTTTCATTGCATATATAAATGAAATAATATACTTGTTATTCTGTGTTGCCTTCTAAAGACATCAAAACTATACCTTAGTATGATCCTAAAATTATTATTATTATTCCCAAGATTTATGAGTGGTACTGGTTTATAAATGTACCCACTTACACAGTTTTTGAGAATATATTTTTGTCTGAAATATGGAGCTTGCCAGATAATATTCAATATATTTCTAATCATGTCATAATACTAACTTCCAGAAATTAATACTCCTAATAAATACTATCCATTCAGTTCACTATCCTGCCTGGACACCAGTGTACAAAAAAAATCGACTCAGATATTCTATTGAAAGGGGCATATATTAAGAGTTTTTAACTGAAAATAGTCTGAAAACTTAGGGATATGTTATTATTTGTTTATACAGGTTAATTTATTTATTTAGCAAAAAGCATTGTGATCAATGCCATACTCTTATATATTCTATTATTCTTTAAAAGACTCGTGTCCCAGTTTCACTTTAAATATATTTTGGCAGAAAAATAAATAAAGCTCAAAAAGGAAACATGGCTTGTATGTCAGGCTTTCCATTAATAAAAAAACTTATACAGATTGCAGAATTTAGTATTAGTGGAAATAGAAACTATTGTCACTTCTCCACTGCCTTCCTCTTCCACTTCCCTTGAGCAGTGGACACAGGTCTTGAGACACATTTAAGAGAATGCCAACTAAAAATCCGGTATCCTGCAGGAATTGATTTTTATCCTTTAAAAGTGTTAAAATGTGAATCAGCTAGCTTTGTGGATACAGACAGAAGATACAAACAGCTTCTTGCCATCAAGAAACAACAATAATCATATCATCATAGATATTCTGGTTTCCTATATTCTAGCCACAGGGCAATGCCCTTGGCTCTCTGATGGTGGAGAAATCCCATCATCACATATGGAATCTAAATCCAGTCCATGCTCAGATACATCACCTTACCTCTTTGAATCATGAGTTTCTCAATCTACGGAGACAACTGATCCAGGTCATGTACCTTATAACCTCAATGTACACCATGATAATAGTATGTATATAAGAATTTGGGTGGAGTATTTTTTAACCTATCTTGGTCATAAATTCTTTTCTAACACTTTTATTTAAGGTTGTGTCAGTCATTTCTATCCTCTGTTGGTCTTTTACTTATGCATGGCCACAACCCACACAATATTCTTCCCTCCTAGAAACAGGTGGCCAGTTTAATAGGTCTGTGAGCTTCAAGGTTGTCTCCTGCTTGCAGGCCGATAGTCTCTAGCCTTGGCTCTGGCAAGGAGAGGTAGGGGACCACCGGGAAAGTTATTCTCTGGGGAAAGAAAGACAAGGATCTCAGCAGGAGAAGGTCCAGGAGATAGACTCAGTTCTACTCATGCCAGCAATGTGTTTATATTTAAATAGCTACTTCTTTGCTGTTCGGAAGTTGGGCCACCACGGAGGAAGGGAAGGCGAGCCTCTTGACTCCTACCAGCGGTGTACAAGATCCATCTCCTGTTTGTGCCACCAGTAAACTAGAGGTGTGAAATTTTACTCATGCCTCAAGGGAAGGGCCCATCCGGTTCTGGAACTTTGCAGGAGATAGGGGAGGCAATAAAACACTGCAATATCCCAACCTTAGGGAGTTATAGATAACTCTCAGAGACAACAGAATGCTCATAGAGATATCCACATCCACGCTTTTGCAGGTTTATTCAGAGCGGTTTTTACAGGTCTTGCCTTTGAGCCAGAAACGTTTATTCCCAACAGTTTTCGTGCATTTATACCTCTTCTCATTCCAGTTATACTTGTTCCCTTCATGCCCCACCCCCCTGCGCTCATGCATCCTGCCATTCCCTCTGTGTATCTTTTCTTGATTCTTTTCAAAGTTTTCCAAACAGAGATTATTTTTCCTTTGGGGGGAACTGTATGTTTAGTTGGTTCCCTGTCCCCGGTGCTCTGCTACTGCTGTTCCATCCCACTCTGCTATTTCTTTCAACCTATACATACCTATATATATATATATATATATATATATACTATACCTTAAGTGTGACATATAGATCCATCATATATACTTATATTAGTGCTACATATTATACTTATATAGGATCCATATATGTTACCTATGAAAAATTATATCATTGTACAACACTGTTTGTCATTCACCATATTGTTTTTTCCTCCCATTGCTGTGATAAAAACATTGCTCAAAACCAACTTGGGGAGGAAAGGTTTATTCCTGCTCACATCTCCTGGGTCACAATTCTTCACTTCGGGAGCCCAAGGCAGGGCACTTCATGGCAGGAACCTGGAGGACAGGAGCTGAATGAACGCCGAGCCCAATGGAGGAAGGAATGCTGTTTACTAGCTTGCTCTCCTGGCCCATGCCCCAGCCTGCCCTCTTATAACGTACAGAACAAGCTGCTCATGGTGGCACCACCCATCGTGGGCTTGGGCCCTCCCACATTGCTCGACACTCAATCAAGACAATACTCCACAGATGTGGCTACAGGCCAGTTAATGGAGCCAATTCCCCCATTGAGGTTCCCACAACCCCGGTTCTGTGATCAAGTTGACAATGACAGCTATCCACACACATATCCTATTTCAGTATTCATATTTTTCCCTTTTAAAATTTTATATTCCTCTACAGCCTTGCTTGCATATACTCCACCCATATATCAAGATTATAAAATCTCAAGATAAGTGATGGGTTAGTTCTAGAGCCTGCTAAGGCATTTAACATATCCAGAAGCACCGTTGCTTGCAGGGAAAGGCGATATACTACCATCGATTGATGCTGAGTTTTGCCTTAACACCCCACTCAGGCGCGGGTGCTAGCCCACACATGACGGGATCCTTTTGTTCCTGTTTTCAGTGCTCTTTTCTGGGACTATGCTCTACTTCATTTACTATCTCTTCAGGTTCCATCCATTCCACCTGCAAAGTTCATATGCCATTCTTATTTAAAGCTGCATAGCACCCCATTGTGTAGATGTACCACCTTTTTTTTTTTTTTTTTTTTTTTTTTTTTTTTTTTTTTTTTTTCCAGTTCTTCACTATTGTGCAAAGAAGTGCAAGAAACATGGTTGTGCATTTATCCCTGCTATGTGATGGATCCTTTGGGTATGACACCAAGATTGGTATGGCTGGGTCAGGAGGTAATTTCATTTTGAGTCCTTGTCATGGGTTATCCAGACTGCCTTTCCAAGTGGTTGTATGAGTTTACCTATTCCCCCCTAGACTGGATGAGTGTTCTCCTTTTCCCATAACATCCGCCGGCATTTGGTGTCTTTGTTTTTTCTTCCTCGCCAGTTCTAATGGGAGTGCGATGATATATTAAAGTGGTTTTATTTGCAGTTCCTTAATTATTAGCAATGTTGAACCCCCTTTTTAAGATGTTTCTCAGCCATCTTTATTTCCTCATTTTTTTTTTTTTTTTTTTTTTTTTTTTTTTTTTTTCTTTTGTTTTCTTTTCATTGTTTTTGAGTAGTTTATTACATTCTGGATACGTTAATGCTCTGTCAGATAAATCATGCTGACCCGGTTTCCTTCCCATATCCTCGTTGCGGGTTTTCTCTTCACTTGATACCTGATGTTTTTCACTTTTGCCTCTGTATAACAAGGTTTGAGTTCATGAGGTCCTACATTTGTCAAATTTTTGGTACCTAACTTTCCTGTATTAGTCACTTTTCTGGTGCCCCCCATTGTGATAAAAACCACTGAGCACGGGAATCTTATCAAAGGAAGACGGTTCTATTTGAGCTTACCTATTGTGGTTCCCAGGAAATCAGAGTCCTACTGTGGAGGAAGCATGGTGGCCGGGGGCTAGAGCAGAAACCCGAGGTACATTTGCCAATGAGCACCAGAAGGAGAAGGGAGAGGGGAGAAGAGAGAATGACCCTCCCGGAGAGGAGCCAGATTCGAGACCGAGAGGCCCGACGGAGATCCGACCTGACGGTGAGGGCCCCGAGAGAGCGACTGGAGACGCAAAGCTTGTTAAACTCACTTAAGCATTCTGCCCCAATGACGCACTTCCTCCAGCATAGACACACCTTCTACGAACTCAGAACCGTGCCACCAACTGGAGGACATAAAATGTTTCCCTCTTCTCTGGATACGTAAAGCCTACTGGGGGAACACTCATTTCAAACCAACCACACTTCATATGCCAGCTTTGCTCTTGCTGTCTGATTTAGGAAGTCTTCCCATGCCTATGTCTTCGTAGGTTCTGCTGCCCAATTTTTCTTCTTTCTCCTTCAGAGTTTGGGTTTCCCGTGCGCAGGTCTTTGATCCATCTTAGAATTGACTTTTGTTATGCGCAAGAGGTGGGTTAGCTGTATTTTTCTACAAGTGTTGGTCCAGTTTTAACAACACCATTTGCTGAAGATGCTGTGTTTTCTCCATCGGGTCTTCTTTCCTTTTGTCAAATTGAGCTGGCTGAAATTTGCATGTGCTCAGGTTTGGGTGTTTAATTTTGTTCCATTGTTGTACAGGTCTGATTTTTGTCATTACCAGGTTGTTTTTATGACAATAAACTGTACTCTCGTTTGAAGTCTGCGATACTGATCCCACCCCCCTTTGTATTGCTCTTTTTGCTCTGGTTTGTTTTGGCTCTTTGGGGTCTTTGTGTTTCCCACTGATTTTAAGGATTTTTTTCAAGTATATATATATATTATATATAATTATTATATATATATAATATATATTTGAGTAGGGTGGACAGTTTTACTATATTATTTTTTTCTATCCATGAGCATGTGCTCCGGTCTTTCCATCTTTCTGCTGTCTTTTCCAGTTCTTTCTTCAGGGGTTTTTAATTTTTGTTTAACGATCGCGGTCTTTGGTTTTTTGGTTATGTTTGTTCCTACGTATTTTAATGTTTTTTGATGCTATTGTGATTTGGAGGTCTCCTTATATTCCTTCTCAGTTGCTTGTTGTTGTTCTGTTGATGTAAAGTAAATATTATGGATGATTCTAGGGTAATGGTAATTTTGTATCCTGCCACTTTAGTGAACGTCTTAATCTTTTTCTCGGACCTTCCTGGTGACGTAATAGGCATACATATTCCTAAATTCTCTATATATATTTTCTTTATTTTTTTTCAATTTTCTCCAACAATAAGTACTCTTTATGAGTACAAGCATTTTTCATGTCAAACCAATTTGCAGCAGTTGTGCACAAACCCCCGCAGTCACACAAGTCCCTACCGTCCCAGCTACTAGGGGGGGTTGTTCAGTACAATCAAGTTGATTAAAAAAGTGTCCAGACTATTGTGTAGTTTCACCCATTCACCCCAATTGCAGTCTTTACATTCTATGATGCCCCTTTCCACAGATTGTTCCCTAAACATAAGAAAAGGGGCACGGGTGGACGAGAGGCACAAAAAACAGTCTATTTTCTCTGAGCTGTCGTTTTGGAATGTGGTCAATTTCTGGTGTTTCCTCTCTCCATGGTGCTGACAGTCCCTGCCAGTTGTCCAAGGAAATAACCTTTCAAATCCTGCTAATGAAGGGCGATGAGCAATTCATTATTAGCAATTAGACTATACTACTACTAGGCTAGGGAGCTGTATTTTGGTTGTGTCAGTGTTTAAAAGTGACCTCTGTCTGCACGTAGGTTTATTTAGTTGGTCTCTGGGGGTTAAATGAATGAATCCGGATTCGGGATGTTGAACAAATCTAAGACCAGTTCCCCGCCCATGTCCCCCACACTCCTGAAGAGTCATGCATTTATTGGCCCAAATACAGGCTTTTCATCTATCTAGTTTCTTTCTCAATATTTCCATGGGGAAGTTGACTGCTTTGAACAGAAGTTTCACTGTTTCAGACAATTCTTTGATGCAGTCTTTTCTGTGTTGTTGTTTTGTTGACTGTTGTTTCCAAAATGCATTGTGCCCAAATGCTTTGTACAAAAAGCTCAGGGGGGTGGGGGGGCGGCTTCCTTACACAAGAAATACTACACCTGGGGTAACTCGGCACTCACATAGATAAATCCAGATGAGGTGTACACCATTCAATCGTTTTGTTTTTTTTCTGGGGACCCTGTGTTACTTCAACAGCATGATGTCTTTTCACCCCCCCCACTTACTAGCTCCAGCCCATTTTCCCCCTCAAAAGCTCGTGATGTCGTCTTCTCTTTTACTGCTTGCATAGAACTCCATTGCGGCGTTCAGACCCTTCTGTACCAACATTTTCTCTATCCACTCAGCTCAGTTTGAGGGACATTTAGTTTGTTCCGCAGCGCTTTGCTATTGTGAAGCGAGCTGCAAAAAACATGGCTATACATGAATCTCTGTGCGTGGCATACGGGTCTTGAGGGTTCGGTTCCTGGTACATGCCTAGATGTGGTATGGCTGGGTCGGGTTTTGGCAAGTTCATTCCAAGTTCTTCAGGCCGTTCTCCATACCTGTTCTTTCCTAGTGGCTGTACGACGTTTTATCATTCCCACCGTCGTGGATGATGGGTGTTCCCCTTGCCCCACACCATCCTCCCTCACTTGGTATCCATTTGTTTTCTTGACTCTAGCCAGTCTTCCCCGTCTTATTGGCAGTATTGCGTAAGATGATATCTTAAAGTGGTTTTCATTTGGATTTCCCTAATTGATTAGGATGTTGAACAGTTCTTGAATTGTTTCTCAGACGTCTCTAATTCCTCACTGTTGAAATCTCTCTGTTCAGCTTTTTGCTCCATCTATTGCGTGGGTAGTTGTTTTCTTTTTCTTTGTTTGAGTTCGTTTATTATATGTTCTGGAATCAATGCTTTGTCAGCTGTACCTGTAGTGGAATGTTTCCTCCCACTCGTGTGTCTTCTCTCCACCCTTCCTTGAGTTTCTTTTGATGTACAGCAGAGCTTTTGAGTTTTGTGAGGTCCCATTGTCAATTGTAGACCTTAAATGTTGTGCGCTGCTGTCTGATTTCGGACGTCTTTTCCTACGCCTAATGTCTTGTAGTCTGCTGCCAAATTTTTCTTCTATTCACCTTCAGAGCTTGGGGTTTCACGTTGAGGTCTTTAATCCCATCTGGAGTTTGACTTTTTTGCAGGGTGAATTTTGAAATGGTACCCTTAGGGCCGTTTAGTTTTATTCTTTTCTACAAGTGGTGATCCGTTTTGCCAAATCACCCTTGCTGAAGATGCTGTCTTTTCTCCATTTTGACTTCTTGGCCCCCTTGTCACATCTGAGATGGCTGAAATTGTCTGTGCTCAGATTTGGATCTCGGTTTTGTTCCCTTTGTCAACAGGTCTGTTTTGGCCAGTACCAGGCTGTTTTTAGGGGATCTATAGTCCGGTAGGAGAGGGTGAAATCTGTTTACGAGATCCCCTCCCGGTGTAGCTCTGTTCACCTCATATATAGGTATTTAAACAGCTTAATAGTTATGGTAGGTGACGTGGGCGACAGCACAAAAGGAGGCGGGGAGGGGTCGAGGGGAAGACTAGGTACCAGGAAGGACCAGGGGGTAGGGAAAAAGAGGAAAGGGGCGGACTAGAAGAGGGGAAGAGGGGTAGAGGTGGAACAGATTGAGAGGGGGAGGAGTTGGTTTAGGGCTTCCCGAGGGAGGGCGCATGGAAGGCGGCAGCGCTATTGCCTGCCTAGCGCAGCCGGTTTAGGCATCCGTTAGTCGAGGCTCATGGTTGGGCTGGTAGGGTTTAGGGCGCGGGGCCGGGACGGGCGCGGTCGGCGGGCGGGGCAGAGGTTCGAGTTTCGCGGGCCAGAGACGGACACGCAGGCGGAAGGCCTCCGGTTTTATCCCCCGGCGCGGACCTTTCCCTTCTTCCAAAGTCTTATAGAGCTCCCCCCCAAGTTTTTCCTAACCTATTTAATTAAGTTTTTACTTTTCCCCCCCCAGATTCAAGATTAAGCCCATCTTCAAGAAACAATCAGACGTTTTCCTTTTTTTTTACCTCCATCACAGGATATTTTTTAGATTCAACCCCCCCCAAAATACAACAGATTATATCAACGATCTAGTATAAAGCCTTTTATAAGAGAGAACAGAAGCATTATTATTAGAGAAAGAGATTTCCTTTTTCCCTTAACTTATAGTCCCCCCCCTAGAATCCCTCCTTCCACTTTTCTTCCCTCAGAAAATCTTTTACTTTTCTCCTGTTCATGTTAACACTAAGTTATTTTCCCATCACCGACTCCCCCTAGATTTTCTTCTTATTCCAACACCTATTTTTTTTTCTCCTCCTTTTACTTTTCCCAAGATATCTCTTTTCTCCTTCTTCCCCCAGACACTATCCCAGCTTTTAGAAAGAGAGGCGGCTGGGCTACTCGCGGCGGCTCGGTGGCATTTTTTTCCAGTGTTTCCTTGGAGTGTTCCTTCTTCTTCTCTCTTCTTCCTTGCTCTTGACTATTCTTGTCCTCTGTCTTTTTCGCTTTTTTCTTGTCTTTTTTCTTTCGTTTTTTCCTCTCTTCTCTGTCTTTCTTGTGTCTTTCCCCTCTTTTTTTTTTTTTACTTCTCCTTCCGCTCTTTCTCTTTCGTTTAATAATAAATTACCGCCTAGTTAATTTCAAATAATAGATACAATTACCCCTCTCTCTCTCTCCCTCCAATATAACAAGTAATTATTCCCCTCTCAACAATCCTCCTCTCATACAACTCCCACTTTCATTATATATATTACTACTCCTTCTTATAACATACTTGAAAACTACCCCTAAGTCCTGTAAACTTGTTATAGATGAAACTTAACTATGTCTTCATTAGCTTAACTCCAATTAGTGAGATGAAGATAACATATAAGTCAACATGCTTAACTAGATGGGAGAAACAATCTTATAAATCATTGTATCTCTCAGAAATCTACTAGACTTCATTCTGTAACATCCTCTTGAATTTGGATTTGCCCACAACAACAATTCAAGTATTTCAGGATATATTACTGATTACACTGAGTTTGCCTGGCTTTCATGGAGGGTATAGAGGCTAATTTTATCATAAATTTTCATCCTTCCCAGACCTCTGAGCCTTCTTCTACGTTACTGAAAATATGGACAAACCAGGATTGTAAGGCCCTTCCCACCTTGTTTCTATTTTAATATAATTCAACCCACAGAATTGATTACCCCATATGTGCATATGATTTGAATTCATATAATTCATATAAACTTCTATCTCATGGTTACCTCATCACGCGACATTTTGTTCTGGACATTCTTCTCTATGACCCTCTGATCACGTAGTATTTCATCCAAGTGAACGTGTTTTCTTTCTCTCTTCTGTGAGCATCTACGATTTCACTTATGTAGCTTAAAAGGAGACAATGTGTTTGCAGAGTGATTTACAAATTTCACCATATCTCTGCGTTATACTACAAACGACACCTTTATGAATAGATAAATACCATTTGACTTGAAATAATAAAGCTGAAGTATGTAGCACTTGAAATTCAATTATGCATTATCTGTGGAGAGCAAAGCAACAGTCAGTTTGATACCTCTTCTCACTCCAGGTGAATTCTCATACACACTTGTTTGGTACAAGTGTTCCTTGCCCCTTCATTGACACCCAGACCATCAAATAGTAATTTCAGAACTCCGTTCTATTAGGATTTTCAGAATAGTCTGTGTTTACTTTGCTGTTGTCCCAAGAATACTGAAAGATGTTGAGAGCCTTCTATGTACCCATTGGAGGTTAGACACACATATGTTTCTCTTTCTCCTCCTCATCGTCCTCCTCCTTGTCCTCTTCATCTTCATGAACTCTCCTCAGCCTCCGTGCTGCTTTTCTTTTTTATTGAAAGTTTTGTATATTTTAATAAAGAGCATGTCAATCTATCTTAATACCCTTTTTATCCTCTCCATGCACACCTCCCCCCACTTGCTCCCTTCCACAGCACCTGAACTGGAATTCCTATACTCTCTATACTCTCTCATTTTCACAAAGACTCATTGTGTCAGCTTCGCCCCATCTGTAGAAGATGTTCCTCAGTGGCAACTTCATTAGAATTTCCTTCGGTCTCGCCCACCCCATCCAGAGTCCTTGTTTTTTAAGAAGATCCGCTCTTCGTCACCAACATAATCAGTGTGAAGGTTCTTCTCTGAATAAGATCTGGGGACTCTTGCTGCCAATTTCCACAGTTCAATACTGGTTATTTGTCTCGCCTTCATTTGCAATGTATCCTTGTACATGCTGACAGCACAGCTACAGGATCATATGAGCTTAGTCCTTGCAACTTATATGATTCTGTTTCCATATGTTTATGAACCTCCTCCCTGCTCTTGCTTTTTTTCCCACTCCCTCTTCCTCCACTGGCCTCTCTCCTCTGCCTGGTGAGTGACGCTTAGTCCCTGTCTGGGTCACCCCTACACTTGCAGATCCTCGGTCTACCAGGCGGGGGTCGGGGTGGGCGCGCGGGGTGAGCCCCGGGCCTCGACATGGCCTTGAGGGGACGGCATGAGGGAGAGTGCGAGAATCATGGATGGCGATACACGTCTCCACACACGCGACAGAAAGACATCAGATAGAACATTCCAAGCGATGGCTATGCTATTGCAGATGAACTAGAGGCTTCTTTGAGATATTAGAAGCTGGCATATAATAGATAAAAATGTGACATATATATAATCGTGCTATGCAGACTGCTTGACACAGGATAGATATATAATTTAAATCTTAGAGATAATCTGGAATATATAAGTCTTGACCTATCCTATACCCTTCACACAGACACAATTTCATTCTATTAAGCAGTAGGGGGAATGACTAAGACAACAAATCAATTTTTAACCCATTCATTTGCACTTTTCTCTAAGAGCTTTCCTTTCTTATGATTCCTCCCAGTCAATTGTATGCAATCATTCTAAAAGTCTATGGGGACTCTCTCTGCCGAACTACACATTGGTTTTTATTGTCATGCTAGGGTGGAACTAATTATTACATGAAGACCTGAAGGCAAACTGTGCATTAAAGTCAGGCATCACCTGTTTCCATGGGTTTGGCTGGTTATTGGCAGTCTCATTTCTGCACATGCTAGGCACAGTACCCATGGTGCTAATGACATGATGAGAATAACCACAAACTTCTTTCATTGATGATTATTCCACATGCACCTATATTTTATATTATATTTTGGATTTGGTAAGACCCCTATTTGACACTGACTATTACAATGGAATTAAAAGTCCTATCAGGGAGGAAATACATACAGGAAAAGTCTTTTAAAACTCTCAGCTGACATTTTACATATTTCTAAAAGGAATTATTATTATTATCAAAGCTCTCATATATTTCATTATAGAATTTATTTGATTTATCTACATTGTGAATTACCAAGGAGACTTACAATTTTAAACATCATTCACTTACTCAATTACAGAAGTGTCTGTCTCTCACCCCCTCATCAAAACAGAGATCAACATTATCTTACTTAAGATTCAGATGCCTTGTTTTTTTTTTTTTTTTTTTTTTTTTTTTTTTTTGCAATTAGATAAATAAGTAATAAGCAGCACATCGCTACTTGGGTATAACATCCATTGTCATTGCTATATGCATTTTTATACTATATAATTTCATTGCTGAATGGCTTTCATTGCTTTCACAGCATTTATTTCGTATCTATTTAACTATTGAAAATTTCAAACTGGAAGATAAATATCCTGGTTGACATTCAGTCCTATATATGATTTTTTTTTCTTTTGTAATGTATCACATTTGTGTTCATGTGCCAGTTGGTTCTCTCCTCCACTATGCGATGCCCAGAGATAAGTCTTAGGGCTTGGTAGCAAGTGTTTTTAACCATTGAGTGCCAAAAAACTGGCAAAGAATTTAATCAAGAAATGTAACACTGAAAAGTATATATTTATGTACCAAAATTGAACTTATTTATTTCCCTTGCAAGTATCTGTGTGTGAGACAACTATCACATCCTATTAGCCCTTAGCATTTGCCATCTTTCTGGGTACTCTATTAGGTATGCATATTATCCTGTCTTTTTAAGTTACCCCTGATGATTTATGGTGCTGAATATTTTATGCTTACTGGCAATTATTGATTCTCCTTAGAATATAAACATTAAAAATCAAACTTTTTGTTATCCTACTGATTTGGACAATAAACTTATAAAACTAGGAATAGAAGTTCTTTTTAAATATGGATGTATTATTTCAGACACGTTTTCTGATTGGGAGAGGATAGCTAGTAACAGGCTACGTTTTCATGACGATAAATTCTAACTTTACAAGTGGTATCTACACACCACACAAACACCACACCACATTCGACACCATGGACTCCTTTTTGCTCTTTTTCCATCCCCCAATCTTGACTATATTTTTCCTACACTTTCTCTTGTCCGAATTAAACTAGCATCTCTGTCCTTGATTGTCTGTGTGTCATTTAGGTAAGTTTTTATTTCTCCAAGGTCACCTGGTATCACTTCATCAGAAAAATATCAAATTCTCAACACAGTTTAGTGTGACAATTCGCTGTCATCAGAAGTTAAGAGCCCTGAATGCTCTTTGCAGAGGACCTGGGTTCCACATTCCCAGGACCCTACATGGTATTTAAACACACTTCCTTTAACTCCAGCTCCCGTGGAATCTGAATGTCCTCTTCTGCTGTCTGAGCATTGCACGACATGGCGTACACTTATACCAAATGTTAGCCACCATACATTCAAAGTACTATAAAATTAAAAAAATAATAAATAATGTACAAACTAGCACTGTTTCTATGCAAGCTTTCCAGTGGCTTGTCTATGCTGTTATTATGACATGACCTTTTTGTCTCAATAATTCATAATAGATCCTAGTATTGTTTCAATTATTGCTTCAAATTCAGTGTTTTTATTCAAGATTGTCTCCATTCTTTTTTTAATACTTTAAAATCTTTCATCGTTTCCTTAAATATTCAGATTTAATTCTTCCTTCTTCCTTCCCTTCTTGTTTTCTTTTTTTTTTTTTTTTTGAGATAGTGAGATCGTCTATTCCCTATAGCATCAAGTTGGATTGGATCTTGGAATGTAGATCTGGCTGTCCTCCAACTGAAACTCCCCTGCCTCTGCCTCCTGAGGTTTAAGATTAAAGGTGTGGCCAACATGCCCACCCTGTGCAATGTGTTTTGATCACGTTCAGACCTCCTCCCACATCTTCACCCTACCCTGTTAATCTTTCAATTTCATGCCTCTTATTATTGCTTTTAGTATTTATATACCTCTCAAATCTACCCTGTGTTCCCCAAATGATCTTTCATATGGTTCATTCTTCTGGAGTCAGTCAAACATAAGTGGCATCACACCAGTAAAGACAAATATCTCTCCCATCAGTTATCAACTAAGAACAGAACTTGAGCCAGGGCCAGGCTTTTGCTCATCCCCCCCCCCCCATCTGTGTTGGGTTTTTGGCTGTCTTGGGTTTGCACAGAGCTGTGGCTCATATATGTAAACTATCCTATGGTGTACAGCCAATACATTTTCTCTGAATTCAAATACCACCTCTGGTGCTTATAATCTTCCATGCCTCCTTATCAAAATTATCGCTGAACTTTGGGAGTAGATGGTATGATAAAGATGTCCCATTTATGGATGAGTATTCTGCAATTCTTATTCTCTGCTTAATGGATGAGTATTCTGCAATTCTTATTCTCTGCTTACTGACTAGCTGTGTGTGCTAGATGGCTTTAGTGTGAACTTGACACACCTGGGTTGAGAGAGCCTCAATTGGGGAATTGGCTCCATTTGATTGGCCTGTGCCCACATCCGTGGAGTATTGTCTTGATTGTTGAGCATGTGGGAGGCCCAGCCCACAATGAGTGGATGCCACCCTGGGCAGGTTGTGTTGTTTGTATGTACTGTATAAGAAGGGGCTGGGCATGGCCAGGTAGCAAGCCAGTGAAGCAGTTCCTCCATGGCCTGTGCTTCAGCTCCTGCCTCCAGGTCCTGCCTGGAGTCCCTGCCTTGGGCTCCCTAAGTGATGAACTGTGACCCAGGAGATGAAATCTGAATAAACCCTTTCCTCCCCAAGTTGGTGTCGGTCAGAGTGTTTTGTTACAGCAATGGAGGACAAACTAGAACGTTGTGGTTTTCTGTGTTCATTGCCATCTGTTGTAAGAAGCTTCTCTGAAGAAAGTTGATAGATGCATCAATCAGCATTTATGACAATGAGCCAGTTTAATACTATGTGCATTAGGGAGAATGATAGCAGTAGGTTCTCCTAAGGACACTGGCTTGTCTAGGTACTGGTTCTTGGAAATTATTACCATGCCAGGTATGAGACCCATCTTGTAAAGTAAGCCTAAGACTTTAAATGCAGTTTCCATGCAATGAGCAATCAATGATCCTACTAGATACCTTATCAATTCTTAACCAGATAAATTAGCTTAGATTTTAGAATCAGCTTTAATTTCATCACACACTCCCACAATCACACACATGCACACACACACACACACACACACACCACACACACCACGCACACTTTTACACATATACAGAACTAGAGGGGCCCTATATGGGGATGTGTTTGTTTATAAATGACAGATGTAGAATACTAAACTTTTCAATGCATGATTTTAGAATATTGGCTAATTTATTAAAGTCCTGTTTTATTTCTTTCAATAAAGATTTGCAATGTTCATAGAAGAGGTCCTTCATAATTTTTAATTATATTTCTCATGATAAATTTGAGCTTTCCCCTGCTAGTATCAGTATTAATTTTCATTTATTATTTTATTTCTTAGCCTAGCATAAACAATCATAATTAATTCATAAATCAATATTTATGGAGTAATTTTTCTATATTGGACTATCATTTTATATTAAAAGACATGTATATATTCCCTTTTACTTTTTAAGCCATGCTTAATATTTATTTACATGTATTAAATTGCATTAACTTGTATCTAGGAGAATTGTTTTGAAAATCTGAAACATTTCTATCTCTTTAATTTCCCTTTTATTCCTAGTCTTCAATCTTGTCAACAAATGAAAGCAAATACAGACTGTTCTAACTTTTAGCTGCCTATTAATTATGGCTCTATCTGTGATTTTTATATCATACAACTTTTTCCTATTAATAAATGAAATTACTTTGAATTGAATAATTTCCAAATGCTAACTATTTTTATTCTGTATAATCATGTCAATTCTAAACTACTTTTAAAGCATATTGAACTTTTTATCTTCCCTATTAATGTCAATTATAAACTACTTTTAACACTAAGTGAATTTTTATGAATTTCATAAAATGTATCTTGATCATATTTAGACCTCTTCCCTATGCACACCACCCCTTACCCTGCCCCTGTGGAAGTATTCATGCACTCTGTCGATGTTAAAATCTATCGAGTGAAGCTTGTGTCCGCAGATGATCCTTGGTATGATTTCATCCACTGGTGCCTATTCAGCAGACTTAATGTCACTCCCTTAAAGAACACCAACTCTCCCTTGCCCAGCAATAATCAGTTGTCCTTAGTTCCTCAGCAAAGATTAGGACTTCTTACTTATTTCCCCATGTCTATGTTTGGTTTTTTTTTTTTTTGTTTTTTTTTGTTTTTTTTTTTTTCCAGTTTGAGATTGGAAAGGTCATGTGCATGCTTCAAGTTCATATGAGCAATTTTCCAGCCACTTGAAAAACTGTTTCCGGGGCTGGAGAGATGGCCTAGTGGTTAAGAGCGCCAACACGGCGCTTACAGAGGACACGGGTTCGATCCCCAGCACCCACATGGCGGCTAAGAACCGTCTGAAACTCCAATTCCAGGAGAACTCCAGTTCCAGGGGAATCCGACACCCTCTTCTGACCTCTGCGGCATTGCACGAAACGGGTGCACAAACTTGCAAGCAGACAGTACATTCATACACATACAGAAATAAAATTAATAGAAAAATAAAAAAAGAAAAAAAAAAAGAAAAACTGTTTCCTTGTGTTCATTCACTACCCTTGGCTCTTACAAACTTTCCTTACATTTGCAGACAAGTGAAACTTTCACCACTCATCAAATAAGCTTCCTTTAGCAATAGATGGGGACTATGACAGAGTTCCACACCTGGGCAAACCCAGAGAAGTGTCTGTGGGATGGCCAGCTCTACCTGACACATCTAAAATGCTACCTCTACAGCTAAAGCTCAGGGGACATAGACGGTGTGTGAGAATGAATACTAAAGCATCCCTCAACCCTCACCAGCAAAGCTTCCTCATGCAGCACATGGCAATTGATACAGAAATTGACAACTTGAAAAATGTAGAAAATAAGAGATTGCAGAATGCCTGTTCATGGACATGACTCATGAAAAACTATTTTCTTTATGATTTTATTTATTATTGAAAACTTTCATACATGCACACAGTGTATCTTGGTAATTGCAATCTAATATCCTTTTATGTTGCTACTGGGAAATATACCCATATTATAAATTCTTCCCATCTTCATGTCCTATTCTTTCAGATTTTAATAAAATCAATGTTATATATTATATTATATTTAAATCATGTTACTATAGAAGGTCTTTAAGAATGGAAAAAAAATCAAAGAGGGCTACAAAAAGGAAATGTGATGCATACACATACAGGATGATAGAGAAAAATAGTGTAATTACTATAATTCTTAACTCACTAAGTCTAAACAGTGCTGTCGGTTTTCTTGTTTGTACAATATTGTCCACTACTGGATGATCACTTTATAATTATACACCCCTCCCCAATGAAAGGAGACTCTCCTTTCCTTAGGAGCATCATCATCCAGTACACCCTTTGTTATATGAGACCCCCTCCTTGCTCTATAATTTAATATTTTGAGAGCTTTATACTGTATATAATGTATCAACAAAACCCATTCTTCATTTTCCACTTCACCTTCTTCTCATCCTCTATATCACGTTTCCTTGCAGATCTTATGGGTTCTTTTTTTTTTTTATTCATTTATTTTTTTTATTTAATTTTTATTGATGTTTTGCATTTGTACATCATTTCCAATTCAAATCAGGCATATTTCCCTTTCCCTTCCCCCCCACCCCCACCCCATCCCAAATCATGTATTCGCCATAACTGTCCTGCATCTTTTCAGGTTTTTTGTTTTTTTTTTCATTTTTTCAGCTATAAGTGATAATCCATGAGTTAAGCATCCTTCGTGCAAACCAATTACAGACTGTTGTGCCCAACCCCCACAGTCCCACCATTCAGTGGGGGGTGACAGGTTGTTGTGTTCAATCAAGTTGATCAATGAGTGTCCAGACTAAATCCTGTAGTTTCACACATCACCCCCAATCGCAGCCTTTACATTCTACCACGCCCCCTCTTCCGCAGGATGTATTGAGACCGCACATGCAAGGGTACAGATGGCCTCTGGAATGCCAGAGAGTGTTCCCAAAGGCCACTAAACCAATAAAGCAAATACGGGTCTCCCTGAGTCAAGCAAGACTCCACCATCAGCACCAGCTACACCTCACCTGCCTGGAAATACTGTGCAGCAGAGGCAGCCATGTGCCTGTATATGGGTTCTTTTTCTAAACCCACTTAGTACACTTACTGCTCCCAGAATGTGAGTGCATGTTTATAGTAAAGCCGTGTACTGGAATGTGGAGAGCCTGTCAGGGGCCACAAACCTGGAGTTTCCCTCTCCCAGCAGCCACCACTTGTCAATAGTGCCTCAGTTACTGGTGGAACTTCATGAGCTCTCCACCTCTACATGCTGGGATCCTGTCTGGTTTGGTCGTGTAACAGTTTTGTTCATCTTGCACAGCTGCTGATAGTTCATTTGCACAGTGGTCCCATAATGTTTATATAAAATGCTCTTGGCTGCCTCCGTCCTACGCCACTGGTTCTCCCAATCATGGTGGCTCCTCTTCCAAAATGAGAAAGACAGATACCTGAGGTTCACTTGCCAACTACTGTAGTGAAGTAAATTAATATCAAGTTCAGTATAAGACACTTTCTAAAACATAAGAGTGACTGAAAGAAAAACTGAGGTGACCTCTGGCTTCTACAACACATAGCATGCACCTGCATTAACGCAGAAACAGTCCCAAATGAACATGTTCCTAGGCCACTCTATGTATACAAACTTGCTCCACAAAAGATGATAAAAACAGGAAAAATAGAGAAACGATCAGAAAAATTATATTTCTAAAGAAGACAAACACAAATTGTGAGTCAATTACTTTGAACGTAAATGCAAAATAAAAGAACACTGAGATGTAATTTTTACACACATCAGGAAAACTGCCAGTATGAAATAGTAGAAGTAAAACATTATAAAATATTAACTCTTGCACTGCTTATCCACATGGAGGCTAGAGAAAAAACTTGAACGACTTCCTCAATAAAACCTTTAATGTAATTCGGTGCATTTCTAGGTGGCCTGAAACTGATGCAGTAAGCTAAGCTAGCTGACTAGTTACCCCCAGGGAGAGTCCGGTCTCTACCTCCCCAGTTCTGGGATTGTTAGCACAGGCCACAGTGTCTGATGTTTGTACGTGTTCTGGGAATCAAACTCAGATCTATGTTTGCAAATGAAGCACTTTACCATCTGGGCTATCTTTCCTTCCCAGGAAATGGCTTTTATTATGTGACAGAATAAGCAAAATCTGGTTTAAACAGCCGGAAAATATTTGAAAATATATAATAGTGATACATCAAACCACCTAAAAATTGTAGCAATCTTAAATGTATGTGGCTAAATAAATGAGAAAAAATCACTTTTACAAAGATAATACAGAATTTCAATTAGTGACAGTCTTGAAAAGACCAATACATAGATTAAAGTGCCCTGTGTTTTCATTTTTTTTTCAGAAAAGGAAATATAAGAATTAAACACAGAAATACTTTTAGGGAACTAGTAATTGTTATGGTGTTGTAATGATATCGAGCTGAATACAGGACATGATGTATTTTTCTTTTTTATTTTTTATTTTATTATTTTCATATGTGTATGAATGTACTTCTGCGTGTAGGTTTGTGCACTCCTGTCATGCAATGCCTCAGAGGTCAGAAAAGGCCATCAAATTCCCCTGGAACTGGAGTTAAAGATGGGTCTCAGACACCATGCTGATGCTGGTGATCGACCCCTTGTCCTCTGCAAGAGCAGTCGGCACTCTTAAGCACTAGGCCATCTATAGAGCTTCACAATGAAAGCTTACAAACTTTATGACATGGAAAGTGTGTCTGTGAGTTTAGTGTTCCCAGGAAAAGGAGCACACAGTTGTGAGAAAGAAAAGCTATACTACGGAAGTGCGCATCAGCTATTGGAGAAGTGAGGACAGTGTTTTCCAGATCTAAACAATAAATCATCAAAGTCTGGAGCCCCAAAGCTGAGAATTAGTTTGCCAAATGGCCACAAATAAATTCTAGCCACAGGTCAAATATGTTACTAGATTAGAATTCAGAGTATAAAATACATAGAACAATAGCTCAAACTAGGAAAAAAAAATAATAACTGAGTAAATTAATAATAAGATTGGTGGCAGTGGGGCAAGTCTCCAAGGCAGAACAATTCTCAGTAACATTTGTAGACACTTTTAAAGTGTCTAGTTTAGAAAAGAAGAACAAATAGGACATTCTCTTAAACCAACCTGCCAAATACCAACTCTGTCTGAAGACCAAAGATTATTTCAATCATCAGCCACCTTCAAAGCATGTGCTATGATACAACACTACTGACAAAACACTGGAAATGCCACTTCACTTCTGAGGACTTCATCCCAGTATTTTTAAGCCAGTCTTGCTATGGAGAAAAGCAATAGGCAAGTTGTATGGATTATAGATATACAAAATANTGGAGTTGGGTTTTGTACAGGGTGAGAGATAGGGGTTTAATTTCATTCTTCTACAAGTGGTGATCCAGTTTTGACAACACCACTTGCTGAAGATGCTGCCTTTCCTCCATTTTGTCTTCTTGGCGGCCTTGTCAAATATGAGGTGGCTGAAAAATGTATGTGCACAAGTTTAGATATTCAGTTTTGTTCCACTGGTCAACAGGTCTGTTTTTGTGCCAGTACCAACCTGTTTTTATGAGTATAGTCCTATATTATAGTTTGAAGTCTGATATAGAGTTCCCCCCTCTATTGCTCTTTTCACTGATCTTTGCTTTGGCTATTCAGGGTCTTTTTCTTTTCCAAATGAAATTAAGGTCTTTTTTCCATGACTGTTAAAAAACCCTTGGAGATTTTAATTGGTATTGCATGAAATCTGTACAAGAGTTTGGGTAGAATGGACATTTTTACTATATTAAGTTTCCCAATCCATGAGCATGATAGGTTTTTCCATCTTCTGATGTGTTCTTCAATTTCCTTCTTCAGGGGTTTAATTTTTTTGTAGAGATCTTTGGTGTCTTTGGTTAGGTTTATTCCTAGGTATTTTATTTTGGGGGGCTATTGTGAGTGGGAAGGTCTCCTAGTATTCCTTTTTCAGTTGCTTGTTTTTACTGTAAAGAAAGGCTACTGATTTTTCTAGGTTAATTTTTTATCCTTCCATTTTACTGAAGCTCTTAATCATTTCTAGGAGTGTTCTGGTGGAGCTTTTAGTATCCCTTAAGTAAACAATCATATCATCACCAAAAAGGAATAGATTGGCTTCCTCTTTTCCAATTAGTACTCCTTTAATTTCATTTTCTTGCCTTATTACCCTAGCAAGTGTTTCAAGCACTATATTGAAGAGGAGTGGTAACAGGGCCAGCCTTGCCAAGTTCCTACCTTTAAAGGGATTACTTCTGTCATTTATCCATTTAGGACGATATTGGTTGTGGGTTTACTGTATATGGCTTTGATTACATTCAAAAATGATCCCTCCAAGCCAATTCCCTCTAGGACTTAAAGCATGAAGGGATGCTGGATTTTGTCAAAGACTTTTTCTATGTCAATTGAGATGATCTGTGT